>OY720462.1:38457044-39057044 GCA_963082715.1 Harpalus rubripes | reverse complement strand
GATGCTTACCCTCTTCCGAATATTAATGATTTGGTAAATAAAGTTGCTTTATACAGTATATTCAGTACTATTGATCTAAAAAACGCCTATCATCAAATACCAATACATGACGATGAAAAACAGTACACCGCATTTGAAGCTCTGGGTCAATTGTTTCAATTTAACAGAATTCCATTCGGTGTAACCAATGGAGTTGCGTGTTTTCAGCGCGTAATAGATAAAATTATAATAAGTGAAAATGTATCTGGAGTTTACGCCTATTTGGACGATATTACTGTTTGTGGACGAAATCAACAGGAACATGACTATAATTTAGATAGATTTTTAACAGTACTGAAAAATTATGGTTTAATAATAAATAAAGAAAAATGCCAATTTTCAAAGACATCTATCAAACTACTCGGCCACTTAGTATCTCACAAAATTATACGACCAGATCCAGACCGACTAAAGCCTTTACTTGATTTACCTGTACCACACGACTCTTCTTCTTTGAAACGAGCACTAGGATTATTCGCTCACTATTCTAAATGGATACCTCGGTTTTCAGACAAAATCCGTTCTCTAATTGACAGTAATTCATATCCTTTATCTAAAAAGACTGTTGAAGATTTTGAAAACTTGAACAATAATATTTCTAATTCACTTGTTACAACTATTGATAACAACATTCCTTTAAAAGTAGAAACTGATGCTTCAGATGTAGCCCTTTCATTCATATTTAATAAAAAACATGCCAGTAAAATTAAAAACGACAAAATCATGAGATGGCGATTGGAACTAGCTCCTTTTCAATATGACATAATTTATCGTCCTGGTAAAGAGAATGTTACAGCAGATGCACTCTCAAGATTCTGCTGTGCTTCATCCGATACTAATAAACTATTTAATCTGCATCAGACACTCTGTCATCCTGGAGTAAGAAGGATGTATCATTGGATTCGTAGTAAGAACCTGACTTATACTATCGATGATGTCAAGAAAATGACTTCCGCTTGTCCTGTATGCGCTGAAGTAAAACCGAGATTTTATAAACTGCAAGGACGCCTTATAAAGGCTACTTCTCCATTTGAAAGACTAAATGTTGACTTTAAGGGACCCCTTCCTAGTAAATCTAGGAATCGTTATCTTCTCACAATAGTAGATGAGTATTCTCGCTTTCCTTTTGCTTACCCTTGTTCGGATTTAAGTTCAGCAACCGTTATAAAATGTTTTACTCAGTTATTTTCCATATTTGGAGCTCCAGCTTTTATTCATACTGACAGAGGTTCATCTTTTCTTTCTCAAGAAGTTGCAACTTACCTCCATTCTAACGCAGTCGCTACTAGTAGAACTACGCCATATAATCCCCAAGGAAATGGCCAAATCGAAAGATTAAATGGAATAATATGGAAAACCATCAATCTATCTTTGAAGACTCATAATCTGCGACCCGCAGATTGGGAGGACGTTCTAGCAGAATCACTTCATTCTATCAGATCATTGTTATGTACTGCTACTAATTGTACACCACATGAAAGATTTTTCAGGCACAGCAGGAAAACAGCGAATGGGGACACACTACCATCTTGGCTTAATAATCCCGGTCCAGTACTTTTGAAGCGAAATGTTCGTGCAAATAAGTATGAAGATCTTGTTGAAGAAGCCGAGCTTTTAGAAGCAAATCCGCAATATGCCTTAATACGACGCAAAGACGGTACAGAGTCTACAGTATCACTAAGGCATTTAGCACCGAGGGGGGAGAAAGATCTATTATTATCGGAAAGCAAGCTAAAGCCATTGTTTGAAGAGAAAATCAATCCAGATGGAAATAGAAACACAAATGAAGATTCTACAGAAGCAAACGAAACTCACAGTGAAGATCCTTCACCGACACCAAACGATTCACGAATTAGTGAACTTTCTTCATCGACACCGAACGATTCACAAATTGAGTGGCCTACGACTACTAACGATGAAATGCAGAACGTTGTAACAGAACACTTACGTCTTCGAAGAGAAAGAAAACCTCCCAGCTATTTAAATGATTATATTCTATAAATTAATGCATTATTATTCTTCCTTGTTTATTATTTTAATTTTATGTTTACTCCCTTGGCTTTTTATAAAGACAGGGAGAATGTAGTGATGTAGTAGCTTTCTAGATTCTAGCTTTCCCGTTTTGACATATGTAATGTTTTCATATGTTATGTTGTTATTTATATCAATAAAATATGTATTGACGTTTTTAACTAATAAAAACCTTATTAGGTATCAATCTAGTTTCATTACACTTATTTTGTATAATTTTTCCAATTCTAATTTCATGAATTGCAAAGCATTGTACCTCAGCACTTTATTATGATAACTTGGCGTATCTACCTACAAGTAAAAAAGTAATAATTTGGAGTAATAAAATGATCATTTTCATTAACTTACTTTGTATAAAACTGGTTGTAGCTCATACAATTCTACGAGAGACTTTGTTATTTCTGGTGTCCACTTTTTTAATGACATTTTTTGTTAGAGGTTAGACGTTGCATACAAAATGTCAACAAACGAACGTCAAACAACAGGTTGGTGAAACTGATTCCACTGAGAAGTGCGCATGCGTAGACAAATCTAGTATGAAACTCGAATAGAAAAATAGAGCTGGATGTATATTTCTGTACTAGAAACTAGTATGAAAATCGAACCGAAATTTCTGATTTACATTGTACTAGAAATGGCTAGAAACTTCTCGGATGAAACTCGAACTGGAATCTAGACGAAAAAAGTATAATGTAATTCAAGCTTTATACAATGTAGGAGCTAAATAAGAAAAAGAACTTTTAAATTTCGTTTTATTAAATAATGGCAGTGAATACAATTCATTGTCACGTAGGTTGTAATTATTGTTTTTTGATACGAGCATATCGCACAAATATTTTGGAAATCCCGTAGTCTTTATTTTATGTATTAGACAAAGAAATAGTATTTTAAAGCGATCTTCAACCACATTTAAATTAGCTACAACACGGTACTGAGAAATATGGTCAAATTTCCGAACGCCGAAAACATATCTTAAACAGCTATTTTGAAAAAGGTTTATTTTCTGCTTATCAAGTTAGGTATGTAAACACAAGCACAATATTCTAACACAGGAAATAACAACGAGTTGACAAGACGAAGCTTTATCTCTGATGAAATTAAATTACGATATTGGTATAAGGAAAGATTTTCATCAAAATGCATACCCAAAGTCTTGACCACAGTACTCCGTGGTAACGTTGTATCGTTAAGAACAACTATAGGCGTTTCATTTGTGCCATATACGAGTAGTGAAGATTTACTAGCATTAATTGACAGCCCGTTATTTGTTACCCAAGTAGAAAAGTTTTGAAGGTCAGCGTTTAGATGCTTTAAATTATTATGAATTTCGCTTTTATTTATTGTCGCTATAATCTGGGTGTCATCTGCATATGAATGCGCAGTGCAAGATTTTAATGTGTTTGGTAAATCGCTCACATACAATAAATAGAGCAGTGGACCTAAAATAGATCCTTGTGGAACTCCTCGGGTTGATGGGAATATTCTGGAATAAACTGAATGAGAGTTTGAGTTCATTACAATTTTAAAGTTTCTATTGAATAAATAACTCGAACATCACTGTAACGCACTCCAGCCAAACCTATAATATTTCAATTTTGCTAATAACAAATTATGATTTACCATGCCAAAAGCCTTAGAAAAATGTATTTGAATTAGTAGCGTGACTTGTGAATTATCAAAATTTCTAATCATATCATCAACGATATTAAGTAGACATGTGTTCGTACTGTGACCCTTTCTGAATGCAGACTGAGTATGTAGTAAAATGTTTTTAACTTGTATATAGTTAGTTATTTGTTGACAACATATTTTCTCTAAGACCTTTGACATGGTAGGTAAAATGCTTATAGGGCGTAAGTCGTCAAATGATGCTACAGTATCTTTTTTAGGGATAGGTTTAACGATTGCCATTTTCCAAATATCTGGGACAATTCCATCCACAATACTAATATTAATTACGTGAGTAATGTGATCAATAATTTTGGGCATGATTATATTTAACATTTCAAGGGAAATACCATCTGTACCTACTGCATTAAATTTAAGCGATTGAATTACTTTTATCACTTCCTCTTTATCCACACAACTAAAATTGAAATAATCTGTGGTCTTATTATTTTGATAAAAATTGTTGTTGAAGTAGTCCAAAGTTTGTGAGTTAATACTTGTATCATTGACCCTATCCATGGTATATTTACCATATTTATCCGGTTCCAATAGAACTTCTGGTAATTAAATTTTATTTTCGTTTTTAACTCCGACACGTTTTGAATTATTCCACAGCTCCTTGGAGTTATTTATATTTTGATTAATATTATATTCAAAAAAAGCTTGCTTTTCGCGACGAATTGCAGATGTTAAATTTCTAAGTTCTTTATACAGTTGTAATTTAACGTCTGTTTTGAATTGTTTATACTGCACTAATGCTTTATCTCTTTTTGCTTGCATTATCCTTATGACTGGTGTAATCCAAGGACAGTATTTTTTATTAATCCTTACTGTCTTTATAGGAGCATGCTGATCAAATAGGGAAATAATATTATTATTTAAATAGTCCAATTTGTCTTTAACATTAGTTAAAGAGAAAATACAGTTCCAGTCTATTTGATCACAGTCCTCATAAAAGCAATGCAGATCAAAAATTTTAAAATCTCTATACGTTATAGTCTTTGGTATGATACTACTTTTAGGAAAGTGTAAGATACTATGAACACAGTCGTGATCTGATATGTTTCATTGGCACCCCTATTCCCTTCAGCTTCATGCCAAAAATAACATTGTACATCATCTAGCTGCAGGTCACTTACGGTCAAATTGTAACTATTAATTCTTGATTTGTAAAAGAAAACA
Organism: Harpalus rubripes; assembly: GCA_963082715.1. Classification (NCBI taxonomy): domain Eukaryota; kingdom Metazoa; phylum Arthropoda; class Insecta; order Coleoptera; family Carabidae; genus Harpalus; species Harpalus rubripes. The sequence continues at coordinate 39,052,124 of OY720462.1, read as the reverse complement.
GAGACGTCCTCTCTAGGAGCAGGCAAAACTGCTTGCAGATCATAAACTGCTACCACAAGTTTGTCATTGTTTTCTGCGCATAATATTTTATCCTCTTTCTTTTCCTCTTTAGACAATTCTTTCTCCTTCAAATGATTGTCATACTGATCTTTTAGTTTGTCTTTCTCGTCATCGGGTACATTGTTGTAAGCAGTACATAGCTCACATTGGTCCTTCTTGGGGACGAAGAATGAGATGTTAAATTGTTCATTAAAGATTCTTGAAAAAAAGTCAAATTTCCAAATTTTTCATTTTTACTTTTACATTCTGCAACATAGTCACGATGCATGCTTGCAATTTATTTTCCGCCATCAATATACTCGCGTGTACTTTGTTCCCGCAAATAGTGACTTTCAATTCTTTGTATACTGTTTATAAAATCATGTATACCTTGTCTGATTGTAGGATCAATGACTTTGTGTTTGTCATGTTTTCCTCTTTTATCACCTTCTATGAACCCATCATTACTTTTACTGAAAACTGTCCTGATAGGCCTATCGTTGATATCCAAGGTTGCCTTGAAATTTTTTTTACATACACGTACTTTATTGCCATTTACCATCAAATGAAAAGCATGGTTGAAATTACGTGTGCTGCCTACTCTCTCATACCGATATTTAGGTTTTACTTCAGTAACAAGCTTGGAAATATATTCGCGCTGCAATTGCAAGCTACCAAGTTCCCAATAATTTTTAAATATTGCCTCTCTCGATTGATGATTGATTTTTTCATAACATTTAAGTTTACAATTGTCTGGACAAGGCGGTTGCAGGGTTCTTTCTCTAATTGATTGAAGGTTCTTAGAATTAGAAATATATTTTTTCCCCGTGTTTCTGCAAATTTTTTTGTAATTTTTCTTCCAAAGTTCCGGCTTTGCACGTTTTTTTTTTGCCTTTCTTTATAACATTTTCACCTTCTAACTGTGCGTCGCATACTTCTAATTCATCTGACTCTTTATTACTTCTATTTACTTCTGATGAATCTGATGAAGAATACTTAAAGTTAGGATCCTCATCCGAGTCGTCCACATCTTCTTCATTACTTGAGTCCCCACTCAAAGAACTACTACCCTTTGGCAGATTTTCATGTACCCTACATAACCGTACTTTTATATCACTACTACTCTCAGATTGGGGAACAGTTACCCACTTTGAACATCCTTCAACCTCGGCATCTTCAGCTTTAAAGTTTTCAGTTTCATCACAAACATTGTCTGAGACTGTATTTGCATTCACGTAATTTTCTTCTTGTTTATTAGTGTTTTGCTGTGTAGCCAACAGCAACATTTTCTTTCCTCTCGACAATGCCATAGCCGACCTGAAAATAAATCATTATCGTAGGAAATGTATAATGAATACTTCTTTTATTAATTTTTTAACATGCAAAAAATGAATAAATCATATTTTGATCTTGAGTAATCAGGCCAATAGTGACACAACTCAAAATAAAACACTAGAACACACAAGTATATATGCCTGAGAAACAAGAATAATGACATAACTCCAAATGAGACAAGTAGAAATGTATAAGTATATTACCTTCAATCATGAAGACTGTCACAACACGAAAAGTGTCAGTATTCCAGCAAAAGGGACGCAAAGTATACGAGGGGGGGGGGGGCGAAAAAAAACGGGAATTTCGTCATAACTTCTTTATTTTTCATTATTTTAACACCAAATTTTAATCACCTTCAAAGTATTTGCCATTGGCCGCAACGCACTTCTCCAAACGATTCTTCCATTCTTCAAAACAGTTTTTAAATTCACTCATCGGGATGTCCTTTAAGCCTTCCAGCGATTTTTGTTTCACCTCCTCCACAGTGGCAAAACGCTTTCCTTTCATATTCCTTTTGAGTCTGGGGAACAAAAAGAAGTCACAGGGGGCTAGATCCGGTGAGTATGGGGGGTGGACAATCGGTGTCATGGCGTTTTTGGTCAAAAATTGCAGCACGGAAAGGGCGGTGTGGGCCGGCGCGTTGTCATGATGGAAGAACCAGTCGCCTGTGCGCCAAAGATCTGCCCTTTTCTTCCGGATACTCTCCCTCAATTTTTTCAAAACCTTCAAGCAGAACTTCTGGGTGACAGTTTCACCCGGGGGAACGAACCCCGCGTGCACAACACCTCTGCAATCGAAGAAACAAATGAGCATTGTCTTGATGTTTGACTTCACTTGGCGAGCTTTTTTTGGGACGAGGAGAGCCAGCTGTCTTCCACTGGCTTGATTGCTGCTTTGTTTCGGGGTCGTATCCATAGCACCACGATTCATCACCAGTAATCACCTTGGAAAAAAATTCGGGGTCCTCTTCGAGCTGATTTTGAAGCTCAAAACATGCGTGAAGTCGACGCTCCCTTTGCTCGTCTGTGAGAAGGCGCGGGATGAATTTGGCTGCAACCCTTCTCATGTGCAAATCTTCGGATAAAATTCTCTGAATTGAACTCGATGACATTCCTGACATCTCACATAGTTGATCAATGGTTCGGCGACGGTCTTCACGAACGAGGGCATTTATTTTCATCAGTTTTTGACGTTGAGGGGCGTCCTGAACGAGGTTGGTCTTCAATAAACATTTCTCCATTTTTAAAACGTGAAAACCAATCGTATACTCTGGTTTTACTTAAGGCAGCATCCCCATAAGCAGTCTTAAGCATTACAATAGATTCCGCGGCAGATTTCCCCAACAGGAAACAAAATTTCACAGCCGCGCGTTGTTCTCGACAATCTGCCATTAGGTTTTCGCCGAAATGTAAAAAGTTGTTTTACTAAAAAAAATCTCACAGGCGAACCGATGCACTCACAGCGACACAACTTTGCACCACAGATAATACAACACTACGCTTAAAGATGCGACAAATCCTGTATAAAAGTATTTTTCAAATTGAGCACAGCGCCTCTTATGGCAATTTACCTCAACTAATTTTATGCGCCAAATACGAACCCCATTCTACCGTGTTGAAATAATTTCATCTTGAATTTTATTTAAGGCGTGTTGTTTATCCATCAATGAGAAACGCTAATTTTTATAAGTAATTATAATTTTTTACAGAAAGTATGAATAAAAATGAAATTTCCTATAAAAATTCGCATTGCTCATCAATGAATTAAACAACACATTTATTTTTAAAAAAGAAAATAGGTAAATAAGGAACATATTCGAAATAATATCATGTATATTAATATAAAAAATCCATACAAAATCAAAAGATTGTACATAATTTATATACTACTTATATACATACATACATACAAAGCTCTGGACAATTTATTAATTTAACATATATTTTTTAAAAAAATATCCACATATTGCAATGCCATATTATTCGAATTTTTTAATTTATCGTTACATAATCTTAAAAAATAACAAATTTTAACCATTTTCTGGAGTATTCTTTTATGAATAGATACATGCACGTTGCAAGTAACTCCTAAATTTATTTTATTTATAATATTTTTTAAATCGCCTTTAATAATTTCTGAGAAATTTTTAAATATATACTCTCTGGTGTGTTCAACTATAGTTGTAAAATTTTCCGTAGAATATTTTAATTTTTTTTGGTCAGGAACATACTCCTTAAGTTGAGTAAATGTATGTTGCGCAGATGTTGTTTTACTGTGAAAATAGTTTAAACAAACTTCACAGCCCTCAAAATTTTCACCCTTTAATAAATATCCTGCAACGTATGCTGCTGTATAATTTGGATATTCATAAGTTGTTGAATCTGACTCTGAATTCGTTATAGGGTGAGAAGGAAGAACTAAATCATTTCGAACCGACCGTACACTTAACAGCATTTGACAATACTGCAGTTTTGTACGCGTCAGAGAATTGAGAGAATGATGGACGGGAATTAGCTCCGCACAGACCTCGTACACAACTGAAAAAATTCTCTACAGGATCTTGATTAAGAGATCTCAACGAAAGATAACTTAAATTCAGATTCTGTAGAGAATTCCACAGATACTGCACGTTTCTGATTGAAACTATAAGGAGAGGAACAGAAGGAGGAGTTTTTAAGGATTTTTTAGTACCTGGGTCAATAAATTGCAAATTACTTAAAATTTTCACTGCGTTATTCCAAAATTCAGTATAGCTTTTTTGGGTTTTTTTACTAAGTGGATTGCCCAATGGTTTTGGGGAATTAGCACTTGAATTCAAAGAATCAAACACATCGTTCATAAATTTTAGGAAATATGCTGTTCCCCCTGCGTTCATTACTTTATTTTCACTCAAAATGTGCATTAACGACGCAGTAGACTGACTGAATACTTGAGTTGCATATTTAACTTTCATTTTCTGCTTATGGGTGGGGTGAACATGCTTCAAAGTTAGTTTGGTAGCTTTAAAACATTCATTCATTCCATCCCTCTTTTGCAACTCAAGTACATCAGCCCACTTCGCTGTTTTTCCTTCGTAAATAATATCTTTGGTCATCATATTATTTCTTACGCATTTAATCAGGTGGGGCACATCAAACAAATGAACAATCTGATGACCATTGATATTATATACAAACTCATGGCTTTGCCTCTGTGAATCTAAAGTAAGTGAACGTACTGCAGCGACATTCCATGAACCTGCATCGCTGACCGATGCTATGATTTTAAAATTTGTACTGGTATGGACAGCATTAATTACTTCTTTTAATAATTTTTTTAATAAATATTTATTCGCGGCGTTGTGTGTAAAATAATACGCAACAGGTTGCTTCCACTTTTTCACAATACCGCGCAACATAAAAACTAAAGCATGGTCAGCGATTTTCGGAGTGTCGCTGCAAGTAGTCAAACCTTCGACAAGCCACTTAGAATTTATTTCGACAAATTTTAAATTTTTACTTATTTCCATTTCATCAAAAATTATAGAACAATATGTATCCCTTTCTTTTAAAGTTCTTGATACATGATTCAAATATTTAAAAAAATCTGCATTTATATATATATATATATATATATATATATATATATATATATATATATATATATATATATATATATATATGTTTTAGTGAACATAAATTCAGTGTTCGTTGTGAAGTTTTTATTGACGGGAGAGGTATAAATTTTTGCAAATAGCGAAAACAACGAGGGCTATGTTTGTAAATACTTAAAAAAAAGATTTTTCTTCCGCGGTATATCTTCTAGATTTTTTGGTTTTTGAAAATTTTTTTAATATTGATATAACAAACAACTTCAACACTTTAGGCAACTTACCCAATATTTTCGAGTATGCCATTTCATTTTGCTTTTTAATTGTAGCTGATAGTACTTTACCTCGTTTCTTATAAATTTTCAAAATACCCTCCGTCCTCTTCAGTTTTTTGTACATTCTTGCCTTGCGTAGTGTTAACTGGATATTTCTTGTACAATCCAGGTCTTTCAATGTGAAAGAATTTTCTAAAAAAAAAGAATTAGTTTTGAGAACAATCATGTAGCATTTTAGGAAGAAAAAATAACTATTATTTCCTGTTTCATTTTCTTTTTTAAATTAAATTTTACAATAATTTTCCCTGGTTGATCATGCAAGCAGTAGCATTTCAATATTTTTTTCCCAAACATTTACCTTCAGTTTGTGAAACATCCATACACTCTTCATTTTCGGAAATTTTTCTTCTTTTCTTGGGAGTCTCCATACTTTCTTCCAAATTGGATTGCGCTGAAGTGTTCTCCGTGGAGGGAAAATTCAATCCTGAAATAATATCAACATTTACAAAACATTTCGGCATTTCCATTTCATGTTACATAAATGTATTTAACATTTCTTGTACACAAAAAAATCTAATTATATCTATTCTTTATAAGTTACAATCAAATTGATACATATTCTATGACTAGTAAATATTACCTTCCACGGCCATCTGATGTGGAACATGAACAGGTGTAGATGTTGCTGCAACTTGTACTCCTTCATCGGGTTCATCGGCTTGTAAGCTTAAAGGTGGTGGAACAACTTTGTAATTCAGTTTCTTTCTCAAATAATTTTGAAATTGCTTTTCCTCAAAATGCCTATGGCAAACCCGGTACCCTTTATTTGAAAGCTGCAGCGTGGTAAATACTGACAACTCTTGTAAACCAAGGTTTCTAAACCATTGCACCCTAAGTTCCTCGTTAATGGGGAAGCAAAATAAAGTTCCCCATTCCTCTCGCGGTAAACTTTTTGTGGGACACTTGTTCACAACACAACGCGGTTTCTGAAAGCAAGCAACAAAATAATATTTAAAAAGAATTATAGAACAAGGTAAATCAAGCTTACAATACAAATGTTATGTTGCTAATCTGATTTACAGTAATTTGGCACAAATCTTGATTAGGAATTTTGGAAAATATATTTTCCATGTACTCTATTATAGTATAATATTAGTATGAAATCATTACTAAAACAGGCATGAAGCTACATAAAATGTTAATATGTAAATATTGTTACTTACCACAACCATTTTCCACACAAGTTTTCCGTTTACACCAATCACCACAATCTTTTCACTACTTTCCACTATAAAGTACAAGAAGGAAATTACCAAAAATCCGAAAAACAATCTTTTCACTACATGCCACTATGAAGTACAAGAAGGAAATTACCGAAAATCTGAAAAACAATCTTTTCATTACTTATCACTATGAAGTACCATAAGGAAATGACCGAAAATTTGAAAAATATCACGCGCTAACGTCTGTAATCAAAACAAACCTGTGACAGCGAATGCTGGCGCTACCTATGCGACATTTTTGAAAGTCTCATTAGCTACTTACGCGCTCTCTGCTGCCAATTTACCTCAACTGAGATCTTTGAAAATACCTGCGCATAAAACTGTCGCGGGCCTGCTTTGCACACTGACGCAGGTGGCGTGACACTAACGGACATGTGGTCAAACAATAGGTTCCTCCACTCTCCCTCCCCTCCACAGCGTAATTCCCGGAACTTATGGGTCCCCCTCGTATAATACACAATATAACCTTTCTGTACCAAATCCAATGTGACGCTGATCTTGGTTGGCGGGAATCAAATTGGCTGCCTACTAGGACGACACTTCCGCTACCTAGCGGTCAGTTTTGCAACTACAGACGTGTCACTATTCCAGATTTGTAGAGGAAAAAATTGTTGTTTTAAATAGGGGATTAATTCAAATTCATAATTTTTTGAGTTGTGACGTTATTCTTGCCGGGGTACGACGCGATATTGAATTGTTTCGTGAATGCACGCTGGGTTGCAATGACCGAACGGCCGTTGGAAAAGTTCATCGCCACGACGAACGCGCGCTGCTTTCCCGTCCACTGCATGGTCGTTACTTACAGCGTTGCCAGTTCGTCAAATTTATTATCCCCAGTTTTTTTGTAAAAAGTTGCCGGATTTAAATAAAATTCCCCAGATTTTTTAAATAAAAAACAATAACTGATACATATATTTTATTATCATACAAAACATCAATAATACATACTATTATTATGTTTGTTTAACATTTCAGCACCTATATCAAAATTAACAGCAGTTTCATTTTGAATTTTGAAAATATTTTTTGAATGCAAAATCCCTTCTAGTTTCATTATACGACCTGTTTCGAATTTTTGTTTTATTTAAATTAATGGCGCCAAAAGCACGCTCAACATCTGCGCTACTGATGGAGACAGGATATTTTTACAAGAATGGAAAAGTTTGGAAAATATTCTGTGTTGTCATTATGTTTCTGCTCTTTTTTCATAGAAGTAGTTATGCACCCTAAATAATTAAAAAAGGTAATTAAATAATTATTTAAATATATAACAATGAAAAACTATCCATACCTGCACAAATATATAAATAATCAGCTGCGACTACAATTTAACTCGTACCGTTGGTTGAGCCTTTCTTTATTTAATATTTTTCAAAAACAAATACTATTGCTGTTGTGCTATTTCAATTTGAATAAAGCTGTGTTAAAGTCGTAAAATACTGCGCACTGTAGTATTCAATTCAATTTAAGTGGTATTATTGATTTCATATCATATACTTATTCAATATTAGCTTTGTACTTGCTTTATATTTCATTGTGCATTTATAATTATGATTTTTAAAATTAAATACATAATTAATAAAATATATGTTCCTATATATTTCTTATTTCTATTTTTTTTCAGATTTTGATTGTTTTAAAAAAGTTTTCCCCGGTCCCCAAATAATATCAAATTCCCCCAGAACTGGGGAAAAATCTACAGACCTGGCAACGCTATTACTACACTAATCGTATAAAAAACTTTAAGATGCGCACTTTCGAATGCGCACAACCCCAATCTTCAATGATTATTGGCGGCTGTGTGGCGCGCGTTTCAAGTAAGGAAGTTCCCGCGCCCCAGCCTGTACATGGTTTAGTTAAAGGATCCCCCAGACCAACGCGGTACGGCGGGAGCGGTAGCGGGAGCGACTGCGGGAGAAGCGGTAAAATTTTACCTATCACACGGAAGCGGTAGCGGCAGTGACATTATTTTTGTCGAGGGGTTAACCACTACCTGAAAATTTGTACACTGATTTCCAAAAATGGAAATATTTTGTAATATATTTCCATATTTCCGAATTTCCAGCAGTATTTCTACTTATTTCCAGAATTTTTTAGTATTTCCGAAATATATTAATATTTCCGTACAATTTCTAATATTTCCTTACAATCCTAATATTTCCTTGGTATTTCTAATATTTCTATATTATTTCCAATATTTTTTTAATGTTTCCAATTGAAGGAATATAAATTAAATAAAGATTCGTCTCGGTGTCACAAGAGTATTTATTGAAAACATAAGAATAACTATTTTTTTTACTGAACATCTACTGCCATATATTTAAAATTATTAAATTGTAAATGAAGAATTTTTGTGAGAAATTATTGTTAATTAATAATAGAATCGTTTACGGTTCTCGATGTTACAAAAATAACTGTATAAAAACAGTTTATAATATATAAAATGTATAAACAAAATTTAGACTTTTGATGAATATAGGTGAATGAAAACAAATATTATTTTTATATATTTATTTATTATTTTATAATGATTGATTAACATATTTTACAAGTATACTTATGAATACATTTTTTATGTATTTTTAATGGAATTCTTAATCACTTTATATTTTTTTGTAATATTCACTCTATCACATGTATTAATTTGAAATGGATTATTTCCAATTAAGTATATTGGCCCATAAAAAAAGAAGTCTTTTTCAACATACTGAATATCATTATGATGTGGCCAAATAAAACTATCTAAGCTTTCTTTTAAAAATTTTACCTTGTATTTCTCATTTTCTTTGTTTATAACTCTGCCAATGTACCAACTAGAGTCATAATAAATAGCATAATAATTTTCATTGACGATCTTTAATTCAATTTTGTCATTTTCAGAATCAGTATCGAAACTTTCTGAACTATACGTGTCTTCAAAATCAGCTGACACATTAAGTTGTTTTTTGCAAGGTTTTTTTCGGAGCTGCAAATTTTGTTTCCCTTTGAGATTATTTTTATCAAAATTACTGTTTGAATTAGTACTTCTTACACCGCGCACACGATAAATTCTGTCTGTTGATAATCGGTTTTTATTAGAAAAAAACCAACAGAGGGATGATTTTCTTACAACAACAGTTTTATTATTCAATAAAATTTTAAGTACTGACCGAGGTAGAGCAGTATTATTTGATGAAGAGTGTGATAGGTTAGAGTAGTCTTTTAAATTTAATTCAGTAAACGATAAAAATATCGACATATCTTTATTAATTTCTTCAATTTCTGAATCAGATAAGTTAATTTCTGAATTCACGTTCTCATCTTGATCCGCACATATTTCTTCAGTGTCTTCATTTTCGATATCGTTTTCTTCCTCGGGCATATTGCTAAACTCATTAATATTTACGGGTTGCATTAATATTTGTTCAAAACTTTGTTTAGATATACTTGGTTTTAGTTTCATTCCTAATTTTTCAGCATCATTCAGAGCATTATTTTTAGCTGACTCTAATATTGATATTATTTCATCATTATCTGGTATTATAACATGGTTTACATTTTCTGATGATTTATGTCCGAGCCTCTTGTTATCTTCGCGGGGAAAATGAAATGTATCAGCTATAAAAATCATTAAATATTATTATATTCATTATATTTTGTATGTGATTACTTACATAAATCGGTTGTTATATCATTTATTGCTTGTATTCTGTTTAAACGATTTAAAATATCCAGCATACTATAGTTGACTACTGTCGAAAAAGTACTGGTCATGGATCTAGTTTGTCGAAACAGTTTTTCGCATGGCTGACTGCTATAAAGCCAGGGCAATAGTGCTTGTTTATTTGTTCGACATTTTTCTATTTGTAGTAATAAGCCATGAGCGTTTAATTCAATGCATGTATACGTATTTAGGGTTACAAAATTCTTTTCTATACTGTATTTATTTGTTAATAGCCATTGTCGCCATAATCTTAGAAATAATGTAGTGTACCATATAAAGTAAATTCGCTTATGAGTACTTAAGTTTTTATTTAAGAAGCTATCTAATACGAATCGAATTAAAATTAAATACTGTCTTGTGGCTTCACTGTTGGGAATTTCTTTTAATAAATCAGTAACATTTTCTGTTGTAAGTTTGTTCACTGCGTCAAAATTCATCTTATCAGTACCTACAAAAATTAAAAATTAATATAAAATAATTAGATGTATTACAGTTCAATTATTACTTTGTAAATAAGAGTGACAGAGACAGTGTTTGTCTTTAGAATATGACTTAATTAATATTTCAATATGTTGTGGAGAAACAAATTTATTACCCATTGGCAATACAACATTTGGTTTCAGAAATCTTGTTCTCATTTTTGTACCTATATGAACCGTATCCTGTATATAAATTGGCATATCGATATTATAATTCATCTGGAATTTATAATAATAATTAATATATACGTATATGTAAATTGGTATATGTTGTAGTACCTGAAAATAGGGTTTGAAGGGATTTAAGCATTCATGGGGTAATTTAGTTTTTATTCTCATAGCTTTTAGACATCTGGTGTCTCCATCACTCGAAAATCCTTCAATATTTATTCCATGCAATTTGGCTTCTTCTTCTATTTTATTCCACCGATTCAGCACTTCATTAAAAGTAAACCGATTATCACTTGAAAAAATGGCTAAGCAGAAAGCAGGAGCATTATCTACCATTGGTTGAGCCATAAATACGTAGGCATTGTTTCCAACTTTTTCATTTTGGAATGCATTTTCAATATCATTGACAGAATTCACAACAAATTTATCTGTCGACGGAAACCCTGTCTTACATAAAGGTCCAACAAAACCTATCATTTTATTCGTCTGAGAATCATATTTAACTATTTTTGTTAAAGCTGTTTGATCTTCCGATATATAAATATTGAGGGGATATCCACGTTTAATAAGAAAATTTTTCAATTCGGGCATTCGCACAACCCCTTCCTCTATTTTAGATTGTTTCTCAAGACAACGATTAATTGTTGTTATAGAAGGTAATATATTTTTCATGTTAGCATATAAACTTTCATAAAGTAGTCTGCCACCAACAATAAATAAATATAAACAGAATAGTTTAAATGGTTCGTTAAAAATGTTACCATGTGATTTTCTATTAAAATTTTGAGCGGCTACAGTCTTAAAATGGTCTAATAAATTCCTTACGTTGTTGCCAATGGCAGCCTCATTATTAACGACCTTGTGTAATTTTGGAATAGTATTTAAAAACAATTCTTTTAATGGTGTATTAGATTCTATTGTATTTTCCAATTCTTTTAAGAAATAATTTGTTATTTTAGGCTGATCTTTTTGAAAAATTTCTAGTTTATGTAATTTTCTTTGTTGGCGAGATTTAGTGAATTTGGATTCTTCCTTGATTTGAGACGATTTAGAAATCTCTTTGGACGTTTTATTAGCAGAAATGCACGCCTCATTTGCATTTCTGCCATCACATAAAAACGAATGATGTAATTTGTCGTCTTGATAATTTAACAAAGAATGATTTTGTGATTCAGATGATATGATGTCTAAAATTTCATTTGAGATATTTGGATCTAAAATAAATGAATGAGTGCTTGTAGATTCCTGAGAGGAATTTAATGTTGGGTCTACGATATCTACACTCGAATACTATGAATTGGACATTTCTGAATTATTACTGGCTCGATTACTGACATTTGAGTCTTCTTGTGAAACAGTAATATAAGATAATATAGAATTTTGTTGATTATTTTTTTTTTGGATTTTCAATTTTTTTTTTTAAAGTGTGTTTTTACATGTTTATGAAAATTAGATATAATCCATTTTTGACCCGTTCCACTTTTATGTGCATTATAACACGAAGATTTAAATTTGCAGAAACAACACTGTATTCTTGCGCATAAATTTTCGTTATCTACTGTAACTGATAAAGTATCTAACTTAGATGTCATTGTTTCTGCTGTCAAATTGTCCAATTCCTTTAAACAGTAATTTTGTATATATTTTTTTGCTAACATTTCTATATGTTTAGCTGCGTTATGAACCATATTATCTTCTGTTCTGTTCTGTGTCTTTTTTTGCGAGGTATTTTCACTGTTATTGTTTGAGTTTCGATATTTTTTAATCCTTTTTCTTTTTTCTTTATTAGTTGTATCCGAGGTTGTATCCGAGGATATATAATCATCATCATTAGCTATTGAACCTTGCTTTCTTTTTAGTGTTGTGATACTTGTAAATTTTTTCTTACATTCATCCTGTATATAAGTCAAAATTTTTTTATGCCCTGCTGATATTTTAAAAAGATGTATATTTTTAAAATAAATGCCATAAAATGTTTGTTTTTCTTCTTCGTCGAGTAGTTGCGGTAATTCTCCACGAGCAAATTCTTCTATAGAATTAATATCAGCCTCCTCTAATTTTGCTAATGACAAAATGTTGTCGTAACCCGTATAACTTAATAATTTTACTAAATTTTCTGGAATAGTTACGCCATATTCTGAACTCAATTCCTTTATAATGTCATCCAATGTATTGATAGAATTCATTCTTTATACCTATGTACACAAAATTAGCTCAAAAATAGTGATGCATGACGAGGCGAGAGTACTCTCGCATCTCGTCTCGTCTCGTCTCGTCTCGTTGCATTATGCGAGACGAGAACGAGATTGCAGTTTAAAATTCGAGGCGAGATCGATATAACAACTGCGAGAAGCGAAAAATCTCGCAAGATTCTCGCGAGAGTCTCGAAATAAAAAGTATTTGTAACTTTATAGCTTTGATTCATAAATTCAATGAACCGTACAAGGAATGGAGTCAACGCTAATTGGTGTATAGAACACGTGAATGTGAAAATTATATGAGCTCACTATATTTTTCTATCTATCTATCTAAAGTCGATTGATATCAGTCCCAGTGCGAGCAAATGCAAAATAAAGACAAAATCAGAAAAAGTTTTTTCTCCAACATTTCAGCCCCTAATTCACCCCACTTAAGACCACACTTAATAAAATTCTTACCATCCATGAAAAGTAAAAGATGTTATATTAAGCATCGATGGGAGCCAACACGGAGCGAGGCGGAGTGACTGGTTGCCGGCGGGTTCCCAGTGTAACGGTTTTTTTATGACTAAATCTTATTTAAATAGTGGAATATATTTAATGATAAAGTGTACGAACTTTTAGTTACAAAAAATATTTTTTTAATGTTTAATTAGTTTCACTGATGACAGAATGTATTAACAGATCTTTATATTGAAATAGTTTAGAGATTACAATTTGGTGATAAATTAGTTATTTTAGAGGAAAATTAAATTATTTACGTATTTTATTTTATATACTTATTTATTATTTCTGGTGACCGTAAATGAATAAACATTATGTTCGCATTGAAATAATTTGGGACCAGAATTTAGTATTTCATCTCTTTATATAGTTACAGTTCTACGACTGCAAATACACGGAAGACGGTACGACTGGTGCGAACTTATATCTTGTAGTTAAACTGTTACGTAAATACGTAGTGCGCAAGCGCTTATTTTTACAGCGAGACTCGCGCGAGAACAAAACGAGACCCAAAAAAATACGCGAGAAGAGAGTGAGATTGAGATGCAGATCCGAAAACGAGACGAAATCGGTACTTTATATTTCTCGTCTCGTCTCGTCTCGCCTCCCGTGCACCACTACTCAAAAATCATATTTTAAATTTAGAAATATTGTATGTTTATAAGAATTCTTATATTTAATTAGTTAAGTTTATTTTCCAATAATTTCAATATTAACTTGCAAATAGAACCCTAAATTAAAATTGATATCAAATTACTACACTTACCTATACGCCAATGAAGCTCAAAATAAATAAATATTTAATATTAAACTTGCAACACTCACGTTTTGCACTGAAGTGATGGTGCGGTTAACACATGCTCGATAGTATTTCTACAATATTTCTTAAATATTTCCGAGTATTTCCGAATATTTCCAAATATTTCCGAATATTTCCAAGTATTTCCATGTATTTCCGAATATTTCCGAGTATTTCGTTGTATTTCGAGTATTTCTATGTATTTCGGAAATATTTTTTTGTAAAATGTACACTGATTTCCAGTGGTGGGTAACCCCTCGATTTTTGTTTAGTGACGGAAACGCACATCACAAATATATATATATATATATATATATATATATATATATATATATATATATATATATATATATATATATATATATATAAATGAATTCCTCAACAGATGAAGAAGAAGGTCTTTTGTTACTTGTAGCAGAAGACGAGGAACGTAAAAGGTTTGTTTTTGTTTTGTTAATTACGAGCAATAATAAGAACAGAGTTTATTAAAGGAAAAAGCGAAAATGAATCCATAAAATTAATCTGGACCGAGAAAATTTTGGAGAATTTCATGCATTAATGCCACAGCTAAGAGCAGACCCAAAACGATTTTATTAGAGAAGATATTCGTAAAAGTGATACAAATTATCGGGCGGCGATTAGTCCAGAAGAACGTCTTGCAATCACGTTAAGGTAAGAAAACAAGAAAATACTCTTTTTTTATTTATTATCGAACACATTGAAAAAATACAAAAATAAAGTTGTTCTTAAATAATAAGTTTACGTACTATGGAATATAAGAATTCAAAAAAGCGGCTGCTTGATTAATACTCGTATCATATTGTACAATATTTTCATCTTCTGGCAGAGAAAACCTATTAGTGTTTTCAGGTACAATATTTACGTCTGATGGCCCAAAAAACCTAGTAGTGTCTTCAGGTGACCTCACGACAGTATAAGGTAACCTGTTGTAGTCAGTTTCTAAAGGCGTTGTCAGTGGTGTACTCGAGTAACTGGTGCATGCAGAAGAAGGTCTATGTTCCCTGTGATCATTCGCTATTAATTCTTCCTGATGTAAACATTCTTGTTGTGTCATAATTTCCGCAATTTTCATCTTTACGTATGCTTGTCTTCTTGGTGAAAATGTTTGTATGGTTTCGGAATATCCCATAAATATCATATCTGTAGGAGGGATTTTTTTTCTTTTTTTGTTCTAGATATTCAATTACTGTATCCACTGCAGAACCGGATCTGTCGTCTAATTTATTACTCCTGCTTTTTTTCTAACTTACTGGTTTTGAACTTGACGGTGTAGCTGATACTGATGTTATCTGGGATATTGTTTGAGAATTTTTTGCAGTGGTGTTATTAGTGACCTCGTTTGTGACATTATTTTGCTCTTCGTCAACATCTTCGGTCTCTACATGTGGCGAGGAATCAGATTCAGTTGCATTTGCAACTTGTTCTACATTGTCGTTAACGTCAACAGGATCTGCGACATTTGTATCTGTTTTAGCAAAAGCCAAAAATGGTTTCACATGTTCCATTAGCGGAGCCCACTGCCAGTTTTTGTAATTTTTCTTCGCGCTCTGACCTGTCTTTGTCTTCGAAGATTTTAAATAAGAATCTCTGAGATTTTTCCATTGTTTCTTTACTTCATCTCCCAAAATTAAAAAAAAAATATGTATTTCAGATTCCTTGCTACTGGCGATACATGTTACACAATTGGCCATAGTTATCGAGTTGGATTTTCCACTGTTGGTGAAATAGTTAAAGAAACATGTGCAGCAATATGCCAAAGGTTGCAACATATATCTATGCCAGAACCAAATGAACAAACTTGGAAAAAATCAGCCGAAGGATTTGAGACAATCTGGCAATTTCCAAACTGCATCGGTAGTATAGATGGAAAACATGTAACAATTAAGTGTCCACCTAAGAGCGGATCAAATCATTTTTGTTACCTAAAAAATTTTTCCATCGTGCTTATGGCTATGGTTGGACCTGATTATAGATTTTTATGTGTTGACATTGGAGGTTTTGGGAAAAATAGTGATAGTGGCATTTTCGAAGCATCCAATATGGGAATAAAATTTGAACGAGGTCAAATGAATGTTCCAAAAGAAAAAAAAATGCCAGGTCAAAATGAAATGTGTCCTCATGTATTGATAGGTGACGAAGCATTCGCTCTTAGAACATATTTAATGAGGCCTTCTCCCTACAGGCAATCGCGATCAGATATTCGTAAAGAAAAATATAATACTAGGCTTTGTCGAGCAAGGGAGTGAAATAAGTTTTCATTTATAATAATTTTGATTACGAAAATGCTCAAGCTTTGGCGTTGCTAAGGATGTTGTTTAATTGTTTTGTTTATTATATATATATATATATATATATATATATATATATATATATATATATATATATATATATATATACCGTATGTCTGTCTTAAAGGTGTACATAGGAGATTAACATGGAAAATCAGTTTTTTGCAATTTCCTGCTCACCTAATGATTTTAAGCAAAAATGCGTCAAATAAAAGTTTTAGGGTATAAAATTCTACATCTAAAATAACAAACAGAATTACCTTTACATGCTTTATAACGACAGAAATTAAATATGAAAATGTCGAAAATTACGTTAAAAATATCGACAGCCATGGAATTGAACAAGAAATAAATGCTTGACGTTTTATCTGTCACAACGTAAGTTAACTTATTTGACGTTTCTGATAATTTGATTTGAACAAATATCGTTCATTATGGCAATAATAGAAATATAAAATTAATAAATAATGTTAAGAAAATACAGTTTTGTTTAGATAATAGAGTATATTAAAAATTCAACATTGCGTAACAAAATTATGTACGATGCTGTTGTGTTATGTACTCTCAACAACTCAATTCCAATACATCTACCTTAGTACTACAGAAGGGGTCTACACTTATCATTCCTAACACTCTTTCCTAGAGTAACGCATGTTCTGCTCGTCCTGTATTCTGATTACGCGGCTCACGTGTATTTTTTGAAGACACATTAGCAGTCTTTTGAAATTTTGTCACGAATTTAGCTCTTCATTCGTATAAATGTTCATTTTTCAATCATTTCAGACAATAAAACTAGAGACAAAATCAAATTGCCAGAAACGTCAAATAAGTTAACTTACGTTGTGACAGATAAAACGTCAAGCATTTATTTATTTTTTGCTCAATTCCATGGCTGTCGATATTTTCAACGTAATTTTTAATATTTTCATATTTAATTTCTGTCGTTACAATGCATGGAAAGCTAATTCTGTTTATTGATTAAGATGCAGAATTTTATGCTCTAAAACTTTTATTTGACACATTTTTGCTTAAAATAATTAGGCGAGCAGGAAATTGCAAAAAACTGATTTCCCATGTTAATCTCCTATGTACACCTTTACGACAGACACACGGTATATATATATATATATATATATATATATATATATATATATATATATATATATATAATCTTTATTTGTTTTAAGGTACATAGCCTTATACAAAATAAAATAATTGGTAGAATTAATATATAACTATATAAAAATTTAAGTACAAAGAAATTATATATATATATATATATATATATATATATATATATATATATATATATATATATATATATATATATATATATATATAATTCTCGATTTAATAATTGTTTAAAAAAAAATTATTTATTTAATTACGATACAACAGCATAACTGCCCAAAGAGTTAAATGAACTGAACAAGCTTATCTAATTCTACAGCCTATTTAAACTGTTTCTTATCATACGCGTGGGTAGATGGAAACTTTCCAAGGGAAGCTTGGTTGAGGTCTCACTTACACAAACAGGATATGATTATTGTGAAATATCTACAGGGCCTTACATAATTTACATACATGCATAACAACAAATCTAAAATAATGATAGTGTGAATACAAATGTATACAAAAGTAAATTATTAAAAGTGATTAATCACAAAGAGAAAAAAATACATAATTGATAAGCAACCTTGTGTAACTGCCGATGATGCAGAAATAAAGTTATATAAAAATATAAAAGTTGTAATACTGATATTATAAATACGCACATATGCATATACGTAATGTGTATCAAATTTGGAGGATCATATAAAGTGAAATGAGTAACAGAATTATTCATTTATACAAAAACTTCTCAAGGCTAAACTTTTAATAGTGTAGTAACAAATATCATTTATTTTCTTCCAGTGGAGTGATCTCAGCAAGATACAAATATTTGGATTATCATTAGGTATATATTGTGACAAATATACATCTCTGTATGGTTTATAGATTGGGCAAAATAAGAGAAAATGTTCAAGAGTTTCCTCCACGTTTAGGTTGCAAATGAGGCAAATGTTATTGGTGTCCCACACATGTCTTATGTCGTTACATGGTACGGAAAAGATTTTCTTGTTTGTTAAACGTAAGTTAGCAACGATTCTGGCTTTTATGATTGATAATTTTTCTATTAAGTAGTTTTCTGGGCCGAACTCATTCTTAATATTTTTATAATGATCATTGTAACTTCCGTTTTTTAAACGTTCCATATCTAAATTTTTAAGAGCAAGATCAAGTTTTTCGACTAAATTACTTATTTGAGATTTGGAAAAATTGCTAGAAGGCTCAGTTAAGCTGAATTGACTTAGTAAACCTCTTAACTGGGAGTACCAGTTGAAGTCATTTTTATTAATGTCTAATCTGTCTAATTGTTTCAATCTGTTTAGGATTAAATTAGGGAATCTAGTTGTATCCATGTTTTCTACTTTTAGTAGCCAGTTTAAGGCTCTTTTTACGATTTGAGCAACAATATGTACAGTTCTGGTTTCTAACCTCAGCATATAGTTGGGAGTGTTTCTGGAGCATCTTAGTATTAATTTAATAAATTTTGTCTGACATTTTTCCAAATTTTCTGTGTAGCGCAAACGAAGTTCAGGGCACTTTTTCTGTCAAATTATTATCAAAAAAAAACGAACACAGTTTCTTACGGGCAACACATTTTGAATGCTGAATTTTAAGATCATTTTTAATGCACGAAATATATTTGTTAGACTATTTCCAGAACATTAAAATTCAAAAAATCATATTAATTTTTATTATTTAAATATATACTACAACGCCAAAAATTCAAAACTGTTGTTACCCCTAGTCCCGATAGGTGACAGCACTTGCTGACATGCCAAGTAATATTTCCCGCGCAATGTGACAGAATGCCAGATAACCTGTAATATAATATGCTGAGGTACAAGTTTTGTGTGTAAATAAAAGTTGTGTGTAAAATAATCATTCACTCTTGTTTTAATACATAACCAGTGTTACAGACCAGAAAATCTCCTGAAAAATACATAACCCGTAAGAATACTTATAATATTTATATGTAAAATTTGGCTGTAGTATTCCAAATGGTTCTTACTGTTACGTCTTTATAATTTTCTTCGTTAATTTTATCCATTTTGTATGCCCAGTCGCAACATTATCTAACGTTGTATTATCAAATTGATAGGATTTCATCACAAAATATTTTAAACTGCTTCCACACATACACTTTAGATCTTTTAGTATTTTCAGGAATGTTTTGTTAATACTATTTTCAATACCTATTTTCATATAAAAACATTCCAAAATGATTCATTTTGGTATGATTATAAATGTCAAACAGACTGTTTAAATCTGTTTATAAATTACCAATCCTTAGCAACACACACAAATTAGCAGCCCTACTTTTTAATGCGGATTTACTGTAAATTTCTAAGTGTCACAAAGCTCAAAATTCCATATTTATACAAAGAAAAAGATAATTTTGTTGTTATTTCTATTTCTCTTATCTGTTTTATAAATACAAACAACTTAAAGATTGCTTAAATATAATTGCAATTTTAGGCTGTCATTTGGGATTTTATATGTCAAATCAGTGCAATATTCGCGGTAAGTTTCTGAAAATTTTCACCTAGTATGCAATATTCACTGTAAGTTTGCTCTGATTGGTCTAAATATTCAAAATCTTGCCATTTCATTGGGTATTAAATTGTTCTGGAAATAGTCGTTGTTATATTGGGTGAGGTGAATATCTTGTAGGTTTAAAAATAGTGGAATGTTATTAATATCATTTGTATACCAAATTTCAGATAAACAAAGAACGTATCCAAGTAGTAGTTTGCTTTGTGTCTCATTTTCTAGATTAAAGATATTGTATCCGCTAATATTCCAAAATACTACTTGGAAATGTTCTTTTTCGGCTTTAAGGCGGATTCATGTAGCCATTTACATTTAATTTATTTTTAATTTTCATTTATCTTTTTTTAAATGTGTCATTCAGATAGACATACAAACAAATTAAATGAAAAATTAATGCATGTGCATATTGACATTGACAAGTTCTGTTTGTAAAGTTAATTTTAAAAATGTTTAATGAAAGCGATAGTGAGGATAAAGTTTTGGCGTTAGCTTTGAATTTATTTATTATCCCGATGGCTTTTTCAGATTTCTTCTTTCCGTTCTAAGTACTTTTGCTGACCTGTAATACATAATCAACAGCATAATTAATTTCACGGTATTCTAAAATAGTTATGAATTTAATAAGCACATTTATACATTATACTGAAATTGAGTTGGTTAAAAATGGGACATTATAATCAAATTTATTTATATTAAATGAACAACTAATTAATGGCAAATTTATATGATCCGCTTAAGTAGCAAGATTTAAGGTACAGTTTGTCAACAGAATTAAAACTAAGTATACCATGATGATCTTTAATTCTCCTCTGTTTTGTTTGATGGTGTTTCTAAGAAGAGTCCAGAAATATATGGTTTACTTTCTTCAATCATGATAAATCCGTTAACTGCATTTTCTGTTTGATAATAAAAGTTCAGATAATTTTGTTACTCTAAATTATAAACTAAATAATATTACCTTTTTAAAGGTGCACTCACAAATGGAAATTAGGTTTAAAGTTTTTGTTTAGGTTTAAGTAAAATCCTAACTCGGGGTAGTTTATGAACAGGGAAACGTATGTCTGATCCATTATTCAATTCAAAAGTCCAGTAGTCAAAATTGATTTTGAAATATAATTTTCTCTAACATGGAATTCATACATTCTGTAACTGAAAAATGTTACAGAATGAGGACATTCTGTCTTACTGTTACGGAATAATATTCCGTAATAGGCAGTCACACGCCACTAGTTTTTCAATTCACCCATTTAAAATACATGGGAAAACGCAATTGTTTCAAATTCAAGCCGGCTTTGCTTGGCGCTTTATTTCTTTGATTTTGTCACCTCAACTGCCGTAACTGTCAATTTATAAAAGAAATTATTACAAAATCTAATTATTCGCCCTGTTTTACACGTTTTGAAGCTTTTAAATGGTAAGTTAAATAAAAAATATTGCTTTTTATAATATGTCAATAATATTTTATTCTTTTTGCAAAAATGTCAAGTGATAAGCAAAATATATTTTTTAAATTGTGTTAAAGAAAGTATAGTCTAAAACTCGTATGGAATAGTATTTCCGCTACTCGCGAAACCGTAGAGCTCGCCTACGGCTCGGCTACAAACTTTTCGCTCGCGCGGAAATTTTCTATTCCATACTAGTTATATGTAGAATATACTAATATGAGTGGGTGGGTGTGTGTGTGCGTGCGTATGTGTAATCCTATTCCAATGTAAAAAAAGGTCATAACTTTAACCCTCGAGCAGGCGCACTAGTGCAAATATGCTACCAGTATCAATCAGCAGGATGTTAGGGGTTCATAGAATCGATTTCGTACGCTGTGCGTTTTAGTGTCTTACGAACTGTGCCGAATGTGTATTGGGCGTAATCGAGCCGAGTTCAAATATGGTTGGTATCAAATTTGCTACCGCGCGCCTGGTCAATTTTATTACTTTAAAACAAAAGAATTTACCTACTTCAATTTTGTTATTTAATGGATAAAGTAAAATTATGATGTTTTGGTATCATTGTGAAGCTAATTTTATGTACATTCGGAAAATATATAATAAATGCAGATTCCCTATGCTAGATTTAAATTTGTACTTATTTCCACTAAAATTGGAAAAGATACAAAATTTCTACTACGATTATCTTATGAACCCTATTGTCTAGTTTAGGTTTGCTTAGTAACATCTACTTGTATCTCTTAAAATGAACGAAATATTCTTGGTGCCGGACTTATGCCAAACACCAGTGCCGTAACTAGGGCGTGGCAAAGGTGGCGCACGCCACGGGCGCACAATTGTTAGGGGCGCAAAATTTTAATCATTTATATGGTTTTAGAACAAATATTTCTGAAATCTATTTTCTGAATTTAACGAATAATTATCTACAGATAGGCCAGTCGGCAAGCTGTTTATTGTGGAAATAATTGGTGACAAGCTGGCGTATCTTTTATTCTCTTTATTGTTCCTTCCAAAAAGACATACTAATTTTGCTCCCTCTAGCAGATGCAAAAAATCAGTTTTGGCCATTTTCTTGAAAACAGTGGCCCATATCAAAATTTTACAACAATACAAAATTAAAGCCCGTAATTTTCTGTACATAAAAGAGTTCTTACATTTTTTGCCAAGGATGAACTCTCAAAGAGTTATGTTAAAAAATAGTTAACCAGAATAACAATTTATGATTTGAATTTAAATTACTCAAAAAATAAACAATATTAGGTGTTTAATACTTAGTATATATCTTGATCCATTTAAGCCATTCAGTATTGTAGAGAATTGGGCATAGTTAGACAAGAAACAAGTTTATCCAATGTAATTTCGGCTACATAAAACTGACGCTGATGCGAGCGCCATCTACTGAACGGCTTAAATGGACCAGAGTATAGACGATTTTTGCTGATGAGCGGTTCGCGAGTTAACAATAACTTAAACATATGAAATTCCTCTAAAATTTTAAACATCTGCAATCGATTTAGATCTCATTTCGACACTTATTAAATACATAATATTGTTTATCTTTAAACGTGTCAAAATTGTAGATGAAAATATGAGAACTAAGCCGATTTACAGATGTTTTAAATTTTAGAAAATGTTCATGTAAGTTTATATTAGTAACTCGCGAACCGCTCATCAGAAGTTTTGTTTTTATTTTCTTGATATGTAGAGGCAGGGACGCAAATAAAATTATTGCCACAGGCGCTCAAAACCCTAGTTACGGCTCTGCCAAACACCCTGTATAAATTATGTGTAATAAATATTTAATAACAATATAAAGAACTCATAAACATTGGTGATGTAACTGAAGTATCTAAAAATGAAAATTATCATAATACGTAGTGCCAAACGGATACTTTTACTAATGGTATCATATTTGCACCACACGCCCGCTCTTGTAACATTTATTAGCGCGTCCGCTTTGGGGTTAAAAGCATGTAGTGCAACGAGAAATAAGTCGAAAATAAAAAAATAGTACTAAGAATGAATATTTAATTAGCTTGGAATATAAATTTTATGTAAAAAAATAAATAAAAAATGTAGTTTTAATCCACGAACACATTTGGGTGTATACCTATCTTCAATAACAACATTTTATGGAAGGCTTCCACATGGTTGTTGGTTCGTCGTGATTACCCATGGACACAAAACCTTTCTGGTCAGTGTTACCTATGCCACGAAGTGGAAATATCCTGACAAGTTGTTGAAATTATCCAATTTCATTCACCAAAATATTTGTTATATAATAATGTAAAAATCATATGTAAAGGCGGATTCATGCAGCCATTTACATTTACATTTAATTTACATTTAATTTACATTTAATTTAATTTAAAAGTTAAATGTATGTAAACCAATGAAGGCATTCATGCACCATTTTAATTTACGTTCTCATTTATCTCTCATTTTCATTTAATTTTTAAGATAACCAACTTTCAACTTTTGAATATAAATGAAAATGTAAATTCACTGCACATGCTATGATTTAAAACGTTAAAATTTTTGTTTGGAATTTTGGCAAATGTCAAAGACAACAATTGAGACAATGTTGCGCGTAACGCCGTCTGGCGCTTGGAAGAAAATCTAATTGTGAAGTAGGCAACCTGGTGTGTATATAAGCAATGCAATTAGTGGATTTGCAATACACTATACAAATATTTTAATGTACAAAAAACATTTAAATAAAATACACAATTTAACGGATAGTTTATTTTCTCATTTTATCATACTGTATTTTACAAATTAATTGGTAATAGTCTAAATTATCATTTAAATTGACTCTTTTTTTCCACTTAATATATGATTTTTTTCTTTAATGTAGTATTAACATATTAATTTAAAACATTTTTTTATTATTAAATTAATAATATCTTCTCGATGTTTCTCACATGATATAAAATCAAAATTTAGTGTGGTTGTTAAATTTTTTTTGAAATTATATTAAAAATGTACTTTTTAATTTCAATAAAACAATGAGTGGCCGAAAATGTTGGGTAAATTAACCTTTTAAATTCATCATATTCTAATGTCTCTATCAACCCAAGTCGAACAATTTTTTATAAGTTTTTTAAGTGGTCTCATTATAAATCCTGCACAATAATTTGATAATTTGTTTGTTAAAAAAGATTCATCTATATTCATATTAGCGAAATTAATTTCAAAATATATTGGTGTTTGTAAAGAGTTGTTACTAATGAGCTCTTTTAAATCTTGCAATAATGTTTCCGTAGTATCTTTCTCGCAATTGGAGCCTAACGAATATTTTGAACTAAAATTTTTAATTTTTAATGTTTTAAAGGCCTGAATAAAACTGGATGGAGTTGGGTTTCTATTTGTATTATGGCATCGAACTAAACTAAAATAATTTTCTAATGCATCTTGGTTTAAATTTCTTGTAAAAAGGAATTTAATTTTTAAATTTTCTAAATCATCCCACAGTTCTTTTACACCCGTTATTGGTTTAATGAAATTTTTTAGAGAGGGAGCAATTTCCACTGCATTTTTTGCCGAACTAAATTTCATGGATCTTAAAATTTATGTAGCTTCGTTCCAAAATTCTACATGTTTTGATTTTCCAGAAACGGCCGCAGTTATTGGTCTCCCGCTTGTTCCATGTAAACTGCTACTATTCAAATTATCAAATAATTTGTCTAAAAACAAAAATATTACAGCTGTTTGTACGGCTTCTGGTTCTAACTCTTCCAAACCTGAGAAAAAAAAAACACAATGTAAATATACTTTCAGACATAAACTACTGCTAATATAATAAATATTTTATATTTAACGAAAATTATTACAATATTTTTTGAGATACAAATCACAGAATAAAATATAAAATATTTATTTATATATTATTTTGCATAAAAGTACTTACGACTTCCGGCAATATAATTCATGATGGCCGCAACTCTTTGGCTAAAAATTTGTGTAGCCAATTTTTCCTTAATTTTTCTTTATTCTTTGGGTCTATATGAGCCTCTGTTATTTTTGGTAGAAGCCTTAATTCTTTTAATTCTTTTTTCTTATCAATTTCGTACAACTGTCCCACGTGTTTCCGCTGTGCTGTAAGAGGCCGCCCTTCAATAGTACATTTAAGATTTTTTTAAATAAATTATTCCTTATTCCTTTTATCAAATGAGGAACATCAGGTAAGGGAATTATTTTTTTATTGTTAATATGGAAAACTCCTGGTCTATATTCACGCCCCAATCGTCTGTTTTCTTCTTCGGAAGTTTTAATTAAATAATTAATTGCAGCCTCGTTGGTTTTTGCTTGATCACAAACAGTTGCTACGACATGTAACCCAGTGTTTTGCAAATGATTTATAACTTTTTTAATTAAAGAAGCCAATACATGTGTCTTTGTGGATCCTTTGCATAAGGTAAACATAACAGGTTGTTTCCACTGTTTTATTATACCTCGAATCATAAAAACAAGTATGTGGTCCGCTGATTCTCTATGCCTTGCCGTCCCATTATCCACAAATCCTATTTCGTCTTATGTTACATTGTACTCAAAATCAGGGGATATAATTTGAAAAATTTATAGCTGCACTTTTTTGTTCAAAGATAAGAGGGGGGGGGTGGTGATTTTTTTGAGTTCAAGTTCAAATACCATTACATTGAAACTTTTTTCATACAATGCCATATGACGTACTATTTTAGAAAATTTTGTTTCCAGGTTTTAAAATAATGTTTATTTGATTTTTCATTTATTTTTTCATTAGAACTAGTAAAGCAAAAGCTTGATTTAGGTCCTGCTTCCTCTATGTATGCAGATGTAGATGCAGCGGTTTTATTAATTTTTGTTTTAGAATTATCTGCCATTGACATTGACGTATCTCCTTCTTCAGTCGTTGAAGAATCCTCGACGTCATTATACAATAATGTTTCACTTTTAATCGTACATTTACTCGGAGCGGGTTGTGCTTGTATTGGTCCTTCATTTACTTCAGGTTACAAAGTTTTTTAAACATATCTCGCAAACTTAGTTGTTATTATTCATGATTGAAATTCTATAAAAATATGTTCCTACATATTTATACTTTTTACAAATGATTGTATTTTAAATATCTAAATTACCTATGTATTACTCCACATTGACTTTGAATCTAATTGATATATGTAATTTCACACTAATTTCAAATTATTTAATATAAATATACGTTCTTACAGTACAAAAAGATCTTCTCTAACTCGTAGCACTCGTAACAGAATTGTATCCAGATTTACTACAGCCAGACATGTGCGCCCCTACACTCTGTAGACCATTAACCACGACAAAGACAGAAAACTTAAACTACGAAACACGAATGGAACTACAAGACAACAACACCTAGATGTTAGATGTGGTGCAGGAATCGCGCGTTCTTATAATTAAAAATATATTTTGTAATTCTTGTTTCATATTTTCATGTACACATTTGAATAATAAATAATATAGAGACAAGTGAAAGCAACTGCAAAATTTGAATTTAGAGCTGCATTTTCAAATTTAGAATTGCAGAAACAAGCCAGAGCTGCACCAATTTATATCCCCTGCTCAAAATGAGAATTTATTGACATCTCGCCAAAAAGCAAAATACAATACCGATATTCCTCATTTAATTTAGCAACATGTTTTTCGAAAGTAAAAATAAGTTATTATTTATTCCTGGTCGTAGTTGAATATTTTTTAAATATCCTTTACGCGTTTTTTTGTGATGGCATGTAAACATTTTATGTAGTAAAGCATATCCTTTCGGACTGCTTTTCATTAAAGAAAGGCACATAATTTTTTTCATTTTGAGTAAACCAGCGTGTACGTGGCTTCTTCCTTGTTTCACGTTACTGTATTTCAAAAAACGTACGAGCTGCTGGCGTTAAACAATTTAAATTTTGAAACTTTGGTGTTTTTGCCATCTTTTCCGCAGCATGTAATCTTTCGCGAAATTTTTTCTTTGTTATTTTGGCTTTCATTGCAGCGCGTTTCCAATATGCAGCACTTTTGTATAGTAATTTTGCTTTGGGAGATAAATATTTTTGGTATCTCGTTTTCACACTCTTCAATAGTGAACCTCTCGGTTTAAATGGTGAAAATATATGTAATATTTTTAGTGTGTACTAAATTGCACTAAGGCGAAAAATAATAAATAATTACGATTTTCTTTATTATTTTTACCACAAAGAAAAAATAATTACCATCATGAGTTGGTGTAATTGACCGTAAGGTAACTGGAAGGTATTCCAGTGTTGGGTGCGGTACTCTAACGGTGTTATTGTATTCTGACTCCGTTTGAAGAACCGATGGAGGTGTTAAAAGCAAGTGCTCTAAAACCAGGTATTATTACATTTTTGTTGAAAAAAATTAATAATAATACTAATATAGTAATTAATATTTGTGTATGTATATAAAAATTTCAATAATAATACCTGAATGGATATTGTGGTGCAATTTTTCAAAATTATCTTCTGTAATCCACGATGATGTCCCCGGAACTGGTTCTAAAATATGTATTATAGATAATTGTGTGCCTAGTTTATGTATTAGAATAACATAATAAATGCCATAATTCCAAATTCTCATTTAATATAAATCAAATACAATTTGGAATTTGTTAGTAAAAAAAAGTATACCTATCTCTCGCGTAAACGTGAATCCACCAAACGGTACAGCATTCCATTGCAATCTTCGACTGCAAGGCGATATATATTTGACATCAAAATGAGCAGAACAAATCCGTCTTTTATTGAATACCGATATGGGAGACATAGAACGCAGTTCTGTGCTATGTAAAATATCTAGCCAGACGAGAAAACGTACCAAATTATTTTTTGGATTGGGAAACCGATGATAATTAACAGGTAATATAATATGAAACTTGTTATTCATTACTCTTATTACAATACCAAGATATTTTACGTACCATTAGCTTCACAGCCAGCAATACAACACTTTATGGAAGGCATAACTAATATTTCACACAACAATATAATATAAAATATATAAAACGATAAAACGAAAAGAACAAAAACAAAACTAACAAACTTAATAAAAACTATGTAATATAAAATATAACGCGGAAACACTATGAATAATATATATATATATATAGGCTGTTATATTTAAATGGACCCAGCAAATATCTCGCTTATTTATTAAGTTGGCAATTTTTTTCATATAACATGATTTATACAGGAACATGTAAGCTACTTGATGACGGATGTACATTCCTGATACCACTTTCGGTTTATGAGTAATTAATATCTACTTTGAAATTTCAAATGGAACATACTATATTTTTTTACAAATTTGAAAAGTGCATCAAATTTGCTTTACAATCATGTAAAATAATCCATATGTTACATTATTAAAAATTAAAATGGTGGGCACTTTTTTATACACCTAATTGGAAAGAGAATAGTGAGCCATGACTGTGGCTTGAAATAAAACAATTAACTAAAACAATTGTAACTATTATTATTAAACGAAATAATATTTTTTTGTCAGAATGATACAGAAAATAAGAATAAGGAACACAAGCCACAGTCATGGCTCACTATTCTTTTTCCAATTAGGTGTATAAAAAAGTGCCCGCCATTTTAATTTTTAATAATGCAACATATGGATTATTTTACATGATTGTAAAGCAAATTTGATGCACTTTTCAAATTTGTAAAAAAATATAGTATGTTCCATTTGAAATTTCAAAGTAGATATTAATTACTCATAAACCGGAAGTGGTATCAGGAATGTACATCCGTCATCAAGTAGCTTACATGTTCCTGTATAAATCATGTTATATGAAAAAAATTGCCAACTTAATAAATTAGCGATATATATATATATATATATATATATATATATATATATATATATATATATATATATATATATATATATATATATATATATATATATATATATACGAAAAGAACAATAATAAAGTTAACAACAGAACTGAACAGGAATTAATAATATGTAATAAATCGTTTATTATTGACAAATCGCTTTATTTATTTTATGTCAGAAGTCATAACATAAATCAAAATGATTGATACAGTTGTTAAGCAAATTTAAATTTCACGGCTTTCTACAAATATGTAATTTCTTAATTTTATCGCGTCGGCTATAGTGCACCTGGCACCATCTAGCGCTTGGAAGAAAAGTACTATCCATAGGCTACTACATGGTCTCGACATTTTACATATGAGTTTCCGTAGCCTGGAGAAAACAACAAAAATGAATTTCGAGGACGGTAAATTGGTCGATTTAGTGCGACCAAATGCACTCATTTACGACAAAACCGATCTAGGGATGCAAGAAGAAATATTTGGAATTTAATAGGAACAGAAATGCAAAACACAGGTACGGCTATCAATGCAAAGGAAAGCACATACAAAAAGCCAAAATTGAAAACCTTTCTAATAAACGTACCACCAGCGATCGAAACTCTTCAACAGATACCCCATCCCCCAACCCCCCCCAAGAAGAAATCACTGCCGAGCAACAACTCGAAAATTGCCGAAGAAGTTTTTTTAGACACTCTTTCCCAGCCAGCTCTGCCGACATAGAAGATCCCAAAACTTCAACTAAACCCACTCAACTAAAACCCAAAGCCACCGAAGACGCTCACCCCAGAAGACCGCAACTCGTCCAACTCCCAAGGACAGCAAAGCCCGAACCCTCGTCTCTACACGCAGGCCCTCGCGACGGCCATCAAGTAATATCCTTTTTTAATGACTTAGATTTTAAAAGAGTAAGTAATTACTTTCATATACTTTCTTGGAACATACATGGAATAAATGCTTTACATAATTTAGATACAGAAATGAAAACTAACTTGTGCAATGCCGATTTATTGTGCTTTTGCGAAACTTGGGCTTATGCCGATAATTTAACGTTACCTACATTTTTAAATGATTTTCACCAATTATGTCACGTTGCTGCTACTAAAGAAAAACATAAAGGTAGGGCAAGTGGAGGTCTGCTTGTTTTAGCAAAAAATAATAAATACACTGATTATCAGATTATCGAAGTATATGACTTTTGGATGTTTTTTCTTCTTAAAACAAAAACTCAAAAATACGTTATTGGTACATTGTATTTAAAACCTAACCTTAACAATGAAATATGTATTAACATGTTGCAAGACTCAATTTCCTCAATTTTAGGCGCCTTCCCCGATTGTAAGTTTCTACTGACCGGAGACTTTAATGCCAAAATTGGCGAACTAAACCAAGCACCTGAGAATACATTCTCGTTTGAAAACGTCTCAGAAGCTAGAGTATCACTGCTTAAGGAAGTTGATAGTAGAGGTAGAAAACTAGTCGACAGTATGGAGAGTCTAGGCTTATATGTCTTAAACGGGCGCACGACAGGAGACTTTATGGGTAAATATACTTTTTATAATAGTAATGGGAAAAGTACTGTAGACTTTGCGTGGGCTAATATAAAATTTCTCGAACATTTAGCTAAATTTGAAATCGCGGACTCAATTCTAGGCTCAGATCACAGATTTTATTCAATATATATTAAAGACCCGTGTTTTCGAAATACAAATAGCAATGTCCATAACAAAGCAGCTATTACTTACACATGTACCTTCAAATACGATGAGAACAAGACTAATAAATACACCTATTACTTAAATCACTCAAATAATATTTACTTCAATAGTAAAAATGTTGACTCATTAAACGATAACTTGATTCTTACATTGAAAGAAGCAGCTTGCAATGCCGGTATGCTCAAAATTGTAAAAACAAGTAACCACTACACACTAAGAGAAGCAAGACCATGGTTTAATGCAAACTGTATGGAAGCCAAACGTGTTGCTAAGCTAAATTTAAAACAATTTCATAGATCTAACAGTCAAACAGATCTCCATGCATATTTGAACGCAAAAAAACAGTACAGAAACACTTTAAATAATTCTAAGAAAGAATATTATGCAGCAATAAGAAATAATATTTCAAATATAAAAAATTCGCGTTGCTTCTGGAATACTGTCCGAAAATTAAACACAAAATATTTCTCGGAAAATCCTATTAATTTAACTAACTGGGAATCATTTTTCACTTCACAACTTCAAACAACACCTGAACCACTAATAGTACATTTTGACTGTTTGCACCCTTTCCTCGATACCCCTATCGCAATCGATGAATTAAAGGCTAGCTTGTTAAACTGTAAACCAAATAAAGCTCCCGGCAATGACGAATTATCTTACGAATTCTTTTTAAACTTAACCCCTGCCTGGGAATATTACATACTAAATCTGTTTAATGAAATATTAAATACTGAACAAATTCCCCAAGCTTGGCATTCTATAAATATGAAAATGATCCATAAAAAAGGAGATAAAACTGATCCACTGAATTATAGAGGAATCGCGTTGGTTGTCGCGCTATGCAAAATATTTACTCAAATCTTACACAATCGGTTACAGCCGTGGGCAGAGAATAATGACATATTAAGAGAATTCCAAATGGGCTTCCGTAAAGGTAGGGGTACTATGGACAATATATTTTCCCTTATTGGAATTATTCATCTTCATATCAGACTTCACCGTAACAAAGTCTATGGTATATTTATTGATTATAAAAGGGCCTTCGACTCTATTAATCACGGTCTTCTTTGGCAAAAACTGTACCAATCAGGTTTCAGTGCGAAACTAATCCGCATTTTACAAAATCTCTATAATAAGGCTTTTTTGCAAATCAAAGATAAAACAAATGTGTCTAAACCGATAAATATCTCAGAGGGTGTTCTTCAGGGTGAAATTTTAAGTCCCTTATTATTTTCTATCTTTATCAATGACATAGATAAATATTTCAGAGAAAAAAATTGTTCTGGGCTAAACATCAATGGCCATGATGATGTTTTAACCTTAGCTTATGCAGACGACTTAGTTATTTTAGCAAATTCTCCTATAGATGTACAGCGTAAACTGATTGTGTTGGAAAACTATTGTAAAGAAAACTTCTTAACAGTAAATGTAAATAAAACGAAAATATTAATATTTCATAAAGGAAGAATGGGTCAAAACAAAGGATTTAAATACGGGGAAGAGCCTATTGAAATTGTAACTAAATTCAATTATTTAGGCATAATCTTTTCTTCTTCCGGTTTCTTCCTTGAAGCCGTAAAAGAGAACATAAGAAAATCTTCAATAGCCACTCAAAAAGTGAAGATTATCTTATCCAAGGGAAAGTCTAATTTCTTTAATGAAAAAACTAAACTATTAAACTCCATAGTGAATGCTACATTGCTGTATTCTGCTGAGATTTGGGGTCCTCGTTACTGCGAACTAGCGGAAAAGTGCCAAGCTAAATATGTTAAAAATATATTATGTTCACCCATGCATACACCCAACTTTATGCTTCGCTTAGAAACTGGGATAGACCACATAGCTATAAAAATCTGGAAATTAACCTTGAACTGGTGGTACAAATTATTACAATTACACGACTCTCGATACACTAAAGTAATATACAATCGCCTTTTAGAACTCGATAAATCCGTAATAAATAAACCTGAATATAATTGGGTCACGCAAATAAAAAATTTCCTATTGGACCTGGGATTTAAGGATATATGGGACAGACAATGTATAGGAAAAAATGAAATTACAAATATAACAACAAAACTCTCAGAAGTAATGCGACAAAAGGACCTAGAAAAAAATATTGAATCAAAATATAATGATCACTATAAACAAATAAAAAACTCCTGGAACCTTGAAATATACTTAAACATAGGTATTAGCTTTCTCAAGCAACAACTTATAAGTCAATTACGATTTTTTCCAAAAAACCATCCAAGAATTATATATAAGGGAATTAAATATCAGTTTGAAGGTGAAAACTTCTGCACTATATGCAACCTCCACAAGCCCGAAAACCTACTACATCTTTTCGCAGAATGCCCCATTTATAATTGTTTTCGATCACAATATCTTACAAAATATAATATCAAAAACATAGATAATCAAACATTATATACCCTTTTCACGGACCTAACGGTCGAAAAAATAAATAATTTGTTTTATTATACCGTTGCAGCTCTCAAACTACGTAGCTTCTTCCTTAACGAATAGTAAAAAAAAAAAAAAAATCGTCAATGCACAAGCTTTATTTCATTTACTCCCAATTATTTTACTTCCATTTATGTTTTATAAACATAATTTAATATTCATTATAAAGGGTATTGCTTACTGGTTGCTATTTTTCTATAATTTTCTATATATTATATATTGTGTACCAATATCGTTTGTTTGTCTGTCTGTATGTATATACTTCATATTTAATGCAGCTACAAAATAACAACCTTTAAAGGGTTTGTTACTAAACTAAAAATCTATATTGTTTATAGATTTTAGATTACATCTGGATAAATTTTCTTATTTTATATTTGTTATTATTATATATTATTTTTGTTAACGATAAAACCAATTTATTTATGTATTTTTGTACACTTGAACCAATACTGTGTAAGTATGTATGGCCAATCTTTGGTAAAAAGTGTAAAGCTTTATAACCAAATATATATATATATATATATATATATATATATATATATATATATATATATATATATATATATATATATATAATAAATAATCAAATAAATTTGGTGTCATTCTTGTATATATCTAAAAAAAATATCATGGTCATATTCTCTCATGAATTTTAGCAAATTATTATAAAACCCCATTTTTTGACGACATCTATTCATTGGACGTACCGCGAATCTCCGGTGTCGTTTCTTTCTGTGTTTTTTACGGTAAATAAATTCAAAGCTAACGCCAATACTTCATCCTCACTATTGCTTTCAGTAAACATTTTTTTTTTAAATTTACTTTACAAGCCGAACTTGTCAATGTCAATAATGTCAATATGCCCATGCATTCATTTTTCATTTAATTTATGTTTGTATGTCTGCTTAAATGACACATTTAAAAAAAGATAAATGAGAATTAAATGAAAATGAAATTAAATTAAATGTAAATGGCTGCATGAATCCGCCTTAAATTATGATAGAAAATAATTTTTTGTTTTAAAATATTTTGAACTATAATTTGCCTCATATTTGATTAGCCGAGCAGTGAGTAAATAATGAAATTTTGTAATTTCCATTTTAATTAAATAAATTCGAATAAAATTTTTGAAAAAAAATTGTTTGGCTTAATTATTTTTATTTTATTAAAATAAACGTGTATTTCTCAAAAGTATGGAAAGAAAGAACATAATTAAGACAACAAAACACAAGATGACGCAATTAAACAGATAGATAAACAAATTCTAAATGCAGAACAACATAACACTTAGAATAGATAGCAAATACAATATGAAATGAAACAACAAATTAGAAATATTTTATAGTAAATGCTCAAATTGAACGCCTTAATATGCATGCTTCACAGCGGCAAATCATGGAATGATTAACACGATTAATTACATAACGATCGTTACGAATGGCAGCAGATATCTTCATTAATCGCTGAAGTAACTGCTCACGCGTGTTTATTTTTACCTTGTAAACTTCTTCTTTTATGAATCCCGACAGATAATAATCCAGAGGATTTAAATCTGGAGATCGTGGAGGCCAATAGGTAGGACCTCCACGTCCAATCCACCGATTGAGAAATTTTGGTTTAACCACTCAGTCACATGTATACCATAGTGGGAAGGAGCACCATCATGCTGGTACCACATGTGCTGTCGTGCAAGAAGTGGAACATCTTCTATTAGCTCGTGTAATCTGTTTTCAATAAAAAATCTATAACCATCAGCTGTCAGCCGGTCATTTAAAACTACAAAAAAGGTCTGAGCATAGTTAACTTTATATGGATAAGTGGGCGATGGTCATCTGCGTGGTAGAAACTTTTTACATACTTAGCGGACAGCTAAATTTTTTTCAAGGAAAAATATGTGCCATTCTGTTATTGGGTTTTGTCCTGTTGAATGGCCGAAATAAAATAAATGTGACTTTTGTGTACTTTCCGCTACCCTTGGTAAGGGAGGTATAGGGATCGTGTTAAAAGTCGCATATCGAGATTTTGATAAATGACCACGTTTTAAGGTCCCATCTCTAACTCAAATACTACCACAGAAAAAATTGAAACCTTCTATTTCGACCTTTTTCTATTATGAAAAGAGCCCATTAGATTTTGGTGTAAATCGGATAACCGGAAAAGGCACTTTACTTAAAGTTCAAAATAGTTTTTCTTCGAAAAATACCTTTAAATGTTATTTTTTTGAGATTAATGTTATAAAAATTAAAGATTATGAAATTTTATACAGATTTGCATTAATACTTTTTACCTCCCGCTACCCTTGGTAAGGGAGGTATAGGGATCGTTCTAAAAATCGCATATCGAGATTTTGGTAAATGACCACGTTTTAAGGTCCCTAGAATCCAATTATAACATTTTCACGATAATGTCTGTGTGTTTGTGTGAATCCTCCACTCTAACTCAAATACTATCATTCAGAAAATTTTGAAACCTTGTATTTCGAACTTTTATTATTATGGAAAGAGCCCATTAGATTTTGGTGTAAATCGGATAACAGGAAATGGCACTTTATAAGAAGCTCAAAATAGTTTTTCTTCGAAAAATACCTTTCAATGTTATTTTTTCGAGATTAATGTTATCATAAAAATTAAATATTATTACTACAGATTTGCATAATACTTTTTTCTATATATTTTGTGGATAAATTTATAAAATTATCTATAATTTAAATTCCGGGGCCTACGCTTTAAACAAACAAAACTTTTTGGTTACGCAGTTATTCAAATGTATGTAAGTGACAGATAAATGTCACTGTCAAAGAACTAATCTTTTCAAATTAATATAGTAAAGTTTTAAAAAGAAAAAAGTAAATAGAACAATAGGAAAAGAAATCAATATAGTATCCAGTATAAGTAAATATGTAGGTATGTATTTAGATTAATAAAAATGAAAGATTCGCATAAAAGTTTAAGCTAATCTTTATTTGTGGATTAGTGAATTCTATTCTATCCCGGTATATAATCTTCATTTTATTATCTAAAAAACTAGTTACTTGGATTAGATTAGATTATATTTTAAGAAATAAACTGCCAAAATTAGAGTATAATTTGCTAAATGGCGGGAGGTATTGTGTATGTGTTGGCTACACCAGAATTTTTAAATATGTATATATATATATATATACATACATACACTTGAGAGCAAAAGTATTCGGCCACCTAACAACCTTAATTTTAAAAGAATAAATAGCATGCTTCCTTACATTTGTGAAATAGCACATTGGTATCATTTCGAAGCCCGATTAGTGTTCTCTCATATGATACCAAATTTATCTCTGGTTAGCTTTTGTTTATCGTGTTAACAAATTTTTTGTTATAATAGAATAAGTAAGATGAAAAAAAATTTAAATTTGTTTATTAATAACAGAAACAAAAACAAGTTTGAACAAATGAGGTTTTTTCAATATTTTGTATGACCCCCTCTTACTCGTATAACAGATTGCATACGGTTTGGCATGGATCTGATCAACCCTTCAACAACATCCTGTGGAATATTATCCCACTCTTCTTGAGCAGCCCTTGTCAGTTCCTGAAGCGTTGTAGGAGCTGGAACCCGTGACCGAATTCTTTTCTTGAGTTCATCCCATATGTGCTCAATCGGATTCATGTCCGGACTTTTCGCTGGCCACTTCATGACTCGTACACCAACTTCGTTCAGGTAATTTTGAACAATCTCAGCTGCATGAGGCCTTGCATTATCTTGCATAAGTACGAAATTATCGCCAATGAAGCCAGCATATGGGACAACATGCTCCTCTAATACTTCAGAAATATAGCGCAGAGCAGTTAAACCGCCTAGGTTACCTGTGGGGATATAGGCCAGTTCGGTTTTTGCATGAAGAGAAATGCCCCTCAAAACATGCATGAACCTCCTCCAAAAGCGACTTGCTCCACTATGCAGCACTGTGAAAATCGTTCTCCTGGACGACGGTAGACTCTAGCTCTTCTACCGCTACCATATAAACAAATCTTGGTCTCGTCTGAAAAGAGCACAGAGTTCCATTGCTCCAACGTCCAGTTTACGTGCTCACGAGCAAAACGTAGGCGCTCTGCACGATGCGCTGCCGTTAATTTTGGGCCCGTTGCAGGTTTTCGGCACCTCTGCCTATTTTCAACTAGTCTTCTTCTAACAGTCTAGCCTGACGTCTCGTAGTTCTTGTTTAAGCTGGACAGCATTTAACATGCGATTCCGCAAGGAGGTCGTTCTATAATAAAGCGATCATCTCGTACTGAAGTTGCTCTTGGTCTGCCTGTTTTTGCTCTGGCCACGTACTGATCAGTTTCCAAAAACCTTGTAAAAACATTCTGAACAGTAGAACGTGTCATGTTCAGATGCCGAGCTACAAATCGCTGACTATTACCAGCTTGAAGCAAAGCAACAGGTTGAGCTGCAATTTCAGGAGGTGTATTCATATTTTCACTAATTTTAATATTGTTGGAGTCAAATATGACAGATACTGTGCAAACAAATTGCAAGTGCCACGCATTCCACTGTTTCATAGCACTCTTGAAACAATACATTGTTTGAAGCTGCAAACCATCCCACATACGGCACTACTGATAAACGAAAGCTGATGATCTCTTGATAGTTAGTGACAATTTCTTTTTAATAAAATTAATTAAGCATTATTTTTTCTTTAATATGAGTTATTAGTTAGCATTGTACAAGATGCAGTTTAATATTAAAAATCACTTTTTATGGGTGGCCGAATACTTTTGCTCTCAAGTGTATATATATATATATATATATATATATATATATATATATATATATATATATATATATATATATATATACAGGGTATTTCCTTCAAAACAACCAGCGCTTTAGAGACAAATGTTTTATACCAAAAATGGTCAAGAATAAGGGGATAATGTATCAATAGTAACAAACCGAATATTTAACCTGTGGTTCTCAAACGGTAGAACAAAATTATATTTTTTAAATGGCACCCTATATAATTTTTTAGCCCTTTAAATAGAATATTATTTTCTGATTTCAACGATATAAATATAGCATAGGGTTGTATAACAATTATTTCGAGAAAAATGGTATTAAAAACTAGAAATAATGTAATAACAAAATAAACCTGTGTATTGCATAGCCTATTGTAATATTATAACATTATTTTTAATACCATTTTTCTCGAAATAATTGTTATGCAACCCTATACCATATTTATAGATCGATTCTGTTTACATCTGTCAATCTTACAGATCTGTAAATTTGTATATAATAAACAAAATCGCTGCAAAACCTGCCACTCTTATGCATAATTTTATATAAATCAACAAAAATAGATGCGTTTTTGTCAGACTTTTACAGATCTGTAAGACTTATAGATGCGAATAGAATCGACCGATTATATCGTTTAAATTAGAAAAAAAATCTGTATCTAATGAGCTAAAAAATTATATAAGAAACCATTTAAAATTGTATAATTTTGTTCTGCCGTTTGAGAACCACTGGTCGAATTTTTGGTTTGTTATTATTAATAAATTAGCCCCTTATTCTTGAT
The DNA here is from genome assembly GCA_963082715.1 of Harpalus rubripes. NCBI lineage: Eukaryota > Metazoa > Arthropoda > Insecta > Coleoptera > Carabidae > Harpalus > Harpalus rubripes. Next base: position 39,012,723 of record OY720462.1, on the reverse strand, counting down.
CATTTCTTGTATATAATTTTTTTTTCTAAAATCATTAGTTCGCCCAAAAAAGCGCTGGTTGTTTTAAATGAAACACCTGTATATATATATATATATATATATATATATATATATATATATATATATATATATATATATATATATATATATATATATGGTATATATATATATATATATATATATATATATATATATATATATATATATATATATATCTTTAAAATACTTGTAACCCGCCGGAAACCAATCATTTCGCTTCGTGTATGCTCCCATCGCCGCTTAATACACCATCTCAGGATTCCATTAACCGTGTTTTAAGTTTTAACTGGTATGAAAGCGGCACTGGAATTTAATGTTGGATAAAAACTAGTTCTGTTGGATGTAGTGCGTTTTTAGCACAAATTTTTTATTTTGCATTTTCTCACTCTGGGACCAAAACCAATCGACTCTGTTCCAATAGTAGTCACACAATTTTGTAATTCTACACATCTATTATTTTATCGCCCAGTTGTTCGGCATCTATTGAGAATCCACTTCTGGAGCATTAACAAGTTTCAAGAGAAAAAGGAGAATTTCTTCAATTTTGTTTGGTCTTACTCTGGTTTTTGGGCGATATCTATGGATTGGTCAAATTGTGTACATCATTGTCATTACATTCACTGCGGCGAAAGCCTTATGCTAAATAAACACTTGTGTTTATTGCTCCGAATTGCTCGCGTAGTCTTTGACAGATGTCAAATATTTGATGATGTATTGTGCCTGTCTTGTTTAGCGGTGGTAGAAAAATCTGGTTTATATTTGATTGACCTTACTATCTAAGATCAAGGAGCATACGTTTATGTGATTGAAGGTCATTGCTGTTTACATATTATATATCGTAGCTCTGAGTGATTCACAACAGATTCAAATCAATCATGTTTACATTTGTGTCAGTAATTGTTTTGTCCTTTGCTGTTGTTCAAGGTAAGAATAATATTCTAATTAAAATGCAGTGAACCATTGTTTAACAGTGAATTTCTATTCTAAAAAAATTGTAACATATCGCTAAGCCAACGAAGTTTTGACATTCTGGCGTTTTATAAAAATACGCAATTTTACAATTTGGCTACAACAATACAGAGTGATTGAAAAAATAGGGACAAATAGCGAAATAATTTTTATATTTTCGGAAAGTATTTTAAATTAGCTGTATTGTGATACCAAATACTTACATTTTCATTAAAAAATAACACTTAATAATTTTCCAAAATTATATTTGAATGTATATAAGTTTACCAACCTATGACATTTGTGCCTTATTTGTTTGTTTGAGGAAATATTTTGATGTTTACCTGACGTATCTTTGTTTTTGATTATTTGGAAATGTAAAAATTGTTCGAATTAATCAAAAACAATAATATGTTTTATAAATGTCAAAACATTTCAATACCATGGATAATACTATAAAAGTGTAACTATTATCAAATTTTAACTTAAATTTGCTCAAGAAACATGTACGAAATAAATATGATTATTGAATTAGATGCAGAATTTAATTCTCTACAACATTTATTTGAAGCATAATGCATAAATTTAATCTCACTTTTGTGCAAGGAAAAACCGCTTTCCCGCTATGGCCCGCTTTTCGTGTTACACAATTGTTAAAATACGAATTTGCAGATACGTATGTGATATTTCATTTTAGCTTAATTTATCATTACAATATTCTTTTAATTTTGCATTAAAAGGCTATTCATAAGTAAATAAAGTGTTACATAACTTGAGCACATAGTAATACAAAAACAAATGTTTACATATACGTACTGTAATTATTTTGTAAAACTACCTACAGTAAAAAAATTTAAAGATGTTTGCTCAAGGTCATTCTATCATGAACGAATTAACAAATTGACATACATTTATCTCTCTCATTTGGGATTACTAGAAGTGTGGATATAACACGCTTGTCTTTCAAAAATTCATATTGTTTCGACTTAACTTAAGGTAGGACATTGCATTTTGAAACTATGCTCGATGTTAACAATACTTTCGTTGTAACGTAAGTTTATTTATTAATTGAAATATGTTAACTTTGATTCATAGCCCTACGAATAACGTTTTCTTCTGTCAGTGTCACTGACACTGTGTCAATATCTTTTATTTTAATTAATTTACTAATTGACTAAGTTTTGAGTTTTGAACGCTTTTTCTATAACATACCGTGTGTCTGTCTTAAAGGTGTACATAGGAGATTAACATGGGAAATCAGTTTTTTGCAAATTCCTGCTTGCCTGATTATTTTAAGCAAAAACCCGTCAAATAAAAGTTTTAGGGCATAAAATTCTGCATGTAAATCAATATACAAAATTACCTTTACAACGACTATAATTAAATATGAAAATGTTGAAAATTACATTGAAAATATCGACAGCCATGGAATTGAACAAAAAATAAATAAATGCTTGACGTTTTATCTGTCATAACGTAAGTTAACTTATTTGACTTTTATTTGATGCGATTTTGCTTAAAATAATTTGGCGTGCAGGAAATTGCAAAAAACTTATGTACCCTCGTAAAAACTAAGTAAACGACACTACGGAATTTAAAAGAATAGGCGGAGCTAAAATCTTAATTCATACAATTCGTAGATGACTGATCGGACTTCTTTCAATAATTTTACTGTACCTACGTTTTTGTATATTTTTTTTATATTTTTAATTCTCATAAGTAACTCAATAAATAAAAAAAATGTTATATAATTATTAAATGACCTTACTGAACTGTCAATACAAAGTATTATAATTATTATTTTCTGTATTCATACACCTGAAAATGTATTCCGGATATGAAAAAGGTGATAACAGAAACTAATTTAAAAAACTAATATTTTTTTATATTTTGTTAGTTAATATTTACCATCATACGGTTTTAAGGTATAGTTTTAAAATACCGCTCTTTCTAAGGACACGTTAGTGTGTAGGTAATATTAAATGCAGTGCCGGATTACCCAATAGGCAAACTAGGCAATTGCCTATGGGCCCCGAGCCTTTTAGGGGCCCCGTGCCCCGCTACATATTGGATTAAAATAATATTGATTTGATTTTGAAATATTTTTTTATTACGAATCAAATCTTTAAATAAAAAAAAAACTTTGTGGGTCGATTCTGTTCACATCTGTAAGTCTTACAGATCTGTAAATCTGTAAAAGCCTGTCAAAACGCATCCATTTTTGTTGATTAATATAAAATTATACATAAGAGTGGCAGGTTTCGTTGCGATTTTGTTCATTATTTACAAATTTACAGATCTGTAAGATTTACAGGCGTGAACAGAATCGACCCATTGATTTCAACAAAGAAATGCTTATTTACAGTAATGGAATCTTGATTACATTAATAAAAAATGTCAACCAATATTACAAGATACTACTATTACAACTCGATGGGATAAAATAAATTGTTAGCACTATCTACTCGTACATTGATAGTGATTTAGTGCAATAATTAGAATATAGATCACTATATTTATGTAAATATATATGTCTATTATTATCTGTTTGAAAGTAACACTTTTATGTAATTATAATAATCATTTACACTTGTATTATATTTGATTTTTGTTGTAAATTTGTATTAGTTTTTTAGGTAAACAATTTTATGATACCAATACCAGTGTTTAGCATTTATGTTGATTTTCGTAATAATTCTTTCGCATAATGATGCTATTAAATTTTTGTATTTACAATAAATGAAGGGCTTATTGTAATAATCTGATATGCTACAAAACAAGAAATTCGTAGATTAGAGTTTATAGAAAAAATGGTAGAAGCAAAAAAACAACGAAAAGCCTTTTAAAAATATTTATCCACAACTGTCAAATAATATACCCATAATTCTACCGATTTTTATCAATTAATGACCTTCATTACTGTTACTAATTGAATAATATTGACAGTTCAATGGAATAATATTATTCAATCGTTATGCCAAATTCAAATCCTACCTTTCAAAGAGTACACACAAAATTACTTTTAATAAGTAATTCTTTCCATATAAAAAGCCAAAATTACACTAGTTCTGTCATTTTAAATAAATAAATGCAGAAAATAATGAACAATTAAAGTAAACCAAATAATATTTTAATACGTTTGAATTTATGATACCATACGCCAGATAGAAACCAATTGCATTTGTTTGAAAATAAAGGATATGGTGAATGACATAGTGGCAATCAAAACTTGGACTGCTTATACAATTTTTATATTTTGTGTTGATAATGAAGTCTTTGCGAAACCCAATTGCGTATCGAAAGAGCCATATTTCGATACGCAATTTTTGTTTTAGATGGTTGGTACTATAGATGACATTTACTTATGTTTATAAATCAGAATTGGCACGAATTTTCAAATAATTCAATAAATGCCAATCCAATGTTACCAACTACGAGTACATTACACATATGTACAAATTTCCCTATATCAACTTAGTTGAATATAGCAGTTTTTTTAAATATTTTTTATTATACATGCATTATAATCCCTCTTTAAAACACGCCAAAGCGTGTTTAAATCGACCATAAAAACACGCTAAATTTTTGAGTTACCTAGGTAACGAAAAATGACAATTAATATGAATAACAACTAAAACAATTATTATTATTGGTTTTTATTTAAATTTATATAAAAATTACAATTTTTGTTGTCAGCAATATGGAAATTACAGGATTTTAGCTGGGTATTTATAGTTTCGCTGTCGCCGTTTGCTGGAATGTCTATATTATCTTTTAATATAGTTTGTGTACTGGTAAGTGCCTCTCCAATGCGTTTCGTGACTGATATTTAGTTCTGTATGGATTCTTCAATATATCCACTCGCTACCGTTGATGATTTCCATCCTACTTGGCGCTTCAGTTCATCCACACTCATTCCGCTGTTTGCCATGATTGTGGCAGAACTGCGCCTGAACGCGTGTCCGGTATACTTTGTAGCGTCAGGAAGATTTAAGAAACGCGCCAGAAGAGAAGGACATTTTCCAAAAGTATTAATTCCAACGACTTGTTTAATGCATTTTCCATTGGCGTATTTCAAAAATACTCTATCCGTAGATATATTTTCTGGACGTAGAGATAGGTATTTGTTAAATAATTTGACATACGATATGTCATCATTATCAACCACAGCAAACTTTCGACCTTTTTCGGTTTTTGATGGTCGAATATTAATAATTAAAACAGAACCTTCTTTTTTAATATCAGACAGGCGCAAATCACATAATTCATATCTCCTGCATGAGCCAAATATTCCACATATGGCTACCACCTTTAAAATAAAATATTTATTAAATTTTGTAAAAAATATCATAATCTCGCGCTTACCTTCAAAAATAAGTAGGTATTATCTGGGGCTTCAATAAAAAATTTCCTTAACTGTTCTTCCGAAAATACGAAAGATTTTTTCGGCTCGTAGCCTTTATTAACGCTTTTCATGAAAGCATGCAATTTATGAAAAGTAGCTATGTTTACTCCTTTCTTAAGTTTTAGCATTGCTTGTAATTTGGAATGAATGCACCATAATGATGAAGGTTTATACTGATTTGACTATAACGAAACACAAAATAAGTACAATAAATTTCACAAGTTACCGTTATACCATTTGGTTCATATAGGCCAGCATGAGTGTTTCATCCACAGTTACGGCATTTTTATTTTCCATCCATTTATTTAATTTTTCGTATTCCTTATAATACGCGTCTTTAGATTTAGGCGGAATTAATCTTAACTCCGCCTGTTCAGCTAATTCTTTAATTTCATTCATTTCTCACTCTCACAATCACGTGAAAAAATATTGACTTGTTGACAACTTAAACAATACGAATAATTGCTAACTGTCTCCTTGGAAACGCTTAAACTCACTGGATCAAAAATCAAAACCGTATGATTTGCAATAAATTTCAGTTTTAAATGGTTATGATGCATTTATAATAAAAAATAGCGTATAATACACGTGTATAAGCTAGCCTTTAAAGCACTACGACATTAAAGCTACTCCGCTACGCGTCGCGGCTTTAAACTTGTCGTGCGTGCTTTAAAGGCTAGCTTATACACTTATATCATAATATACTATTAAATTAATTTTTTAGGCAAATGTATTGAGGGCTGTACAACTCCTGTAATTCATTACGATGAAATTGGATGCGAACCAGTGTTCACCAAATCAAGTGACTGTTGCCCAGCTTACTATGACTGTTCTGCTTTTAATGCCCAAGAATCAAACAAATGCTATTTTCAAGGTCAAATTTACAATGTAGGAGAGTCCATTAATATGAATCATACTGAACAATATTGTGCTGCTTCCTGTTCCTGTCGTAGAGACACATGGTATGTTTACATTTATATATATATATATATATATATATATATATATATATATATATATATATATATATATATATATATATATATATATATATATATATGCAGGGTGATTCATCGGTCTGTCCTCTCTTTATAACTTTTATTTTAAGTCAGATAAAAATCTCTTCAAATAAAATTTATAAGATATATTATTGTCTGTGTACAGGGTGTAAATTGAAAAGTGGAACATAGGCGTTTAACATGGGAAATCAATTTTTCTTTTGCGCAAACGTTACCTAATTATTTTATGCAAAAATACTTTAAATAAAAGTTATAGAGATTAAATCATGTGAAACGATTATTTTATCTCTTCGTATAAACGTAAAAATTAATTACAAAGTTATAGTTTTTATGACATTTTGTCTAAGCAGCCATGGATTTATGACAAAAAACAACGCATTTGTTTTTCTTTTTTGTCATAAATCCATGGCTGCTTAGACAAAAAGCTCGCAAAAACTAATTTTGTAATTAATTTTTACGTTTATATGAAGAGATAAAATAAACGTTCCACATGATTTAGATGCTGCATTTAAATCTCTATAAATTTCATGTAAAGTATTCTTGCATAAAATAATTAGGTAACGTTTGCGCAAATAAAAATTGATTTCCCATGTTAAACTCCTATGTTTCACTTTTCGATTTACACCCTGTACGTACCATATGCATTTGTATACAGGGTGCTCTATTTAAGCGCAACAATATGTAATATGATATATGTATACAGGTGTTATATTTTAATGGACCCAGCAAATATCTCTCTTATTTATTAAGTTGGCAATTTTTTCAATATAACATGATTTATACAGGAACATGTAAGCTACTTGATGACGGATGTACATTCCTGATACCACTTCCGGTTTATGAGTAATTAATATCTACTTTGAAATTTCAAATGGAACATACTATATTTTTTTACAAATTTGAAAAGCGCATCAAATTTTCTTTACAATCATGTAAAATAATCCATATGTTACATTATTATAAATTAAAATGGCGGGCACTTTTTTTATACACCTAATTGGACAGATAATAGTGAGCCATGACTGTGGCTTGTGTTCCTTATTCTTATTTTCTGTATTATTATGACAAAAAAATATTATTTCGTTTAATAATAATAGTTACAATTGTTTTAGTTAATTGTTTTATTTCAAACCACAGTCATGGCTCACTATTCTCTTTCCAATTTGGTGTATAAAAAAGTGCCCGCCATTTTAATTTTTAATAATGTAACATATGGATTATTATACATTTCACAAAAACTCAGATTTATATATGTATATGTATATATATATATATATATATATATATATATATATATATATATATATATATATATATATATATATATATATATATTTTGATAGTAAATTAGATTCCCTTTAAGACAGTATTAAGTAATAATTGGTCTAGAGATAGAAAAGTTTACCACTGAATGTATCATTGTCGTGACACCTAAATTTCGTACACTAGTGGTTCACTAATAATAGGCCTAATTCACTAAAATAGTTGTTAACATAGTCGTTAGGTAACAACTGAGAATTAACAACGATTTTTAGCAACTCTTGTAACAACTGTCATTCAATTGGTATTCAGTAAGTACATAATTAACGACATTGTTAAAAACGGTTGTTCTGAAAATCGTTGTTAAATATAGAAGTGAAGTTATTAACAAGTGAGTTAAAAAGCATGTCGATTCTCAATATTTATACATATTTCTACTCTGTTGACAACGTAAAGTGACAGATTTTTATTCAATTGACGTTTGAGTTTTTAATAATGATTGATAAGAAAATTTGGGTGCAAGATGTACCGCGGAACAATATTCTCCAATGGTATATTTTATGATGATTTTGAGCTAATTAAATGGCAAAGCTAGTTTAGCATTTCATTTCTGATAACTGCTAGTTGAAAATTTTGCAAATCGTTGATTGACTTCACGGAAAATTGAAATTTTGCTCTTTAATCTCTTTATAAGACCAATAGCCAGGCGTAGAATTTAAGTGTTAGGAGAATCTGATGAAGTTCCCAAGTTTAGTAGGTATACATATTTATTTAAATCCTATGGTTGAATACAATCGATTTAGTATGCTTGAATCATGAGACCATCCAATTGACGAAATAAATTAAAGAATGGATTACTAATATCTCGCAAATTTCTTTGCACAAATCTTGTCTAAAAATGTATACAATTATTAGGCATAGGTATATATTAGTTTATAAATAGTTTACCTTTGCTGTCGTCCCTCTATTTCCAATAAAAGTTTATTTCCTAACACAAACTTTTCAAGAAAAATCATTTAACAACGATTGTTCAATACTAACAACGAGCGAAATGCAGTTGCTAGATTAACAACTGGACGTAACGTCTAGTTGTTAAATTTTAGCAACTTGGTGTAATAGAGAATTGGAATTTTGATCTTAGCAACTGACATTCAATTTAACAACTGAATATAGTTGTTAATTTTAACAACTTTGCTTAGGGAATTAGGCCGAATAACATATATTTTCTTAAAAGAGGTCATATCCATATGGATTATCATAGCAAATTTCATTTAAACCTACCAAAGCGTTCTATCATAAGCAAAATTATTATTTTTGTACTGCAACGGTATACTTTCGGTTTTTCGGATATTGGTAAATTAAATTAAATCGTGTTACTTGTCTGCGTGTTTTAGAGGTACACTGTATATAAATATTAGGAATATTTTTTTTTTTTGTAATAGATATTAATTTTATTTTTGTTAAATGTACACATAATTTAATATATGTGTAATAAAATAAGACTGTTATTTCTACTGTATTATTTGCATTTATAAAAACATATAGGTACCCATATTTAAAATAAAAATAGTGTACCCACAGCCAAAATTAAAAGTTTACGCCTCTGGTCGCATGTGCTAATGTTATTCCCACCACCAGTGTCGTAGAATTCCGACAGCCTAAGTCAACAAGTGCTGAACTGGTATATATGAATTATTCAAAATAAGATGCTAACAGCAAGTACCTATATTGTCTATTAAACTATAGGTGGCTGTACTATTAATTATGAAATTAATTTTTTGAGTTAGATTAGGTTAGGATATGTGATCGTTTAAAACCAGCTTATATTTAACAAACTAAACCTACCCCTGGAATTTGACAACCTTGATGATACATCTGCCATCGCTGTCGTTTGTTCCATTAGTAGCTGTGATTAGTAGCCTACTCTTTCCTTATGCTCGTACTTAAAGGGAGGAGCATTGTAGCCACCTTGACCGATTAAGAATGAAAAGTAGGCGGCTAATACTTCAATGTTATTATAGTTTTGTTTTTTGTAACTATTGACAAGTTGTTTGGTTTTGAAATATATATATATATATATATATATATATATATATATATATATATATATATATATATATATATATATATATATATATATATATAAACCAAACAACTTATCAATAGGTGTCCGTCTATAAATAAACCAGCAAATATCTCGCTTATTATTACTTTTAGCGATTTCAACTATATAACATAAATTATAATACGTTAACTCCTCTATAAAATTTCGGAAGTAGATCAATATTATTACTTCCAGTTTTCGAGTAATTGATGGCAACTTTTAAATTTCAAACGGAACACCTATATATTTTTTCAAATTTGAAAAGTACATGAAATTTGCTATCCAACTGTATCATATGATGTATTATTAAAAAATAGATTAGCGAATGATTAAAGTATTCCATTTTTGTTAAAATTAGGAGGCTTTGCATTTCATTTATTTTACATAAATCTTTCAAATATAGAGACAATTAATTAATTAAATATTTAAAATGATATACATACATTTATTTTAATACGGTATTTAATTATTATATCTGTTATTTCATGTCATTAGAATATGTCTTATTCAAAAAATTGTACTGCAATGCCTTCTACATTTAATAGAAATGTAATATTTTAATCATTCGCCATTCTATTTTAATACAACATACGATTGTGTTTATACAATTGGATAGCAAATTTCATGTACTTTTCAAATTTGAAAAAATATATAGGCTGTTCCATTTGAAAATAATAAATTGCTATCAATTGCTCCAAAACCGAAAGTAATAATATTGATATACTTCTGTAATTTTATAGAGAAGTTAACATACTATAATTTATGTTATATAGTTGAAATCGCTGAAGGTAATAATAAGCGAGATATTTGCTAGTTTATTTATAGACGAACACTCTGTATATACGTTTTTTATTTTTACAATATAAATTAAACGATATTTTTACATATGTAGAATATAATCTATGTACGACATACATTTATACTGGACACCCTAGGCGCTAAATGTATACTTGCCCTGGGCTGGGCCTAATTGGTTTTCTCGGTTTTAGAGATCTTTTGATTAAAGAAAATTGTAAAAAAAAACATTCTTCATAAAAAAAAATTTCTCTACTAATTTGTCAGGTTTATTTCAGAATTAGTAGTACAGTTAGGTAGGTATAGTTTAATAAGCGATATAGATGGCCACGCTGTATACTGTAGAATTATAACGGCTAATATGCACTCGTCTTAAAAGGATCCAATCTCCAATCTAATGTGTTTTGTTATAGGGAGGACATATCTTGTGCCAATATAGAATGTCCTGAATCATGGCATAATATTCCACCACCAACAGGTTGTTTTTATTCTTATAGAGCGCTCGGCTGCTGTACAGATGCAACTGTTTGTCGTAAGTGAAAGATAAATATTTTCCAATTACAAATTCCTATTAATAATACTTATGAAAAGAAAATAATTCATAAAAAATTCAAGGTTAAACCAATACATTTAGAGTATTCATCATTATAATTATATATACTAGAAACGTCATAGGCACTATAAACACATTAATCAACAACCACAAACATAAAATATTCAAATTGAGTAAGCCAACTTTATCAAGTTTACCATTCAATATCTGCAAAACTAATAGAAAAGCGACTTGCGGTTTAAAAATTTGGACTCAGCAGGCCTTTGTCTATTCGTTTTAACTGATACCGGGCCCAACAGACTATGTAAATAAAAAATTAAATTATTTGAGTTATCTTTACTTATTATTTCTTAATAGTAATATTTACGGTGGTTCGATCATTATAAGCATTTACGTTTACACCAGTTATTAATGAAATTTAAATATGTTATTTGTATGTGTTTTACATATTCATGCAAATTTTTAAAAAGGTTTACCAGTCGTGAGCTGAGATATTTGAAACCAAAATAGAGCGAAAATACATTGGTAATATAGGAATAGTCGCTCACAAGGAAGATTTTTTCGTAGTAACTCACATATTCAACTACAGATTTGTATAAAAACTACCTAACCACAGATCAAGTGACATTTTATACATGAGTGTACAATTTAATTTCCTTAATAATCCTAAGCCTAAACTATTAAAAATTTACAATATCTAGTTTTATGAATTCTTTTAATTGGTAAATTTTTTTTGTGAGACTATCATGATAGAACCATCTTAATGCCAATAATTTTAAAATAAAATGTTACTATATTCCAGTATCCATTTTCAATCTACCACCTCACCTGCATCTGAATCCTGTCCAGTTCTATATTTTTTTTATCAGAATCGTATACATTCAATCATTTTCTTGATATTCTTATTGCAATTTTGGGCCAGTCGACAAGGTGTTTATTGTGGAAATAATTGGTGGCAAGCTGGAGTAAATTTTATTCTCTTTATTGGGACCTCTAAAAGGACATACTAATTTTGCACCCTCTAATGACCCTGGATTTTGCCGCCATTTTAGATCAAAAGTGCAGAAAATGAGTTTTAGGCTATTTTCTTGAAAACAGTGGCCCGTATCAATTTTACAAGAATGCACAATTAAAGCTCGTAATGTTTTGTACTTAAAGGGGTTCTTACATTTGTTACCTGGGATGGACTCCCAAAGAGTTATGGTAAAAAATAGTTCATCAGATTAACGATTTATGATAGAAATTTAAATTAGTCAAAAAATCATCAATAACGATGTAAACTGTTCTAAATAGTAAAACATATAACACTAACTATTAAATCCCTAATATTGTTTGTTTTTTGAGTAATTTAAATTTGTATCATAAATTGTTATTCTAAGAATTTAGTGAATAATAGTATATTCTATAACTAGTATGGAATAGATAATATCCGCGCGAGCGAAACATTTGTAGGCCGAGCCGTAGGCGAGGTCTACGGTTTCACGAGTGGCGCAAAATACTATTCCATACGAGTTTTAGACTATACTTTTTCTAACACTATTTAAAATAGATATTTGTATATCAAGGCCGCGAAATCACTCTTTAGCGTACCGAGAGAAAAATTGTCGCCGAGGCCGCTTGCGCTCGAGAGCGTTAAAGGATTTCGCGGACTAGGTGTACACAATATTTTTTTGTGCAACCGCAAAAAATATGCAATTGCAAATTTTATTAATTTTAAACAGTTTTCACTGTAAATAGAAAGTTAGCTTTCAAGGTGGCTATGGGATTGTCATTTGATAAACAAAACCATGCAATTCTCAAGTGCCCAAGTGATTGTTTACCTAATTTCGCGGCCTCTACCATAACAACGGTCGCAATACAGGCCGCGAAATGCTTATTTCGCGTCCGGTTACACAAAAAAATATATTTAGCTTATCACTTGATATATTTACTAAAAATAAAACATTATTGGTATGTTATGAAAGCAATAAATTTTACTTTTAAAAGCTTCATAACGCGTAAAACAAGCCGTATATAGTTATTTTTGATTCTAGACTGCGAAATGTGACTTTTTTATTCGAGAATGCAATTTACGCAATCGTGTATCAATTTTTTTTTTTTCGAAAATTATGTCTCAATTGTAGGTTGTAACAGCTAAACGAGCTACCTCAAATAATTTCTATATTATTAAAGATACAATAAAATACTATAAGGCAATCTTATAGAAGACCAAGGGAAACATCCGAATATAGAAGAAAATATTTTTTTAAACCAGTGGTTCTCAAGTTACAATACAAAGTTATATATTTTTAAATGGGAGTATTTTTTCTGAATTCAACCATGTAATCATTTTATATCCTAACAACAAAAATATTGAGAAAAATTTAATTAAAATTTAAATAAATGGACCTTTCCAATTTAAGGGCTATCTCTTTCTATCGCTGCAAATAGTAAGAAAATGGCGCGAGCAACTGCCAGTTGGGCTGTCAAACGAAACGTCAAAAATATTGCAGTCATTAAAATACCTGTATTCTCAGTGAAAATTTGCATCGTTAGACATTTTACCTTCAACAAAAGCTTTTGTAACTTATTTCGATAAGATTTTTTAAAGTTATCCGAGATATTCTCACATTTTACGTCTAAATGTTTTAGAATCGAACGACATAGATCTCAGTTGTTCTTACTATGCGCAGATCCCCATTGCGCATATCTTCTATCTCTTTAAATTGGAAAGGTCCATTTCATTTTTATAGCTATTATTATATAGTAGGCCTATGTATGAAAAACAATAACAGCTATTTGTTAATTTGAATTATGTACGACGAAAATCAGAGAGAACATTATTTATAAATTAGGGAAATAGAATCATGACAAATTGTCAGTAAAGTAAATAACTTAGGAAAGTTATTATTTATAAAGTTATTAACAAATTTGTTTCACTTTAATTTAAGTTCAATTGTTTTTCATACATAGCCTACTGAAAAATGAGTATTTTATATATGTTGACATTTAATAAAAAGTATCATCAAGTGGCGAAACACAATATTCACTAATTTTATTCATGGCATTCTAATTCTATGTAAAAATGTTAACATGTATTTACTATTTCCAACGTGGCACACTTATAATAGTCATATTTAAATCAAATTAATATAAATTTTATTATGGATTTTTCTCAAAAAATTCGTTATTCGTATGAAACGATATCGTTGAATTCAGAATTAAATTCTCTAGCGAATAAGCGAATAAAAAATATATGTTCCTATTTGAAATAAAAAAAGATAAGTCCCACATTGAGAACAGCTGATATAAATTAATGTTTGCTGATATCAATAGTTTTTTAATTCAAAGTGACACAACTTTGCTTATTTAACCAAACTCGTATCTCTTCAAATAAAAAAGTTACCAATAGTGACCAAGCTTATTAAGACATATATATATATATATATATATATATATATATATATATATATATATATATATATATATATATATATATATAAAGCTGGATTATTACAAATAATACAAGTATAAATAGAATAATTTTCCTAATGAAATAAAAATAAAGGGACAAATTTGATCAAATTGTTACCCTTTCTGTAATGTAAAACATAAAACAAAACTTTCATTTCGCGTGTTAATAGTTGTCATGTAAATATCAACTTTTGAAGACAGTTTTCGAAAAAATAGATTTTGTAATCATTTCTTTTATAATTTGACAGTTAAAGCAGTTGAGGTCACAAAATCAAAGAATCAAAGTGCCAAGCAAAGCTGGCTTGATTTTAAAAACAATTACGTTTTCCCATGTATTTTAAATGGAAATTGAAATATTAGTGGGCTTTGATATTCTGTAACAGTGTTACGGAATGTGCTCATTGCGTAACAGTTTTCCGTTACAGAATGTGTGAATTCAATAGTAGTGTTAGAGAAAATTTATTCCATCTTGCCATTATTTATGTCCACAATAGCCTCTTTAAAAGCCCTGCCGACTGACCTATTTATTATATTATTTGATTTTAATTTTTCAGCGCCATTCGATAAACTGGCAACATGTGAAGTAAATGGAACAACATATTATGAAGGACAAAGAATTGGCGTGTCTGAACGAGATTTAACATGTGTTTGTGGAAAGAATTTCCAAGGCAGACTCGAACCACCATTTTGTAGAACACACAAATGTGGTACTGACCTAAGAGACACATCACAAATACGCAGAAAATGCGCACCTGTGTTTTATGGGAATTTAGTAAAATGCCCTATTGAATGGGAGTGCAGTAAGTATTCACGCAAGACCACAGAAACAAAATCCTGTCTCAAAGTTTTTTTTATTTGAAAAATTTAATTATTTTTCTACTGTGACTTTATATACAGTTTAGGGCCGGTATTTCAATCTCCGGATGAAGTTCAGGATAACTATCCGACAGATAAATAATAAAATATCGCATCGAAATAAAAGCATAAATGATATAAATTATATAATAATTGAAACACAACACTTGATTATTCCACAGATTAATTTCTTTATGTTACGATCGTGATGATGATAATGATGTAAATTATATTGAATGTTATTTTTTGATGCAATATTGTTTATTTATCCGACAGATAAGTTATCCAGCACTTTATCCGAAGATGGAAATACCGACCCTTAATGTTTTAATGATATGCCCAATAAAGGGCATCTCTGTCATGAACAAATTAACAAGTTGGCATTTATTCATCCAACTATCTATCTCGCTCATATATGCATTGACAAGAAGCGCGCGCAATAAAGTTGGGTATAGCATGCCATTTTGAAGCGATGCTTGTTATTGGCAATACCGTCACTGTAACGGTAAATTCATTCATTATTTCGGATATGTTAACTTGATTCAAGATTTAGGTATACGAATGATTACGACTCGGCGATCGACAAGCGGATACTTGTCATTTACGCTTCGCTGTTCACTGCAGTTCCACTTCCAAATTCGTACAATTCGAAGATGACTGATTCATTTAGCTTGAGCTGAAGTTAACTTCCTGTCATTGTATAAAAATAAGTAACCTAAAAGTATATTTCCGTATGTCCGTTATTAATTTGCAGTCGTAAAAAGTATAGTATGTGTGACGCGTTTCATAAACTCTTGATGTGGAAATTTTGCTGCTTTTATAAATTTAAGCCATTTACAACTACTTTATACTTGTTCATAAAATTCTGGTGAGACATTTATGAGCAACATAATAACATCGATAGAATGTTTGACTATTAATTCGTTTCATTACATGACTCGTAATCCTCGCCACCGATTAATATGTCGTCCATATAACAGAATATCGCCTCCAATCCTCCTAACATTTGGCCCATTATTGATTGGAATATTGTTGGAGCCGATGCGCTCCCAAAACACATCAGTGTGAACCTAAACAATCCCAGATGTGTATTTACCGTTAAACATTTTTGGGATGACTCCTTGACCAATAGTTGTTGGTAGGCTCCGTGCAAGTCTAAAACAGTAAATACTTTTGAACCGGCTAGGGAAGCAAAGATATCCTCAGGCACCGGAAGCGGATAATGATCAACCTCGATAACCCTATTAGTGGTCTTTTTAAAAACCACACAACCGAATTCCACCATTCCCTTTTTTGAAAATCACTATTGGGCTCGCCCAATCACTTTGACTGACTGGATTTAAAATGCCTGCCTTCACTAACTTATTTATTTCAGTTTCTACATTTCCCTTTATAGGGTACGGAACTTTATAAGCTTTACAAAATACCGGAGTCGCGTTTTCTTTGACCTTAAATTCTACTTCTAACCCTTTTATATTAATACTACGATCATTTTAAAAAATTGAAGGAAATTGTTTTACATCAATATCTTTCAGATCGCCTACCTCATTTTCCAAATGATTTACGCCCGTTCTCAGTTCTAATGTACATTTTTCCTTCCATTCAGGCCATAAAACATCTAACCAATTACGACCTAATAAAGGAATAAAATCGCGACCTGTAATAACAACAATCGGGAATTTTACATTCCCTTCGGCTGTTTTAACATTAACCTGGATTTCGCCGACCACACCCACTCTTTTACCCGTTAATACTGATAATTTACAATTACTTGATTTTAGTTCTATAGCCGGAAACCACTTTTTACAACTTATTTCCGAAATAATCGTACGACTAGCGGCAGTATCAAGTTAAAATTCGACCGTTTTGCTATTTACATACAACATTTGATACACTGGGTGCTCGACTTTATTTACCGAATGTAAACAACCTAACCTTAAACTGTCATCATCTGACAATGTTTTATCTACCACATTAAGTTTTGGCTTACACATTTTTTTTTTTGTATGACCTACCCTTTTACAACGGTAACATTTTCATTGTTTCGCCGGGCACTTGGCTGGATCATGGTCACTTCCACAACGATGACAACTACCGGAACTCTGCTGTGATGACTGCTTGTTCCCTTGCTGTACCGGCATTCTCTGCTGGCCACGCTTAACTGCGCCATCAGTTGCATTTCTTGGTGAACTGCGTTGACTTGCCGATCCCTCTCGAAACTTGACACGTCCTCCCACGTTGTTGATTCCACTACTGGGGTTTAGCACTCTTGGCTGTTGACTTGCAAGCTCCATCCCCTTTGCAATGCTCACCGCCCGCTCGAAGGTTAATTCCTGTTCTGTGAGAAGCCTACGCTGAATCTGCTCTTCATGGAGCCCCCACACGAACTTGTCACTTAACGCCTCTTGTAAAAAGGCGCCGAAATTACAGTCCTTGGCATAATTTTTCAGCTTCACCACAAATGTTGCGATATCTTCTGTGGCTTCTTGTCGACAGCTATAGAATTTCACCCGTTCGGCTATATCTAAAGGTTTTGGACTAAAGTGGTTTTCTAATGTGTCAGAAATCTCGTCAAACGTTTTCGTACTCGGTAAATCAGGTGCTAAAAGGTCTTTCAAAATGGCGTACGTTTCTCCGCCTATTAATGTTAACAGCATGCCACCGTTCTTGCTTTTCTTCTCACTTTAGACCCAGTACTTCGCTAAATACCACGAGTACTCCTTATCCTCGTCGCCAGTTGACTTGTCAGGGGCCGATTATCAATCAAACACATACACATTGATTATAGACCTTTTAGTTACAGTTTCAATATATTTACTTATCACAGTGATAACAACGTGTATCAGCCCTGACTCCCATATTTGACTGCCGCCCTCCACCCCTTTTAGCCTCCTCCTGCCATCTAGCATCACATTCCGACACTACAAAAATAGTGTTTACATCGCATCCTGACTTGAAGTGAAAGGACCTTGAAATTTGCAATGCAAAATGTAAAGATGCATTCACAAATGAAAATTAGATTTAGATTTATGGTTTATACTTTAGTTGGAATATATTTTGGGAACCTTCCTTGAAAATTGTTGAAGAAAAATTGTAGGTCTTAATGTTCCATACATTTGTTTGGGAAAATATACATTAGTTGAACGTTTCGGGTTCACATTAACCCATCATCAGCTGAATAAAATTGATATAAATATAATAATGGTTTATAAATGATACAATGTTTTCAACTCACCAAAAGATGAAAAGAATTTTATACAATTCAAGATCCATTGATTATACCCTCTGTGTTACATTTTCATATACATTTCATTCACACTTCAGAATTTAGGGTCTCTAAATCCAAATCATAAAGCTAAACATTACAAAGTCCAAACTTTAGGTTTATGATTTAGTTTGTCGTCACAAACTTCACCAATGAGAACGAGTCTGAAATGATATAGATATATACACCCATCTTTATTTAGTATCCACTTGGTGGATTCGGCTTTTTAAACAAATGCAAGAAGAACATGGAGACTGTAATAACTTAATTGCTGAAATATAACTAATAATGCCAAGCGAATGACAGTTTCACGGCGCATAGATGTCTTGTTGACTACTGCTCTACTGATATTTTAATCTTGGTTTTGAAGCATTTACATAGATGTGCGTACATATCAAAACTAATTTTCAGGTAATTTAAACTTACATTTATGAATGACTTGCTTAAACCTAAACAAAGACCATAAACCTAATTTTCATTTGTGAATGCACTTTAAATCCAAAGCTAAACATTGCAAGGTCCAATGATTTAGTTTGACGTCACAAACTTCGCTAATGAGAACGAGTCTAAAACGATATAGATATATACACCCATCTTTATTTAGTATTCATTTGATGAATTTGTCTTTTTAAAACAAATGCGAAAAGAACTGGAGATCGTCAAAACTTAATTGCTAAAATATAGCCAATAATGCCATGCAAATGACAGATTCACAGCGCACGGATATCTGTTAAGTACTGTCAAAACTAAAATACAGTTAATTTAAACTTACATTTATGAATGACTTACTTAAATCTAAGCAAAAACCATAAACCTAATTTTGATTTGTGAATAAGTGTCGGCAATCCGAACCTGAAGTGCGCCAGGTCAAAATTTTGGAAATGCCTATGTTTAGCTTACAATTTTAAGGCAGCATGAAATTGTGCTGGGTAATAATTCTTGATTGTATTTCAAGTTACATTGAACTTATTACAATCATAGGCGCCAACTTGAAGGAATTATTGGGGGGGCTCAAAAAAAGGCAAGCAAAGTTAAATTATATTATTAATACAGATACCTACACTTTCAAATTAAAATAATGACTAGTTATAACATTTGGTTATAATTGTAAATAAGAGGTAATTATTATAGAATTAAAACAATAACAAAAGTAGATTTTTAATGTTTAATTGCAAATGTTTGTTTTCTTATGTCAGCTCGGGATATAAATTCATTTGCAATATTGTCAAGATTTAATGAATCCGTGAAATTACGATGTGTATTTAAAATGCTTACTGCATTTAATCTGCTTTGAGCCATTGTATTTCTCAAGTATGATTTTATGCGCCTAAGACTGGAGAAAGATCTCTCAGCAGTACAAGTTGACACCGGGATAGTCAACAGTAATTTAATAAAATTGGCCATTTCTGGTAGCATGTCTTTTAAAAATTTATCCTCTTTGAATAGCTTAATAACATGTTCTAAAAAATTAAAAATGAATATTTTGTCGAGAATTTTTTATGTCAAGCAACATATCTCTATGTAGAAGCAATCTTTCTGCATCAATGTCATCCTTACAAAAAGTTTGAATATCATCAATATTATTAGTTGAACCAAGAATAAATTGTTCAGCTTGAGTAACGAAGTTTGAAATTTTCGATTGAAATCTAGATTTTATACACTCTACGGAAGTATCAATTACTTCATAAAAAATGCTCCGATACATGTCGGTTGGTGTATCAAAATAATGAGCACTACTACCTCCATCAATTCGTTTTGGAAGTTCATTTGCTTTTGCGGTAACATTCTTCCAAAATATATCAAAAGATAAGCGTAACTCTGCTAAAGTGGCCACAAGTGTCGAAATCATAGCAAAAGCCTCCTGAAAACAAAGATTTCTTTTCTGTAGAGCAGTGTTCACTGCATCTGTGTGACTGAAAATTTTTATCAATAAAGAAAGGTGAAAAAGGAAATCGAAATTTTGCATTTGGGTATAAAACCCATGTGCTTTCGCACCTGCATCTGATCGATCAGACTTAGATTGTTCTAACATAAATGCAGATAATTCTTTATAATTACTATAGCATGAAAACAAAGATAAATATTTTACTGTCCATCTGGTTGTACAGAAAGGTCTCAAATTTACAGTATCTTCACATTGCATTTGCTGAAAAAATGCTAGTCTTTTTGGAGATTGTTTTACATACACAACAATTTCTCGCACCAAGCAAAGTACGTTGCGGGCAGAAGAAGAAATGACATTTTTCATCGAATCTTGCACAGCTAAATTTAATGAATGTGCCAAACAATGCACAAAAAGGGCTTTTGGCTCATATACACTTGAATGTCCAATAATATAAATTTAAATATTTACCAAAATCAAATAGAAATACGAGTATAATAGGAATGGAAAAATATACATTGTCAGTATTATTTGAACTATTTTTCAGTCTTATTATTGGGGGGGGGGGGTCTGAGCCCCTCCCTCTAAATTATTGAGGGGGCTCAAAGGTACTCAGCCCCCTGGAGTTGGCGCCTATGATTACAATTGATATGCATGGGAGTGATTTTTGCTTAATTTCGTTATAACTTTTTCTTTATACACCTTTCGTTGATGGAGATGAGATGATAAACACATACACAAACAACCATACCTTACCCGGGATTCGAACCCGGGACCCTTGGATCGTGAATCGTTGAACAAGTGTTTATTCAAATGTTAATGATTTTCTTTACAAAAGTATTATATTGTATTGAATATTTTACCTAAAAATATTATTATATATACAGTGTGTTTAAAATAATTAATTACAGTACATATGTTCATGTAAATTTTTACATATTCTATCTTACTTACTGGGTTATTATTACTAGTTCCAGATTACAAACTTATTTAAAGTAATTCATATTTTGTACAATAAAACCTAAAATCTAGGGTAAAGTAAAAAGTTAAAATGGCCTATCCTATGTACAGTATTTAAATATTTACAGTAGATTGTATTGTGATTAATAGTTTTCGTTTTGATTTTATTTTATATTTTGCGTGTCATTGAACTGTTCTACTCTTCTTATTCTTCTTCTTCGTCAAATGTTTCATTAAATATATCCAAAAGTTGGTATGTGAATTTATGTTTGATTTTGAAATCTCTGTCGTCAGCCCTAAATTTTGAAATATTTTTGATAATGTTGCCATCTGTGTTGTAGTTTTATTTCGTATAGAATTTGTTGGCTATGTGTTTATGTAATCTCTGATGTAAGGTGTGTTTGTAAGTTCATGGAGTGTTGTGATTCTAGCATATCTGTCATGTCCGGTCACCAAGCGCAGAATTTTATTTTCAAACACTTGTACTAGGCTTTATTGTAGTGTCTGAGATTGGTGCGCTGTACGTTATTACTGGTCTTATTAGTGCTGTATAAATGCGTTTTTTAGTTTTTGATGTTAGTGTGCTTCGTTTTGATAGTAGTGAATAATTTGAGTGAGTAGTGTAATTTTTGTATTAGTGTGTTGATGTGATTGTGTAGATTTAGTCTCTTCTCTAAGTTGATTCCTAGGTATTTTGCGGTATTTTTTCATCGTGAATTTTGATTGGGGTATAAATTTTGATGTTTGTGAATTTTCTTGTTATGATGATGACTTCTGTTTTATCACAGTTGATTTTAATTTTCCATTTTCTCCAATATTTTTCTAAGATGTTAATGTGCAATTGAATTTGTCTACCTGCAATCTCTGCACTATGGCTGTGAGCATAAATGGCAGTGTCGTCTGCGAATAGTGCGGTTTCCGTTTTTGCAAAGGTAGGCAGATCGTGTAGATAGATATATGATGAACAGTAATGGGGCAAGTAAACTGCCCTGAGGTATACCTGCTTTTATGTTTTTTAGGGTGGAAAAGGTGTTGTTTATTTTACCTTGGAATTTTCGGTTTTTTAAGTAGGAATTTAAAAGTATAATTAAGTCAACCGGATAGTTTAGTTTTATTAATTTATATAAAAGCCCATCAGTCCAGACCTTGTCGAACGCTTTTTCGATGTCTAAAAGGCACATGACTCTCATTTTACTTTTGTTGAAATTATAAATGGCGGCGTTTAGGATTCGCGCTAGTTGTTGTTGTTGAGCGCTGTTGTCGAAAACCAAATTGATCGTCGTGTAAGATATTATTATTTACTGTGAATTTTAATAAGTTGTCGAAAATTACGCGTTCTGTTAATTTTAATTTAATAGTGATATGGGCCGAAAACTTGTAGGATGGTGTACGTTTTTCTTTGGTTTTAAAATGGGGATTATTGTGGCAGTTTCCAGTTTTCGGGGAAGTAATTTAGACGGATTATGCTGTTGATTATATAAGTGAGTTGGACGATGGTTTTACGGGGCAGACTTTTTATGATTTTGTTTTCGATAAGATCTGGACCGGGGGCTTTGTTGGTTGTAAGTTTTCAGTTTTGTAGGTGTTGTGTAGTATGTATGTAGTATCTTTTTGTCTGTGATGTGTTTATGTAATTATGTACTATTTGTATTACATGTTCGAAATGCTGATTGCCTGTATGTGCATCTAGAACATGTACTTGTTCAAATGTTTCTCCAATTGCGTTTGCTTTTTCTTCGTCTGTGAAGTACGTGCTATTGTTATGTATGTATTTTTTTTCAATGATTTTGTGAATTTTCAGTGTGAGTAATCTTTTGTGTTTAAAGAATTTAATTTGTTTTGCCATTTTTCGTTAGTCCATTTCGAGATTTATTTTCTTATGTAGGATTGGCTAGGGTTGGGGCGTTCTGGGTAAAGTGATTCGTTAATTATATTAGAGTTTATTCAACTTCTTAACACTTTCCGCCTCATGCGTAATGTACGCCATCGTCCTCTCCTCTCATCACAGTTCCATCTACTTCCGTTTCCCAACCAACATAAAGCGCGCGAATTTTTGAATTTCAAACTGGCGCTTACACTTATTTCTTTGTTTAGTTCTTTCATTTGTTCTCTGTACCGTAAATTTTGTGTTCTTTGCCAATGCTTACGTATGTTGTTTCGTCGTGTTATAAGTTGTGTGATGTGTTGTGTAAATGGGTCTATATTTGCGTTTATTATTATTTGTTTTGTGTGTTTGTGTTTTAGTGTGTTTATTATGTCAGTTTCTGTATTTCTGTATCTATGTCTTGTGTGGTGTTTATTTGGTTGTTTATGATGATGATGTGTGTATGCAGTTCTTTCCGGAAAACGCTCCAATCCGTGTGCTTATAGGATGTAAGTGTTCTTGTGTGCTCTTCGATGATTGATTGTTGAGTGTGACTGTGACGGGTTTCTGGTCTGAGCTGAGTATGTCCATGTTTTCTGTCTGAGATGTGTAATATATTTTTGTAGATACATATGTCAATTGTGGTAGGTGTTGTGCTGTTTTGTGGGTAGTGTGTATGTGATGGAGTATGAAATAGTTGTGCATTGTGTGCTTGTATGTATGTGTATAGTGTTCTGCCATTTGCATTGTTCCTATTATCATTCCATGCTTGGTGAACAGCGTTTAAGTCACCCATTAGAATGACTTTATATGAAATGTTAAGTGTGTGTAGTTCTTGTTATGTAAAAGTACTTAGTGGTTGATTGTAAGCTGCTATTATGTGTGCGTTGTCTAATAAATGGATGCAAAGTGTTTCAAGTTAAGTGTCTACACCAGACACATTCCACAATAATGCATAGACACACCGTCTATGCATTATTGTGGAATGTTTGTCTTGATGATAGCTGCTATACCGCCAACTGCATAATGAACTATTGGTCTATCTTTTCTATAAATTTGGTAACCCTTGATTTTGTTTCGTTTAGTATCATTATGTATGTATGACTAGAATTTAGAAAATTTATTAGTTTCCCTTGTCTACTTTGAAGAGTAGAACAGTTCCTTTTTCAGTTTTAGCTTGTGATAATTGTAAGTTTAAGTTTTTGACTATTCCTAAAAAAAATTATTATTAACATAGCTATTTAGTTGTTTAAGTTCATTGCAGAGTTCGTTGAAATTATTTGATGTTAGTGTATTGGGAACTTAAGGTGAAAGGAGGGGTGTTGATTGGTGGTTTCTTACGGGGGGAAGGGCCGGGTTGTGAGTCGCTCAGTGATTGCGCTTGTGGCTGGGTGGCTGCCAGGCGGTGGAACTAGGGAGAGGAGCTGCGATGAATCTCTGCTTAGGCTGTTGGTGTTGTGGGGCTCCCCGCTGTAGGTCTTCAGTGCCAACAGGGCACTGGGTATAGTTTGCGGGATGAGCCCCACAGCAGTTGACGCATTTTGGAGGTTCATTCTCCTTCTTAGGGCACATACGGGTTAGGTTCCGCATTTTAAGCATTGTGGAGCCGCAAAACAATTGGCTGTCGCGTGCCCCCAAATTTGGCAGCGGTGGTACTGTATGATGCTTCTTTTGTTTAAATGTCTTTCCCAGAGGATTTTTGCATAGCAAACGTGCTTTACATTTATCTCTAGATAAGATAGCATTACTTTGTAGTTAGTGATAAGGAGATATAGTGGCCTTTTAGTATTTTTCATTAGGAACAGATTTTGAACATGTATATTGTGGTTGCTTTCTAAGTCTTGCTGGATTTCTTCAATTGATGGTTCGCTGTCAAGACCGCGAATGACAAATCCATGCGTTTTTTCGCCTTTTTCCGTACATGTGTGAAATTCAATTTTGTCCTTTATTAATATATTTTTGACATTTATTTTGTCTTCAATTTTTTGTGAAAAATATGTTTGTCGTTAGATTAGTAAATTTTATATAAAAGCCACCTGTGGCATTTTTAGATAAGATATTAATTAATTTAGCATGGTCTCCAAAAGTTTTTTTTAATTATCAATGGTGTAGGTTTCTGATTTGTGACAGATGATTCTCTAATTTCTTCTATCTTTAAGTTTTGGTATTTGTTATTAATTTGGATAGGGTTACTTGCCGAAAATTTCTTGTTTATATATTCTAGTCGAGCTGCTTTCCTCTCTTTTATGACAGTGAAACTATCGTCTTCCCTTGAGTTGGCCATGATGTGATTGTCTGTTAATGACAAATGAATATTATCTGTCATTTCTGGCGGCCGCCGCTTTTTGGCTTGCGAAGAACCTTCGTCCGAAGAAATCCTCGGAATTTCCAGCAATTAATGGTTCATTAATCACTTATGTACACTTTTTTATAAAAATTTATATTTATTTCAAAAAATTACTCTTGACTTTTTTATGAATGCAAAATTAGCGATTTGATGGATGTTCAACTGAAAGAACAGCACAGCACACTGGATCGTGAATCGGCTACATTACCCACTACACCACCGGGAGTCGGTAAATTTGATTATGTATGTACCTTAATAATATTTTTTTCTCTATTTTTAGTGCAAGGCGAAGACCATGTAGTACCTAATAAAAAGAACAAAATTTCTGGTATTTGTACAGTTAGCTTATAAAATCTTATAATCCTAACAAATTATAATATTTCAGATAAAAAATGTCGTTATGCAAATCTCGAACTGAATATAGGCGATAAGCTAGCACTCAATAGAACTCTAGAACTCAATTGTGAATGCCGAATTCCACCACTGGTAACATGCATACAAAAACCTCACACTCTCAGTAAAAAATAATTAGGTATACACCTAATAATTATTATACATTTTCATGTAAAATAAAAGTAATTGTGACAATAACTTGACTGTTTGGGTTCTTAATTTATTTTTTGTGCAACCGGACGCGAAATAAACATTTCGCAGCCGCAATACAGGCTGCGAATTTAGGTAAAAAGTCGTTTTGACGTCTGAGAATTACATGTGTAGTATGACGGGGGTTGTCAAATGATGTACGCCACAATACAAATGAACTAAATTCTTCTATTCAAATAACACTCTGGTTGATACAAAATAAATATGATGCTAAGTACGTAATGTGAATAACAATAATAGTAATAGTTCGTGGAAGTCACTAACACTGTAGCACTCGCGCGGTGTGGTGTGTGTAGGTGTCTGTCTGTGTGTCAATCAACTGACGTCCGCCTCGTGTGACTGCCCCAGTTCGACTGACTCGACGCTAGCCACCGAAAACTGTTCATCGCCCCGCGCGAACAAGTCATTCAGTCTCTCGCAACAACTTCACACTATACACAGGGTCGCGCACATACCACATTCCTCCCCCACGAAATGAGAGGTATTAGTCTCTGTAGCGAGCAGGCAGTTTCCTGTTGCGCGGAGGGTTTCTTCTTGGCGTTGGAGACTGCGGATGTTGCTGCTCTTCGAATTCCTCTGCAACTTCTTCAACTTCTTCGTCGCCTGAATAATACACATTCGTAACTTCATCAAGTTGGGGACTTGACGGTGTCTCTGTTGACAGCTCACTTTCTTTTGATGTTATATTAGGAAATGTACTGCCAGTTTCCTGCACGTTGGATGATTCTTTTGGTAATTCCTGATATAACTCCCTGGAAATAACTGATCTTCGTTTGCGCATTTGGTCCGAATGTTTTCGACGTGGAGTGCCGTCAATATTAACGGTGTATGACAATGGTCCATTTTGCTTAACGATCTGTCCTGAGACAGAGCCTTTTCCAAGAGGGTTATTCACCCATACGTTTTCTCCCACCGTAAATTTTTGTTGTGGAACCGCTGTGCGATCATGATTTTGTTTTTGAATAATTTGCTCATATTCCATATTCTTTGTCACATCTGGTTTTAAAAGATCAAAACGCGATCTAAGATGACGCCCAAACATTAATTGACTAGGTGTTCTGTTTGTAGATCTTCTAACGGTATTCCGGTAAGAGAACAGAAATTGCGAAAGCCTCTGGGATTGGTTTAACGTTTGATCACTAGCGCGCATTCTCTCTTTAAATGTTCGTACCGTGCGTTCGGCCAGGCCGTTTGATTTGGGATAGTACGGTGTTACTTTGATGTGAGTTATCCCATTTTCTTTACAAAATATTTCAAATTCGTTTGAAATAAGCTGCGGGCCATTATCGGTCACCAGAAATTTAGGTAAACCGAAACGCGCAAAAATTGTGCGAAGTGCCTCTACCGTGGTACTTGATGTGGTGTTTTTCATTGGTATAATTTCTATCCAACGGGTATATGAGTCTATTAATATCATCCACATTTTACCTTCGAAAAGCCTCGCGAAGTCTAAATGAAGGCGGGACCATGGTTCTGGTGATATGCCCCAGGGATGCAACAGTGATTTTCTTTCATTTTGCCTCGATTGTTGACAAGAATCACATGTTTCAATTTCGTGAATAATGTCAGTATTCATTCTTGGCCAATATACATGAAGTTTTGCTAATGATCCCATAGCTGTTATTCCCGGATGGCCGTCGTGTAACATAGCCAGCACCTCTGACTGTAGACTAGTAGGTATACAAATGCGTCCTTTCCATAAGAGAATGTCCTCTTCATAGGATAATTCTGCTCGCTTCTCGTAGTAGGGAATGAGGTCATCGTGAATACTTTTCTTATCGGGCCAATAATTCTGGCCATATCTGATAATTTTTGAAATAGTTTGATCATTCGAAGTTTCTATTTTTAGTTGCCGTTTACTTATCGGCAATTTTCGAACTCTTAAATGTAGCAACCGATCATGATTTGGTAATCCTATTGGCTCTATTCGTGTTTGTAAAGGAAGCCTAGAGAGTGAATCCGCAGGACAATTTTCTTTGCCGGGTTGGTAATAGACATCAAAATTGTAGCTATTCAATGTCATAGCCCATCTCAATAATCTGTTGCTTGCAATCTTTGGGGTTTGTCGGTTTTCTCCAAAAATATATTCCAATGGCTTGTGGTCTGTAATAAGAGCGAAACGTCTGCCATATAAATATTGGTGGAATTTTGTAACAGCGTAAACTAATCCCAATGCTTCTTTATCTATGGTAGAATAGCGTCGTTCCACGTCGCTAAAAGAACGTGAGGCGAAAGCAATCGGTTTTAAAGTTCCATCAGGGAATCGGTGTGACAGAACTGCGCCCGCACCCACATTGCTGGCATCACTAGTTACAACCAAGGGCTTGTTAGGGTCGTAATGAACTAAAGTGTCGTTTGAAGTCAGGTGTCGCTTCAGATTTTCAAATATCTCGGTGTCTTCATTGGACCACTGCCAGGTTGCATTCTTTTTTAGATGACGATGTAAGGGAACGCATTTTACATGCAGATTTTCTATGAATCTTCCGTAGTAGGTAATAGTGCCAAGAAACGAGCGTAACTGAGTAGTGTTCTGGGGTATTGGCATATGTTTGATGGCCTCAATGTGCTCTTCAGTTGGGTGTAAACCATTTTCATCGATTTTGTGTCCCAAGTATGTTACGCTACTTTTAAGCCAATCGCATTTTGATTTTTGAGTTTTTAGTCCAGCAGCTTGCAAACGTCGTAGGACCTCGCTTAGTCTCTGGGCATGTGTTATTAAATCTGGAGCTGTCACCAGTATATCATCAAGATAGCAAACCACACCATCTATTCCGGCAAGTATTTGATCCATGGTCCGTTGAAATAAGGCCGGAGCAAAACTAATACCAAATGGTAAACGCCGGTATGTGAAATACCCCATGTGTGTAGCGATAACCAGAAATTTACGCGAGTCCGGATGGACTTCCATTTGTAGGTAAGCGTCTTTCAAATCTATTTTTGAGAAATATTTGCCTCCAGAAAGTTTTGCAGTAATGTCCTCAAATCGCGGCAATGGGTAGTCATCTATCTGGACATGTTTATTTATGGTTACCTTAAAATCTGCGCAAATTCTCAATTTTCCACTTGACTTCATAGCCACTACTATGGGAGACGCCCATGAAATTTGAGTATTAGTTGTATCCACGGGCTCTAAAACACCTTCCTGAAGAAATCTAGTAAGTTCTGCAGAGACCTGCTCTTGTAGTGCAAGCGGAACGCTTCTTGGACGAAAACTCTTTGGCATAACGTCATCACTTATATAGATTTTGGCTTGATGGCCTTTTAAAGTGCCTAAACAATCTTTAAAAAGTTCCTCATAATCCTTCAAAACATCGTCGATTAAATCTTGTCCCGACTTTTTGTGTATATCATTTCCTCCCCTTTTAATTTTATTTAGGACTGCACTGTCTTCATGGTTATACTCTTTTTCTTTTACTTGATATACTCTTGCGCCTGAAGGTAGAGGTAATTTAAAAGCCAAACACCAATCTAAACCGAAAAGGGGTATGTCTTCATTTTTTGTAATATAAATAAGTAAATGCAATTTTTCTTTAAATGCTTTTACTTTTACAATAGATTTTCCCAACATGCTTATTGGGCTATCGCCATATGCTACTAGGTCAGCTGTTTTTGTTAATGACGGTTTACCCAATTTTTCCCATGTTATTTTTCCTATTACAGCATGTACAGAGCCAGGATCGTAGAGCATATCAATATTTTCATTATTTATTTTAACCGATAACATCACTTTACTGGACGAGCCAACTTTTCGTATATTTGATATGGCTGGGTTAAAAATATTTTTTTCTGATTCTGTTCCACTTTCGTTATCTGAAAAATCGTCGCTTTCATCGTCGCTTTGGTCTTGAACACAACGCGTGAAATGTTTCGATTTATTGTCACTTTTCATTGTTTGTGCTGATTGTTTTATAATCGCGTTTCCTGACGTAACACAAACGCGCACAAAATGATTTTCTTCGCCACACCCACTACACTTTTTCCCGAACGCCGGACAGTTTTTTTGTTTGTGTTTTGAGTCTCCGCAATAAAGACAGTCTGTGTGTGGATGTAATTCGCGAATTTTTGTTTTATGGCTACTAGAAGAAACACTGCTTTTATTTGATTTCTTTACACGATTTACATAATTGTCTGTTTTCTGGGCATTTGTTTGTAAACAAGTCAATTGTTTAGTTTGTATAGATGCTTGCTCTAGAAGAGTAGCCGTAGCTTCCACTTCTTCGAACGTTGTGGCATTTGTTGAATGTTCTCGAATGATTTTCTCTTGCCACTCACGATTATTTATACCGAAAATCAATTGATCGCGCATTCTTTCGTTTAAGTTCGTACCGAAACTACAGTCTCCTGCTAAAGCACGTAATCGGTTTACATATTCAGTCACAGATTCACTCGCGTTCCGAAAACAACCAGAAAAGTTTATTCTTTCCGCGAAAATATACACTTTCTTCCCATAAAACTTATTTAGCACTTCAATCAATTGTACATAAGTCTTTGTTGTTAATCTATCTGGTTTAAAATGATCCGCTAGAATCTTAAAAACATGTGCACCTACTTTTGACAGAAGTAAATTTCTTCTTACAATTGCATTAGCATCTGTCATTAGTCCATGCATTTCAAGTTCCAATTCAAATCTCTGTAAATAATAGTCCCAATGTTCTGTTTCAGCTTCAAAACTGTTGAATCGAAAATGTTTGTAAGGATCGTTTTCGTTTTCCCCCATTCTTGTAGCCTGGTTCGATATTTCTCGTCGCCAAAATGTAGTATGACGGGGGTTGTCAAATGATGTACGCCACAATACAAATGAACTAAATTCTTCTATTCAAATAACACTCTGGTTGATACAAAATAAATATGATGCTAAGTACGTAATGTGAATAACAATAATAGTAATAGTTCGTGGAAGTCACTAACACTGTAGCAATCGCGCGGTGTGGTGTGTGTAGGTGTCTGTCTGTGTGTCAATCAACTGACGTCCGCCTCGTGTGACTGCCCCAGTTCGACTGACTCGACGCTAGCCACCGAAAACTGTTCATCGCCCCGCGCGAACAAGTCATTCAGTCTCTCGCAACAACTTCACACTATACACAGGGTCGCGCACATACCACACATGGTTTTGTTTATCAAATGTCAATCCCATAGCCACCTTGAAAGTTAACTTTCTATTTACAATGAAAGTGTATAAAATTAATAAAATTTGTAATTACATATTTTTTACGGTTGCACAAAAAATATTGAGATTGTCCTTCCTCCGCCGTAAGCACTCTCGACAACAATTTTACTCTTGGTACGGTAAAGAGTAATTTCGCGGCCTTGATATACAAAAAACTATTTTGTGCAACCGGGCGCGAAATAAGCATTTCTCAGCCTCAATAAAGGCTGCGAAATTGGGTAATCACTTTGACACTTCAGAATTGGCATGCTTTGTTTATCAAATTATAACGACTATACAACTCATCGGAAAATAGACCAATCAGGTTATTTGTGTCGCTAAGTTGTGTTTCGCAAAACAACTAGTGGTATTTCGGTTCGCAAACAAAAGAATTATATGTAATCATATGCGTGGATATAAATGAACGAGTAATATTTTTGACATTTCGTAAAAATATAGTTGGCTGTCGTTGTATAGTCTTAATATATACAACTCGAGCATCAGAAATCATCTGAATAACAGTTTGCGGACTTGATGTGTTACCTGAAAACTCATCTCGCCCTCTCAACTGTATATTCGATTATTTTCGAACCGCTTATTGTATAACTATTGATTATAAGGACTAAACACGAATATAAACTCAAAATAACTATTTGTAACGATTTTATTTAGTACATAGTACTAGATGGAATAATTAAAAGAAGTGTGGAGAACTGTGAAGCCTTTGTATATAGGAACAAATACCAAATTCTTGGATATGCGGATGATATAGCGGTGATAGCGACCGATGAAAAGACTATCATAGATACTTTCAAAGCGATTGAAAATCAAGCACGAGGAATAGGGCTAGAGATGAATAAAGAAAAAACTAAATATATGTGCCAAATTGGAAAAAGGATTCTGAAGATAGAACTATATCAGAAATATTATGAATAGAAGAACTCGATGAAATTAAATACCTGGGAACCACTATAAATAAATCAAATGATATAACCATTGAAATTGAAAGAAGAATAATAAGTGCTAATAGGGCATATTATAGTTTGTATAGCATAATGAAGTCTAGAGTTATATCCAAGGGTATAAAATTAAGACTATATAAGACAATTATAAGACCAATTCTCACATATGGCTGCGAAGTATGGAACTTAACATCAGTAATGAACGAGAAACTGGCAATCTTTGAAAGGAAAGTATTAAGAAAGATCATAGGCCCAATCAAAGACAATGATACATGGAGAACAAGAATGAATAAAGAAATCTATGACGAGTTTAACGAGCCAGACATAATAGGGGTCATCCTAAGTGCAAGAATAAGATGGGTAGGGCATGTGACCAGGCGGAATGAAGATGACCCACTTATCAGAAATCTCAACATCAAACCAAAAACAAGCAGACCTAGAGGAAGACCTAGAATTAGGTACATCGACAATGTTTTTAAACACCTTCAGAAACTTAACCTAACCAATTGGAGGAGAGAAGCGACCAACCGTCCAAAATGGAAGCGGAAAGTAGAGGAGGCGAAGACCCTTTTTTAAGGGTTAATTAAGCCGAGAAAAAGAAGCAAAAATTAAAGAATTATTAATTAAAATAGATGTTTATTAAAATGATAAATAAATATTAAAAGATTATAAAAATGACTATTTCTATGGTTAAACAAATATTAAATACTAATTTAACACTAAGAATATAATTAATTACTTAATATTTTCACACCATTTATTTTACTGTACTCTCGTACTTTTATTTAACTAACTGTTCATTTATTTCACTACGCGTTCCAATCTTAGACTGCTGGTCTGTTTCAGGCTCTTATACACTGTTTATGTTTGGTGTTAATGTATGAAAAAAAAAACTATTTGCAAATTAAAATATATTTAAATCGTATTGAATGAACAAGATTTGATAGCTGGTTCACACCACTGGACTTGGCCAATATAACGAGGACAATATTATTTTGTGAAACAAACGAAGGAGCGAACGAACGAACACAAACGATCGAAGAACCAGTCAGTTTTACAAACTAATAACGTACTAAGTTTAATTGAAACAAAAATAACAACAAATGAAAATCAATTTTAAGCTATATATGGTATAGCGTATTGAACAAAAGCAACCTAAACTACAATCAACAAAATGTACAACCAAGTACCTACTATGGTAGAAATGATTCAAGTCAATTAATAAGTATATGAACAAACAAATTTGGCTAAAGTAATATCAGGAACCCTAAATGGACCCAATAACGTCCAAACCAAAAATACAAGAATGAAGAAATGTATTTATACTACGACGCCACAACAATAGATGCAATCCGATGATGGCACTCGAAAGAAACATATGCAAACCCACTCTACAGCGAGATACTATTATTGAAAACAATAATATGAATCAAACCTTAGCAACGCGGGTTTTCGTTAGAAATCAAGTTGTGTAACACGGTTTTACAACTGATTCCTGAGCAACTGTCGGCTGTATAAAATGGCGACGCAATAAGTTTCACGACCCAACAACAAGAACAAAATGAAATAAAGCTCGGTAATTGACAAAAACGAATGATAATTCTAACAACAAATACACTACTTGTCGTGCTAGGCAAGCAGAGTTAAATATTAATTGCAAAATTAAAACAACGACGCGAGACAGCAGGCACCGCGTATGTTCTCTACGACAGCTCAACAGATACTAACTCTAACCAGTCTCTAGCTTGCAAAGTCACTATGTAGCCATTAGATGTCTCTGAAGTCGCCAAAAATCGCCAACCGGGAAATTTAAAATAATACTAAATAAAACAAAACTTTGGTTTTAAAATTTATTAAGAAAACATACTGCCGACATTTTGGCCTGACCTCCTAATAGTACAGGGCGTGAACAAACTAAATCTATTTACATATTAAGTTACAAGTCAGTTAACGACAATTCAAGTGCAATTTTGCGCCATTGATTTTCAATAGCACATTTATCTTCTCCAGGCAATATAAATTTTATAATAGGCAACTCGTTAAAGTCAACGTTACTTTGATTATTTAGGTAGCTAGCAGGATTTAACAATTTGATGTTTTTATATATTTTTATATTTTTCGGCATCCTATTAACAAATTCACTTAGTAATTTTAGCATAAAATTGAAAATTATTTTTTTTAATTTCAAGCTTGTCTGCATTACTGCAATTTAAATCGTTTATTAATTTATTAGAATTTAGAATTGTAACCTAAATCAGCAATATTAACAGGTAGATAAGACAATTCATTATTAACATATTCTTTAATTGTTTTAATAATTTTTTGATCTGATTTTGGTTCACTAATATTGTTCAAGAATATACGTTTTATTATTCTTGCTGCTAGTGATTGAATTGTTATAAAAAGTTGTGTGTATGCACTACCTATATCACAGTCATTACTTTGGAATCGTAAATTAAGTGCATTTGTATCTTCTAATGGGTAAAAGCATTTGAAAATACACTTTAATTTTATCATCACTTAAAATATCATGTATCATTCGACTTTTATAACATTTACTCCCATCATGCTAAAAAATGCAGGAAAAAACAAGAAGGAAAAATTCTCGGAAATGCAGTCAAGATAATATGTTTATTTGATTATGCTGACGTTTCGATCATACTATGACCATCCTCAGGATTAAATCAAGTCAGGTGAAACTAAGAAATATTTGTACATAATATTGTAATAAAGAACAATATGTTTTATAATATGGATATTATTAACTGAACAGACAGAATGAAACAAAGTTTGTTTCTCATCTCAAAATGTGAACTATTTTCAGGATGTTGTATATTTAGGTCGATAGATGGACATTAGGCGATGTTGCATTTTAATTACGAGAGTAGGGGAGAATTTGAATTTTATAGCGCGCAACAAGCGCGCGCAATATTATGCACGATTACGAGTAGATACCAAGAATGAACTTTGATGTTGGTTGAATTTAAGGAGGCCAGTTTTCATAGCGGTTTCAATAGCTGTTGATACTTTTTTGCTAAAGATTTGAGTAGCAAGCTTTACAGACATTATATCAAAAGCTTTCGGATAAATATGTTTGGTAGAGATCTCGCTAATTTGCCACTTTTGTCTAAATTGTAAACAGAAACAATATCGCTCCACGATACCCGTTCCTTATCCACGAAAATATCAGTTACCTAGTTTATCCCGATAGTTTCAACCCGGTTGAAAATGGGTTGAATCGACCCGATTGAAGTTAGCGGGTTGAAATGATCGGAATAAACGCATTTTCAACCGGATTGAAATTTTCAACTCGACTCTAAAATACAAATGGGTTGAGCTTATTCGACCGGATTGACTTTACGGGATAAACACTCAACCCGATCGAAGTACAAGTATGATTCACTATATTTAGAGGTTATCTGTCAGCTGCATTTTAACAGTCAAATCGTATGTGATTATAATTGAATTATGTCAAAAAGAAACATTTGGCAGAATCAAGAAGTAATGTATTTTGTTTCCTTAATGAAGGAAATTAAAATTCTCGGTCTTTTGCACGGAAAAAAGCTTAGAATACTCCATATTCACAACAGCTAGCGAGACAATACAGTGAAACAGCAATCTTTTTCTCAAAACTTACAATTTTAGAAGAATTAGTATTTAGTACCTCGCAAATATAATTAAAAGTGCTTTTAGAGACTCTAAAATTTTCTATTCAATCTGTATTTGTAAATTGTAGCACAATGTTTTCCCACCAGTCAAAACTTCGTGTTTTATTTTTCATTCGTAACCTTTTATTTTAAAAATATGTGCATAATGTCATTACTGGTTCTTGTTCCATTTTCGATTATATTTGTCCGCAAAAATCAAATAAACATAACCAAACAAATACTGATATTTCGCCAACGCTTTCGATCGGGTTCAATCGACCCGCTATCACAAGAGCGAGATAAACGGTAGGGAGTTAACCTTGAAATTCGACCAGATCGAATTTCAACCGGGTTGAAACTATCGGGATAAACTTAGTAAGTGTGCAGAAGGTTGTTTCTTACTGATTTAATTAAATGTGGAGTATCAAAAAGGGCATAGATTAATGTATTTTGAAAATAAATATAGGGGTTGCCTATTGAAATATTTAATAGTTTGTAGGCTTTTCTATTATTTGAACCCTGACCACATACAATACTGCGAACTTAAAGTCCCAAATTAAAACATGCTTCAATATTTTCTAAAATAAGGTTCTTCAATATTTCTCCTTTAACTGGAATCTGTGTAACGTAATATGAAAAAGGTTGTTTCCATTTATGAAGCAATACGCGCACCATAAATACAACAGCGTGATCAACGATTTTTTCAGTTCTCCCTAAATTATCGCCCAAATCTTCAAATCCTTCTATTAAATCTTGGTTTTCGATATTCTAATGCCCTTTTGATCGATATTTCCTCAAAAATAAGTACGCATTCTTTGCCAGCTTGCTCCATCATTTTTACTTTTTGCTGATATTTTTTTTCTAAATTTGTGTGGACACCAGTATTCAATTCATAAATTTTTAACCAGAATCGAATTGTACGTGGAGAAGGTAAAGTTAATTTTGATAAATACATCTATCGGTAGAGTGAAGGTGGTTTACAATAATAAGATAAAGCTAATCTTTTTTCTTCTTCAGCCCATTTGGCTCGTCTTTTGTGCGTACTTATCATTGTAAGTAATACCTTGCTATCATACGACCTATTAAAACGTTCATGAAAAAAGGGAAAATCATTCTACATTTTCTTGCATTTTTCTTTAAGTTTTCTGTTTTGAATTTTTAATTTTTTAATGATAATTGATTGTTTTTTTAATTTTAATCTTTATACTAATTTTTACTGGACTCATATTTTTAGCAGGAGATTCTGGAAATAACTCCTTAGCTTTAAATTTTTTTAGTGATGTACTTTATTCGTTCGATTTAATAGGTGTTAAAATAGTATATTATATACACATGGACTAAAGTTCATATTCAATCCTGTGGGCGAAGCTTATTTCCCGAGCCGAAGGTGAGGGAAGTAATCACCTGAGGGATTGAATGCACTTTAGTCCTGTGGTATATACGCTTTTTTTCGCACTCCCGTTTCGAATGGAACCATATTAGTGTAAAAGAAATTAATCTTACAATTTGACAATACAAATGTCAAAAATTTTGTTCAAATTTAAACTCAACGCCTGCTCAAAATATAGTGCAGATACGAATAAATAAATCATAGTAACTATATGATGTTATGGAAAGATCTTGTTTATTTTACTTTAATCCCCCAGGGATTTTTTTCATATTTAATCCCTCTAGGATTCAGCAGCTTCAAATACTGCTTATTTACTTTTCAAACACTGAGTGATGTGAAAAGTACTTTTCACGCACTGGTGCTTGAAAAGTGACACTTTACACACTGTAATGAGTGCTTCAAAAGTACTTTTCACGCACAGTTGTAGGAAAAATAAATTACATCATCTTTATCCAGAATAGGACTTTTCACTTTATTTTGATTGGAATAAATTTTCGTAACTGGTTTGAGAAGAAGTTTTTTAGGAGATGATTCAGATTCTGTCACAAAATATTTATTAGGAATTGCATGTCGAACTAATAATTTACGCCTGTTAGATGCGGTACCCATAATAAATTCCGTTGTTAACAGTGTTGTTAATTGTTAAATAAAATATTGTCCTACAGTAATAGTTAATAAAATAGTAATATTCAGATATTTTTATTTGAAACATTTTTCTCGATAACTGATAGGTTAGAAGTAATTTGAAGAAGAAAAAAAATACCAATAATCAGTTTTTCGTCATTATTTAGTGAGACATTCATTTTTTTTTTAAATAATTTAATTGCTAAAACGAGTGGATTTAATACACTTATCTGCCCCTCCGCAGACAATAATAAATTTTAATTCTGAAAGAATAACCTTAGGCACAAAACTCTTTGGTCTAATACATGTGTGACTGGGCTCGTATATATATACAGATCATCTATGAATAATTAACAATTTTCTGAAATATTATTGGCTGAAATATGAAGGGAGGGTGTGTAGTAATTTACAGTTTTTCTAAAAATGTACGATAAAATCCAAGGCCAAGGGTTCGTGTTCATGTGCTGTCATTTACATTTGGCAACAATGTTATAACACTTCATCGTAGTTCCACTGTCTGCCAGTAGGAGGCAGGCTAACATCAAAATAACTAGGGTACCTTTATAACCAGGGTATGGCCATGGCGTGGCTCACGTTTCGTCCGCCATTACCGGGACATCTGTTATATGTGTTGTTCTTGCGCAAAGTATTATGTATTTTCGTGAATATTTGTTTTATTTTAATGAAAAACACATTTAATTATCATTTTAATATGTATTTAA
Source organism: Harpalus rubripes (assembly GCA_963082715.1). Classification (NCBI taxonomy): domain Eukaryota; kingdom Metazoa; phylum Arthropoda; class Insecta; order Coleoptera; family Carabidae; genus Harpalus; species Harpalus rubripes. The sequence goes on along the minus strand of OY720462.1, from coordinate 38,973,880 downwards.
AGTGTAAATAATATATTTTATCTTATTTACTTGTGTAGTTTGTTAAGATACCCATCACGATTACTGTCACTGAAAACAACTAAAAATTACCAATATTAAGCACAATCATTTAAATTTTTAAAAGGTAAGTTTAGAATATACAATTATTATGTAAATAAGAACTACAGATATTAAATTAGGTGTGATAATAACAACCCATGTCATATATTCTACATAACCTCTAAATGTATATCTTAATGATAATTGTGTATCTCTTAAATAAATTAATTTTTCTTACCTTTATAAATTCAGAGTGTGATAATTTAATATTATTTTATAATATAATATCACATTTATTACAAATAAATAGGAAAATCAATTACCGACAATGGCGGCGATCTTGGCCCATGGCCATACCCTGGTTATAAAGGTACCCTAAAAATAACCAAAGCCAGTAGTAGATATTCTAAAGTACCGCCATGGCGGCCATCTTGGCTTTAAAAAGCAACAATAACTATGTTTTCCGCCGGTAGAGGCGCTTTTATTTGTATTTGTGTTATTGCAGGGTTCTATGTTGGCAATGTCAAATTATTGGTTATCTACAAAATATTTCTGTAATAATGGAAAATGTTAATTTCAACAACACTATTCAAATTAAAACTTCTTACTTCACAATGCATTGCATATTTCGATTAAATATCGGCTCTTCCAATGTTTGTAAACCACTGATGACGCCTCTCTTCAACACAAAAAAATTTAAGTAGATATTCTATTTTTATTATGATGACAATTAATTGCACAGCAACAATGCTTTATCTGTGATAAACTCTGTTTATTTTATTTTTTTAACACACCAAAATTTAAACTGGTGTATACCAATGTTACATTTGACACGTGCAACAGCAGCGCAATTGTTTTTGTTGCTTTTTAAAGCCAAGATGGCCGCCATGTCGGTACTTTAGTATATCTACTGGCTTTGAAAATAACTAGGGTACCTTTATAACCAGGGTATGGCCATGGCGTGGCTCACGTTTCGTCCGCCATTACCGGGACATCTGTTATATGTGTTGTTCTTGCGCAAAGTGTTATGTATTTTCGTGGCTATTTGTTTTATTTTAATGAAAAACACATTTAATTATCATTTTAATATGTATTTAAAGTGTAAGTAATATATTTTATCTTATTTACTTGTGTAGTTTGTTAAGATACCCACCACGATTACTGTCACTGAAAACAACTAAAAATTAACAAAATGAAGCACAATCATTTAAATTTTTAAAAGGTAAGTTTAGAATATATAATTATTATGTAATTAAGAACTAGTGATATTAAATTAGATGTGATAATAACAACACATATCATATATTCTACATAACCTATAAATGTATGTCTTAATAATAATTGTATATATCTTAAATAAATTCATTTTTATTACCTTTTTAAATTCACAGCGTGATTATTTAACATTATTTTATAATATAATATCACATTTATTACAAATAAATAGGAAAATCAATTACCGACAATGGCGGCGATCTTGGCCCATGGCCATACCCTGGTTATAAAGGTACCCTAAAAATAACGACAAAAAAAGAGATAGGGATGCGGTTTACTCATCTACATTGCCATTCTTCTATAGTAAAAATTTTTAGGCAGAGGAGTCACGTCATCAAACTTTGTAACTAGATAATGACGTATAATGACGTCACGAAAATAGTAGATTTACATGGTACACTAATTTAATTTTAGAAAATAATTGTATTTACCTGCGATGCTATTTATGTGATCAAGTTAATTTATTTAGTAGTCGAATAATAATTGAATATTATGGTAAAATTTAATATATTTCCAATTTTGTGGTATTGAAAATTCGGTGTAGGGCACACCGAGTCGGGTTTCAGATGGAATATGGGGAATAAATGAAGCACTTGATAAAAAATAAGAAAATTAATGTTAAATGACATTAAATATATTTTAAAAAAAATTGATGATTTTATTTAGATTTACAATTCTGTGGTGTTATAGAAAAGTACAGAGTAACACTATAAATTCGATTTATTGAAAATATAATTAAAATAACATTTAAAAAAATATATTATATTTGATTGAAAATACTCCAATATTACAATTTACAATTATTGAAATTAACCCTTGTCAGACTAAAATAAATTTATTACTTGAGTACCCAAAATAGGGGCAACTGTGACCCGAATTTTTTTGCGTCATTTTGTTATTAATATGACATTATTTATTAATGTATTACTTTTATTATATTTATTAAACTTCTTTTATCAATAATTATATACATTTGTACCTTAATATTAAAAGAAAAGATAATTAATTATAAAATAAAACATATAGGTAATTCTTTTGCAATTCTTTTTAATCTAAATAAACATTATCTTAAACAATTAATGGAATATAAGTAAACAATAAATTTCAAAATTTACTTCCTTGAGCATTATAAACAAATTATTCCTTTTATTTCTTTATTTTACTATGGTTTTTATTTCATAACATCGAACACCAAAATCGGGTCATCATAGAACCAAATAAAAAAAAAATGTTAAATAACTCAATACCTTTTAAACTCCTATAAACAAAAATTGATTTAAATTTTCATACCACAATATAAAAATTTATAAACATACCTCCCGAACAGCATTCAAAACAGCAAAGGTCCACCATGGACCAATTCTCTGTCAAAATATGAAATCACATTTGCACATAGCTCTTGCGATTGTTTCGATAATGCTTTCGGCATTGTAAAACGACAAAACACCAATAAAATGAACGAGACAAAACGAAAATCACAACTGAACACAGAAAGAAATGAACAGTCAGTACAGTAGTGTACAGAGGTTATGAATAAATAAAAAAACAAAGAAACACAACTCGAAAAACAGTTACTGTTTGTATTGAAAAATACAGATTTGATACGCAACAAGGCAACAGTAATGGAATTCTGAGAAAACACAACAAACAACGTAGACAAAAATATTAATTATACGAAGAAGTAACGAAAAACTAATGACAGTCGACGGTTGACAATTCCGGGAGAAACATGTCATGTAAACGTTTAAATATTGAAATCCAATAGTACCAACATGTGGTGAAAAAATGAACTACAATTATTTTAAATAAATTAAAACTCATTCAAAACATTATGTTCGACTTTAAAATAATTGTAAATTTAATTAAAATGTACTTTACTTATAGTATGCAAAAAATAGTATTTATTTTCTTCGTTTTCCTAAACATATACATCACTCGGCCAATACTACAGTGATTTTTCATTTTGTAATGAAATGATGACGTGACTCCTCTGCCTAAAATTTTTACTATAGTTATGGTGACCATAATTTTCTGAGGGAAAAAAAGGACACTGGAAATTATAACTCAATGATAACTATTTATTAAGTTTAATTACTTTTTTATATTTACACAGAATTACTTGATGTGGAAGTAGATGGCTTATGCTTGCTCCAGTCGTATTTCTCTGAGCTTAATATTTCCTTTAACAAGTTTGGATTCGATTTTAAAAATTGAAACATTTCCTTACAAGTTTCGTCGAAATTAATGTACACCTGCATTATAGCTTGTAACGTGGGGAGAGCTAGTGTGTTTTTTTCAGAAGTCCAGTATTTATTTATATTTGAAAATAATCGCTCAATAGATGCGCTTGTTCCTGAAAATGCAATTTATTAATATTTGAATAGAAAGTATGCAAAATATAATAATCAGCTCTGCTTGTACCTGGGAGGCAGAGAACAAATTCACATATCATTTTCAAATTTCTTGGTGGGGTTTGATAAGGAATAGCTGCGAAGTACTTAAAAAATTCCAACCACCGATTTTCAGTGAAGTTTTTTGAGAATTCCAGTATGTAATTTTTTCATTTGTTGCAAAGTTTTTTAATAAGCTAAATTCATCAAAACAAGCATCTTCGTTCATTTCATCACCGATTGATTTTCTACAAGCCTCACATGAAAGGAGAATTTCATTCCACGTTACCTCTTTTCTTAAACGTATCCATTCAAATAGTTTTAATTCTGATAGATTTGTTGTCCAATTTTCCAGGTAATTTACACAATTTAAATAGAATTCCTTTACAGTGTTAGAAAATTCTTGACGATAATTTTCTTTATTGTCCATATTTTCAAGTTTACTAAGAAATTCTCTCACTTTAACTGGCAGGAATACTTCATTTAAGCGGTTTTCTAGTTTTTCCTTCAGACTAAAGTATTCCACAGCAGCTTCAGTTGCGCATACTTTGTCGCCTTCAACATTCAAAATAGCTTGATGAAATATTGAAGACACATTGTGAATAAACCACATCCAAGTTTCCCCAACAGGATTTTCAAAGAACTGTCTCAAAATTGTAGGGCAGTTGTCCAAAGAAAGAAAATATGACTGTAGTGGTTTGTACATTTTTATGATTCTTTCAATTGCTGGCATTAAACTTAAAAATCTTGTTTTTGAAAAAGATAACATTTTTCTATATTCAACATCAACTTCTTCACAAAAGGATTTTAATTGTGCTACTCTAACTGTATAAATATAGAAATGTTTAAATATCTTAACAACAATAACTTACGCGTCTATTGGTAACGAGTCAGTGGCATTTTGAATGCAATTATTGAAAATATGTGCCACACAACCAATGCCAATAATACAGTTGCCACATGAACTATTTAATTTAGAAAATAAATTATTTTTACCTCTTCTTTGACTACCTCCAAAATTTGTATTAGTGTTATCTGCTGATAAACCGACACACTTATTGATGAGGTTAAATTCTGTCAAAGTGTTGAAGGCATAATTGTTTAGTTGTTCCGATGTTTCGCCAGGTAAACCACGTAATTGAAGTAGTTTAACTTGTATGCCTTTTTCATAATCAAAATAACGTACAAGTATTGGAACAATCTTTATTTCGTTATGATTTGAGGAATCGATAGTAATGCTAACAAAATGAGTTTTTTGCAAAGCATTTTCAAGTCTTGATTTTGCTTCCTTTGCAAAAATATTCTTTACAATTGCTTCAGATTTTGTTCTTGCTGACATAAATTTTGGTTCAAATAAACAAGCAATAAGTTTAGAAGTGCAGTCTAAAGATCTGAAACTTTGCATGTGTCTTATTGTGTGGTAGGCAACTGTACCTTCTTTAGCCGCAATAAGCAAATTTTCGGAACTGACCTCATCTTTTTTAAAAAAATTCTGTAACTTGTTACTTGTCGCTGATGCACTTGCAGCTAAGCGATGCTTACTTTTCGTTAAATGAGCTTTGATATTGCTACGACCACTGTTTGAAATATTCACTTCGCTTTTACAAATTTCACAATAAACAATGTGAGGAGAAACATTCGATTTCATTTTCATGTACGGATACTCCTTTTGTAACTCTGAATTAAAATAGCACTTTCTTCGGGGTGGAGCCATTTTAATTGCTTTCCTATACTTGTGTAAAGTAGGCACATTAATAAAAGTAATAACTAATAATATAGCATGTATAGACGCACACTACACTACTACCAAATGACAACTCAACACGTAAACGACGTAAACTGAGAAGTGTCAAATGAGTGAAGCTATATAGTTCCTAGTTTAAATTTCGTCCGTCAACAGAATACTGACTACAGCGCATGGATGTCCCAGCTTATAAGTTGATATGTACTGTGTGACGGCGACCTAAAGCAACTTTGTCGCCACACGACTAGCATTGTCCCATTTCTTTTAAAAGTAGTACATTTTAACGTACTTTTCATTGTCTTAAGGACAGTAGGACTTTTTTTCTAAAGAAAGTACTGTCCTACTTAAATAAGTACATATGGTCACCATAACTATAGTAGGTATTATTATATATTCAAAAGTTGTAAATAAAGGTCAAAAAATTAATATATTGGAAACGTATGAAACTCAGAAAGAAAGCTATGAGAACTAAATTACGAATACTAAGAATATGTTCAGGCATATGTATGAAGAAACAATTGTTATTATACAAAATATTATAAGCGCCGGTATCTAAACACAAAAAAAATATAGAATGATTTTTCAACGAAATTTCTGAATATTTTAAGTCTATTATTGGCTTAAAGTTTCAATGTTAAGTATCCATAATGATGTCAAGTAACGTTGAATGTTTTATGAACAATAAAATAAAAAAGTTGCTAAACACATCAAAATTAAACATTAGTGAACAAACCAGACAGTATTTAACTGAGCGGTGCGTGAGCAGGCTCATACTCGCCAACTTCATGGGCTAGTTTTGCGGAGCAAAGAAATGCATCAAATGCATAAACTGTGTACTCACTCTGTGTTCCAGTGTTCCCTATAGAAACGTAATTTGTACGATAAAAATTAAATCTTTTCAAAATAATATTATATAAAGTAGGTTGTTATATTTACCATGACTTGAAAGCCAATTTCATAATATATAGTTGGCAACACTTGAAACTGGACAAAAGAGTCCGCCCTAGACCGTGATGATCTAAATAAAACGTGACAGGTTGTGTTTGTATGTTTGTTACGATTTTGTTTGTGGATTATACATTTTGTGATAGTTTTGTTTTTTAACGTATTGCAAAGTATCTAATGGGTACGAAGATACTATTATTATGGAAGTAAAATTTGTTGAAAAGTGAGTATACCAATATTATTGTGTATAATGTTTAATTTTATTCATCGTTATGCAAATGTTTGCTTTCTTGAAACATGTAATAATAATAAGTTCGTATATTTTAATTGAAAATTAATATTAGTTAATTAGTATTAATTAATATTATAAGTTTCTATACATTATTTACTTTGTTAAACTCAATATATTTTTTTAGGTTATATTTGGGCAGCTCAATGTGCTGAGTAAATGGAGAGGAGAGCGTTTTATGTACATTATCGCTGCAAGTTATGCAAAACTCAATAATTTGATAAGGTATATATATATTATACGAGTATAGGTGTATATGTTATCAACTAAACCCGATTGTGGGGACAAACTAATTCTGGCTTGGCCAAACTAGTTCCTAATTTGGTAAATCAGTTTAAAGTTTTGTGCGTTATGTTAGGTTATGTTAAGGTATATTTTATTTAAAGTTAATTCAATTATGGGGTCTCGTGGCCGCGTGCCTGAGTGTCTGGTCGCGAATCTGGGGAACTGGGTTCGATCCCGACCGACGCCAAGTGTTTCGAATTTTAAATGGCACAAAATTGACCCCGCACGGTACAAATATGTCATCATCATTACCGATATCTGCATGTAAAGCAGATTGGCACACCCAGCAATGGGTAATATGCCGTGATGATATATTTATTTTATTTATTTTATTTAAAATTGACCCCTGTGGTGCACTCCACGCCAGCAATGAGTGCCCGTGAGGTGACGTCTGGTAAACGCTCACACGGTACAAATATGTCATCATCTTTACCGATATCTGCGTACAAAGCAGATTGGCGCGCCACTAATGGGTAATATGCCGTGATGATATATTATTTATTACTATTAATTCAATTATGAGTATATTGTTTATTTCCTAAACATAACCTAACACACAAAACAGAGAACAACAGGATGTTCTATTTGACTAGCTTGGTCTAAGCAGAACTAGTTTGTTCTAAAATCGGGTTTAGCCGGTAACGTATATACATATAAGCTCTACGAAAATCTTAATTCATATGTGTTCCAAAATTGGTCTCATATTGTACGAAATACGTGGTACAAGAACAAGAAAACAAAGTATGCTCATCATAAAACTCAAATTCGTCGCGGTGGCACATGACGTATTTCGGTAGACGTTATTCAAATGCAAAACGCAATACCTTTATGGGTAATACCATAAATTTTATTTGTAATAAGTATCATATATTATTGTTACTTAAATTAATTTGCTACACAGAATTTGAACAACTTTATTAAAAATTTATAACTTATTATGAAAGTATTGCAAAAATACAAGTAATGTGTTCAAAAAAATTCCTAACTCAAAGTAGGCTATGAACAAAGAAACGTATGTCAATTTAAAAATATTTAATTAAATGTCAATTTACAGGTATTTTAATGACTTGAATGCATGTAAATCTAAATTTTTATAATCGCGATAAGAAAAAGTTTGAACTGTACGCGGCGTTTTGGGAACATTAAGAATTCCAAATATACAACTATGATCCGACATTTTCTCGGAGCCAATAACACCCGATTTAATAATACTTGACCATTTAACTTTTTTAATGGATAAATATTATACTGAAAAAAGAAGACACCTTTTGCCAATAAAAGAAAGAATAATTATGACTAATGAAATTAAAATTAGATCTTAGTTTCACTGTATTGTGTATTTTATTTAAATATGTATCACTGAATACATGCAGACTTTATTTTTATTCAAATGTCAGACAATTAGCATCTATTCTGAGGCCTCTAATACGTTGAGTTTTAAGGCAAGAAATAAGAAACAACATACCAATATGTTTCAGCAGATTTGAAAATGTAACAACTGTTTTTGATTGCACTGAATGTATTATTCGGAAACCAAAATGCTTAAAATGTAGAATAAAATGTTATTCGCATTATAAATCTAATCTGACAGTTAAATTCATGACCGGTGTTACTCCTGGTGGATTAATATCGTTTTGTAGTAAGGCATATAGAGGGAGAAGCAATGATAAAAAAATCTTCCAACAGAGCAATGTTATTAATCTTTTGTTAAAAAATTCTGAAATTATGGTTGACCGAGGTTTTCTAGTAGATGATATTTGTGCTGCTAAGAATAATAAAGTAATAAGGCCGCCCTTTTTAAAAAACCAAAAGAAGTTTTCCAAATTAGATACTATTAACAGAAGAGAAATAGCGCAAGAGTACTTGTCGAATGAGTTAATCAACGATTAAATAATTATAAAATTCTTTCTAATAAGATAGACTGATATTTTTATTATTTGCGGTATTGGAGTTTGATTTTAAGCTCGCAGCGCCACAGCGGCGAAAATTGAAAACCTTGCATGCTACATACTGTTTGAAAGGTTAAATGCAAACCATATGCGAACATTTGTATACAAGTGCTTTCGGGTGTTTTAACTGTGTTGTACAGACAGTAGTTATTACAATTCAATAGATCAGCTCTCCGTTGTACAAATTTGGGCAGACACTTCAATGTTAGCTTGTCCCTGCATTAATGATAAAAAGGCATTTGCTGCTTCCACCTCATCTTCATTTTGAAGATCTATATCAGCTTCGTGTTCTATATCTCCAGTACACAATTTCTCTGTAAGTGATAAAGTAACTGTATCTTTCATATGATTTCTTATGGATAATCGTTCTTCATGGACTGATACAGAAGTAGAAGGTACAGTAGAAGTTGCACTATCATGTACTACTTTTGGTAAATTTATTGTCGGAACTGCTGTTCTTTTCAAATTTTTCCGCTGCAGAACTGAAAAGTACAAATACGTTTATTTATAAATATTAGATATTATTGCAAATTTACCTCTGAAAAAGTCATCTTCAACAAAGTGGAGGGAACAAACTCTCATGTAAGGCCTGATTTTCTTGCCAATTTTTAACTTATAAATTCAGAGTTTCCTTCTACTTGTAAACTCATATTCTCCGAGTTGATTTTTTATTTTAATTTTCTCTTCACTAGCAGGAAATTTATGAAAACTAATACCCATATTCCTTCTTCTTAAACAATTGCACAATGACACGCAACAATTTGATGCCATTATTTTAAGAAATAAGAAAGACAAGCAATAATTATGATAACAATTACAATAAAGAAGAAAAACAACAAAAAACACAAAATAACAGTAAAATATTAAGCAAAAACTTTGCAAATTATTCCAACCAAATATAACCCCAATATGACAATCAAACTACTATGTAGCATACAAGGTTTCGTATATTTGCCGCTAGATGTCATATCGCTTAGCTGCAATCTCCAATTGCAAATTTATCAGCTCCAGTAATTGGAGATGACAAATTTTTGTGAAATAAAAATTTACATTAAATAAACTTAGGCATAATAAGACTTTTATTCACATAACATGTGTAACATTTTACAAAAATAATTTTCCTTCAATTTGTACAGCAATTTTTTGCAGTAATCTTGGTTATAGGATACGGGAATTATTTTTATTTTTTTCACGAGCACTATATAACAAAATCACACTGTCAGGTTTAAAATACATAAGACTTAATTGCACCTGACCGTAATATGTATGCTTCTCTTTTAAAAGTAAAACATCATTATTTTTGTATAAATAATTACATTTTTGAAGCAAAATTTCGTCGGTGAGGTTTGTGAGTTCATATGGACATTTAATTTCAATAAGTTTCATTGGCGTAAAGTTTTCAATAACAACTCAGTCTGGGGAACAAGATAACCACTCATTATTTTGTGCAATTACTAAACCACATGTTACAACAAAATTTTCAGTATCCGTAATGTATTTCGTTCTAGCCGCATCTTCAAATTTTATGCCATGCTGTACATATTTATTTGTGAAACTTTTAGGCCAAAAATAATGGAGCGCTTATTTCGCCAGGCGTCTAAAGCATAAGTAAAAAGTGGGTAATATCTGCTCGCAATTATTCTAAATTGACGATATATGTGCCACTCGTTTATATCTTAGTGCCATTACAAATTTTTACAATTTTCTCAAAATCTAGACCTCCGTGGTGATATTGGTACACTTTACTGCAACATAAATTTAATGTGATTGTAATCTGCTTTACTTCTGTCATTATCGTCGATTAACAAGAATTTTTAAAAATAATGCTTGTGTAATCGTGAACATAGGGCGCAATCTTCACCCCTCCAGACTCTTGAAACTGACCCAGAAACATCTGATCGAATTCGAAGTTCGCAAAATACAAGAAATATAAATTATATATATATATATATATATATATATATATATATATATATATATATATATATGTATATATATATATATATATATATATATATATATATATATATGTATATATATATATATATATATATATATATATATATATATATATATATATGTATATATATATATATATATATATATATATATATATATATATATATATATATATATATATATATACAATTATTGGTTATATAATTTTCTTTACCAATTTTAATATAAAAAAAAACAATTTTTGGTTTTCATTTATCGTTATTAATTTCTGTTCTCATTGTATGTAGGAATGGGGCTAAACTGGAATAATAGATAGGACTGTTTGGAGAAATTTGGTATGGTAATGGGCCCGTCCAACTTTTTTAAAAAAAATTATGTTTTGAAGAATATAAAAGTAGAAATTCCGTATTTTTTATTTTCTTGAAATTATACTTGATAACGCCTAAAATAATTATTAAAGTTTTGGCGCGAAAGTTGTGACGTTACCGTCACTCCGTCATAAGTAGAGTAAACGACATACGTTACCATTAATATAGTAATATACAATAAATGTTGCAAGAATAAAAATAAGTATCCATTACAAACTGGGATCAAAAATCTTTAGAGCTAATGGTAATAAATAAACGAGATAGTTATCATACCATTTCAAAATATATATTTGTTTGATTTACATACATGAATAGGTATAGTAGTGTTCCAAATTACATTATACATAAATCAGGTAAGTAAAATTAATAATTTTTCTCCTTTTCATAACCAGGTTAATCATTTGCTTTAATTAATGTGCTTTAAGACTTTCTTTAATATAGTATTGAAGGTTATTACCTATACTCACCAAGTGCCATTATTATAATTAAAATAGTATTTGAACTATTTTCTATTTATAATTAATACAACAATGACAGTTTTGATTACAATAATGAATGCATAATTCATAATAAAAAGCAACCCAACATTTACATACCTATTTACTAAATGATTACAACAATGACAAGTATTGAGATTACAATAATTAAAACAAATTATAATATAATTTTATTTAATAAGTAAATTTTCATTTGATCTTAATAAAAAATTACTCGGATATATTAAATATGTGTATGTTAGAGTATGTATAAAGCCTAGTCGCGAATTAATGGGCAAAATATGCATGGTCCACTGTATAGTGACATTTTACAGGGTAACTGGACGACTGTAATGACGCTGACGTCACAACATGGCGATCATTTTACGCTAAAAACTTTAATTACATTATTATTGGTATAAAAATACAAAATATATAGCAATTTTTACTTCGCTGTCATTTATTTATATTCAAAATTCATATGACATGTAATTTCTAAAAAGTCGAAGACGTGGACGGGCCCATTAAGAAATAAATTTGTTTATTTTCGAACTTAAATGGGTTTCAATGAGTTCATTAAAGATCTCTATATCTTTATTTTGGGTGATTTTTTTCAAATTATTATAAGTAATGATGCTGGGATGTAATTTATGTAAGGAGCAAAAAGTTAGGATTACTTCTATTTCAAAAAATGATGTTCGACTGCGTAGGGGATGGAATAAATAAAATTTCGGACTAGCAGTCAATATTACAAATTTATTCACGCCGACGTTTCGACTAAACAATAGTCTTCTTCAGGGCTAGAATGGTCCAGTTGAAGGAAAAAGTACACGTGTGGATAAGCGTAGAATCATATAAGACGGACATTTAAAAAAAAATATAAATAAATAAATAGTTAAAAATCACAGATCACAGAGTGAAAATCGTCTAATAAAACTTGTCCTGGATGACTACAATAAACTTTGCTGAATATAAAGATTTTTATAAAATGGTAACTGTAAAGATGTTTTTTACACCAATCTAAGGACTAATCTGTTTCCAGAGGTCCCTAAATATTGTTTTATTTCCCTTTTTGTTTTGGGAATATTTAATTTTTTTATACTTTCAAATTTACTTTCATCGGTATTGAATCCGTTTTGATTTATTATATAGCCTAAATATTTAACTTCTGGTTTAAAAAATTCTGACTTCTGACTTTTTCGAATACTCATCCTATATTAGATGTTCCTCTAAAGTTCTTCCGAAAATTATTATATCGTCTAAGTATACGAGACAGATGTCATTAACTAATTCACCTAAGGCCGTATTAATCATTCTCTGAAACGTTGCTGGGGCATTCTTTAGCCCGAAAGGCATTCTAAGATATTCGTAGTGTCCTGAAGGGTTGGAAAAAGATGTTTTTTCTCTATCTGATTTATCCATAACTATTGGGTGAAATTCTGAATGTAAATCCAAAGTTGTAAAATATTTTAATTCGCCAATATGTTCAAAAATTGTATCGATATTTGGGATAGGTAATTTATCATCTTTGGTTTTCGCATTAATTTTTCTAAAATCAATGATTATTCTAGTTTTTTTTTTAGATGCATCAGCCTTTTTTGGAACTATCCAAATAGGTGATGACCAGAGGGAATATGATTTTTGAATTACGTTTTCTTCTAATAATTTATTAACGTGCAGTTCGATTTCTTTTTCATAAACTTGTGGTAGTCGATATTTTTTCGTATAAATGGGTATTTCGTCAGACATTTTATGTGTGAGAATATTTGTGTGAGATAGGGGTTAGTTTTCTTTTGGGAATAAATCTATAATTTTTAAGTAATTCATCTAACTTTTGTTTTTCTATTGCATTCAAATGAGAGTTACGAATTTCTATTGAATTTATTTCTCGTTCGTTGTTCTTTTATTTAAAATAAATAGTGCTTTTCATTTATTGTTACTTTATTATTTTTAAAATCCAGTTTTATGTCAAGAATACGAAATTCTTCCATTCCAAATAAGTTATAATTTTTATGAAATTTGAATATATAACATTTAATTATTTTTTCATTTATTTTTATTTCTACATATTTATTGCAAGTTGATTTTACTGTTTACTGTTTTAAATGTCAATTTTGTATCTATTTGTTTCAATTTTAATTGTTCTGCTAAATATGGGTGTATTAAGTTTATGGAGGATCCGGTGTCGGAAAGCATATTAAAATAATTTTGTTGTAATGAAGGTAGATCGTTTGTTAATGAGAACATTATGTAGTGTTCTCGTATATCATTGCTTCTAATTCTAAAAAACCGTTATCTTGGTCGATTTTTTGTTCGTTAATCTCTTGTTCATCGTCTTCGTTTGTCTGTTCTTCAGGCTCTATATGTACACGACTGTCAAAAAATGACAGAAATGTAATATTTGTCCATTTTAAAATGCAACATTATAAATCATATTTTAGCACAGGAAACTGCTCCAGAACTCATCACAAATGGTGTCAATTTTTTCTACGATCGCCTAGGATATTGCCTCAGTGTAAATGGGGGTATTTTTGAACATTTATTACATTAAAATTATAAATTTTTGTAAGCCAAAGTTTGTTAAGATGTGCTACATTAAAGTTTTGATTTTCTTTAATCGTAGGAGGGCTAACTTTTTGGAAATAAGTATTGATAATACAAAACTACAAATTTTGTATGTTGTATTTTAACCCTTAAGCAGGCGCGTCCCTTTTCACAACGTAATAGGTCGCACGGGGTGTCAGAGACACCCCCAAAATCAAAGCGTTCCTGAGTGTTACCGATATTTCTTTACGTTTTTTTTTCCAAGGTTAGCATGTTAAGGTGAATTGAGGGAATGAAATTATGTTTTGTTGCCTTCCAATTTGGTCAGAAGAGGACAGGAAAATAAAAAACGTGGAAGGATGAAAATTTCATTGAAATAAAACTTTTATTCTTAAAAGAACCAATTTTAAACTTTACAATAATAATAAAACTTTGTAAAAATACTGAAAACATAAAAAAGGTTGTATTTCACAAGTAATAATAATAATTTGATGAAAAAACAGCAAAGGGGGAACAAAACCTAGCCTGCTAAAAGTCACTCACTTTCGCTACTGGAATTATCCATAGAATCGGAGCACTCTCCACAAATATTTTTTATGTGCTTCATACACATGTTTTTAGCACATCGATCGCAGCAGCATTTGTTTTTGATGTCCTTCTGCCTTGGACAAATCACACATCTGCCCTTTCTCGCCGGCAACTGAGATCTTGCAAGATGATTCTCAGTAACACCTGATAATTTGGCAATTTTTGGGCGGAGATGTTTTGGCAATGTTTCGTTTGTTGCTCTTCTGCATAAGTGATCGTTTATCATTTTGAACCCAACTTCTCAAAAAGTTTCTTCTTACAAATTTTTGTATCCGGATTGTTACTGGTGAAGATCACCTGTCTATTTATTCCGGCGATATCGAGCAGTCTGAAAAAAATTACCAATGGCCAGCGTCTACATTTCCTTGATGTAATGTAAGTTCCGCGCATATCTACTCCAGCTTTAGTCGTATTATACATTGTTATAATTTCCGGCTTTCTGAGGTCTCCCGTGCTGGCATCGATGGTTCCTTCATTGTGCATTGTCGAAATGAGTATCACATTTTTGTTTTTCTTCGGAACATACGATACAAGAGTTGCATTTTTCTGAAAGCCAAACAAACTGCTTTTCTCCTCCCTGTTCTTGATCACGACGAAATTCGGTGGTAGTTCCCTTTTGTTTTTTCGCAATGTTCCGACATACGTGAGGTTTTTAGTCAGTAAATGTTCGGTGAGTGGGATACTACCAAACCAGTTGTCTGCTGTGACATTTCGTCCTGTATGTTCAATGGGATGTACTAGACGTTTGACAAGATCAAATGGCGAATTCGAGACCTCATAGGGACCTGGTGGTTGCTTTCCTACATATACTTCCATTCCTAGAGTATACCAAGTTCTTCCGTCACAAATGGTTTGAATCTTCAGTCCGTACTTCGCTGGTTTGCTTGGGATGTACTGGCGGAATCCGCGCCATCAGTTTCGGATTCACTATGGTGTTCTTGTTCAGGCTCTTCATTGTGATCAGATTCACCTGAATCCTCCGAGTCCTCGAACTTGACGACATCATCACTGGGAACCTCCAACAGCAACTTCTCCAACCTTGCTTGTTCAGCCTCATAAGAATAACCAGCCATTGCAACACTATAACCTCATTATAAGTTACACAAAAACAAAAATTGAATCAACCAACTTACCAAATTAGTAGAAATCGTGCAAAAAAAAATGTTATGTGGGAAGGTTCACGGGGTGTCCACAGCACCCAGGGCCTGTTTGACACAAAATAATAGTCAACCTGACAATAGAACTTCAGAATCGGCAAGAGAATATGATTGACAATTCTTTGCGGTGGTATTTTATTATTTGATACATTTCTCAAAAGTGGAGAGGTGTGTTGATTTTGGTTAACGAAATTAAATTCGTTTCTTAATAACAAATCGCATTGTTCTATGGTACTAGGGTCCTTACAATGAATGAACCTCTTATACTAGTGGGTAACTCTTGAGAAGGTGATGTGTGGAAGTAATAAATAATAACAGGTATCAAAATACATACGAGTTTTTATAGAATCTGACAATTACATAAGAAAATACGACAACAATAAATTTATAAACTTAACACTTTCCCTGTTGGAGTATTTTCTTTTAACAATGATTTACAATATTCAACTCAGCTTCAACGAATAGATTGGAACTGCGGCTCAACATGAGCGGTTTTCAACGCTTCATCAAGACTTCCAAACTCACTAAATAAATTAGTCTTCAGCTTTTCGATGTTTACGCGTTCAAATTCTTTTATCGCTACATTGCTTTTCTTTTCTCTCCATGATTGAGATCGCTGCCGACTCCGATTTGGCTGTGGTCCTTCATTGGAAACTGGGGCTGGAACAACTGGAGGGGAATGGGTTTGAGGTGGGTCTTCACGGAGACCAAATTGAACTTGGCGTCCTCTTCCACGGCCTCCGCCGGGAATCACTTCTCTTCCTCTTCTTAAGTTTATAAATTTATAAACTTAACAGTAACAAAGAAATGAAGTGTCTTACTATCAATTTTTGTACCTCGGTTGTGATCGCACTCTTTTGGTCTGCACTATATGCAGTCAAAAGTATTTTTGTTTTATATTTATTTTTCCAGCATGAATTTTAGTGTAGTTTCTGGATTCGTTTTGACTTTAATGTACATTCTATCTAGCAATATTGTCCTTGCTGACAATTTGTCTGTGAAATTATTAGTTAATGGATCGATTCTGTTTACGTAAACCTTACAGATCTGTAAATTTGTAAATAATGAACAAAATCGCAACAAAAGCTACCATTCTTATGTATAATTTTATATTGATCAATAAAAATAAATAGGTTTTTGTCAGGTTTTTACAAATTACAGATCTGTAAGATTTGCAGATGTGATCAGAATCGACCCATAAATATAATTTTAATTCTGCCCAATCTGTAATGTTATTTTCGGAAAGAAGTTTCGCTGCTTTGTTAACTAATTTTGTTTTTATTATTCCAAATAAGTAGGTTTTTTGTAGCTGGGACAAAGCTAACGTGTTAGTTGTTGCATATATAGGTGACACTCGGGAACTAGACGATTTTGAAATAAGTGTTACATAAAGAATTTGCAAGATAATAAGGTTTTATTTACACCAGAACGAAGCTTCCACAATGCCATTTACGATGTGTATCAAGTATGGAAGATAATGTCATCTAGATGGTGTCCGTCGCGTCGGATGCAGTTTTCGACCCTCTTCCTGAAATCGTCCATAATACGCTCCAACATCGCTCGATCAATAATCATGATTTCCCGACGGATGGCATTCTTCAAGTCGTCCAAATTACGGGGCTTGTGACCATACACACGATTCTCCAAATACCCCCACAGAAAAATCACAAATTGACAGGTCTGGAGACCTTGGGGGCCACGGCACATCTCCAAAACGTGAAATGAGTTTTCCTGGGAACATGTTGCGGATAACATTCATTGATGCGTTTGCAGTATGCGCCGTGGCGCCATCTTGTTGAAACCACACGTTCCTTGGATTTATCCGTTTTCTGCGTAGTTCTGGCATATATTTTTTTTTGATCATTTGAACGTAGCTCGGCCTATTCAAAAAATAGGGACCAATAATGCAATTAGGGCAAATGGCACACCACACTGATTTTTGAAGAATGAGGAGGTCGTTCATGGATATTTCGTGGATTTTCAAGAGCCCAGTACCTGAAGTTCTGTTCTGATCCATCTAAATGAAAATGAGCTTCGTCGCTCATTAGAAGCTGCAGACCTAAATTATCTTCCAGAATCACTTGCATTCTTGTAGCGAAATCCTCACGAGTTTCAAAATCTCTTTCCTTTAATTGATGAACAATCTGTAGTTTGTTGGGGTTAAATTTCAAATCCTTATGCAAGATTCTCCTAACCGATTCCCGATTAATGTTCAACTCATTTGCATGTTTTCGGGCGGACCATGAAAGACTTCTGATGAGCGACTCTCTCACTCGCTCTGTTTTCAGGGGTTCTTACGGTACGTTGTGGACCTTGTGACTTTCTCTTCATTATACTGCCAGTTGTTCTTAAATTATTGACCCATCTTATGATGGTGTTGCAAAACGGAACAGCTCCCCGTCGAGCAATATTAAAATGAATGCGAAAAAGCCGCTGTGTAGTTATCACTGACTCCATTTCGGATAAACGAGTCGTATGCAAACATACGATGCTCTACTGTCCACTGCTCCATTGTTACTGAAATGGCACAACACTACAAAGGTAGTAACATCGCATTTGCCCTCTAACCGCGGTAAGCTCCGTACTATACTTTCCAAAAACATCCGGTTCCCGAGTGTCACCCTGTACTTCATCTACCATTTTAATAAAATTATTCAGTAATGTTATGTTTCCTTCATACTGAGGAATTACGTCCGTGAACGTTTTTAATTCACTCAAACTGATGTTAGCCATGATAATAGCGTTTGAAAGTGTACTTGGTCGTAATGTTATTTGAATAAGGTTAATATTTGTTATTTCTAACTCAGAAACTTGTTCTTGAGAATCGTCTGATTCTGATGAGTTATCACTCATTAATTATTTTACAGTTATATGTATAAATATAAATGTTTACAAACGTAATTGGGTAATAATATTACTTACTGTAATATGGTTAACAATACTGTGATTTTGACGGACATCTCCGGAATCTAGTAGTCGTATATGTTGCAGCTCTGCGGATGACTGTTGTCTTCGACGACGTGAATTGGTACCGATCAGCAAGTTCTCTTCCTTCTGATGAGGACGTGGTCTGGTTACCCGGACAGCAAGTTGTCGATTTTGTAACACGAGGGGGGTCTCTGAGAGGATGATGCTAATGCTTCTTACTCCCAACGATGATACACTTTCACTTTATTCTAACTGGTGATAAGGAACAGCACACACACTCTTACACTTTACACTGATGAACACATTTACGTTACGGACATGGACACTACTTGGTTTTTAATAACTAACTACACTTTATTTACATTTAAACTAATACAATTATAACTAACACAATTAATAAGTTACATTCTGTAACCCAGCGAGCGGGCGTCGCCCCAAAACTAAAAGACACTGCATGTCTAAAAACAAGACACGTCTGCCCGACGCGACAAACTAAATTCGACTCTTCATGTTTATCCCATGGCTAACTAAAACCGACTATCTATAAAAACAAAACGCTATCTTCAGGACAGGATTATCTTAGGGGTACGGGGTGCATAGCCTAGGGCATTCAAAGTCACATTTCTAAACTGAATTTTGACATTTATAACTTAAACAGATAAACAGAGTTAAAATATGATTATCGAAACTATAATTTAGAATAGTTTATAAAGTTATTTATCTGTTATTGCGCTTACCCTCGCCTTGTCACAATTTGATATAGTCTTCTTTTAGATATGGGTCCTGGTTAGACCTTGATGGTCTTAGGCAGTAGTCGGTTTTGAAGTTCTTGTAGATTTTGGTAGAGTTGAAATAAGACTTTTGAAAATATGCCACAGATGAAATTTTTCTTCTTAATTTCTCTGTGTTTTCAACATCCTACAGCGACTGCGCCAATTAAGTTTTAAAACCTTTTTATCTTTAAAAGTATACATTTATTTTTGGTTCAAAATACAATACATGAACTTCAACTATTAATTTATTACATTACGACTGACTGCGATTCCTCGTCCGCGTCCTTATCTCAATATTTATAGTCTTACATATTCACAATATTTTTATTTCTAAGAGGGGGTAGTCATGCGCAATAACAAAGTATAACAATTACAATATAGCATAATTTGTATAACTTCCTTGCTTATTATTATTTTTCTTTTTTTGATCATTAAGTACATGGAAACATAATGTGTTCTACTTTATAAGTAGGTGTTAGAAAAGTGGATATATTCTGTAATAATTTATGAAAATTAACCTTGTATGCATTTCTTAAAAGGATCACCGTCAGACCAAAATCCTGCGTCGCATTTGGCAAGTATCTACGAACCATATTTGTAGGTGAAGTTACTAAAAATATGTTATTTTTGACTTCTTTTGAAAACATGCGAACACATCACATGAATATGGAGCCGAAAACTTATATTTCTTTAAATATTTAAATTTTTGCATATGTATACTTTCACAAGAATTATATGAAAGATTCTCTGGTTCAAAAAGTTTATATATCTTTAAATACTTAAAATTTTGCATATGTACACTTTCGCAAGAATTATATGAAAGATTACCTGGTTCAAAAAGTATTCATTTATCACAATGGCACCCTTTACAAAACTTTGTTTTATATTACTTTGTTATGTAGATAGTGAATAGGACACAATATATGGTAATTATTTTTTAATCTAAAACAAAAAAAAAATACTTATTTACCTTGTAAACTCTATCTTAGTGAACTTGCCACCCGGATTAGTAGCATTTTTTTATCCCATAATTGGAAAGATCATTGATTTCCTCTTCTATTACATCATCAAACCTTACAGGTAGGAAGATATCAAAATTATTTATACATATTACTACACGTATGTAGGCCGTATTTAGTTTGTGTAGCTCTGCTACACATAATTCCATATACGGTGTTTAATATTAAATTTAACAAAATAATTTCGAAAAGATTTCCACTTTATTTTGAATATAAACTTTTCTTTCTGTAAAGTAAAACAGTATTCTTTTCAATGTTGTTCGTTTACAATTTTTTCGAATTAAGTTTATTGTAAAGTGTTTTTCATTAAAAGCGACACATTTTTAATTCTGAATAAGACAAAGACTTTGATAGATGTAAAGTTCATTTTTATTTTGATTGTAACTATATTACGAGGATAGACTGAAAAGTAATGCACATATGCTTGTAGAGCGCGAACAAAAACAAATAGCAACATCGGGCAAAAATTACATGAAAGTACAATTCTTAAGCTTCAAAATAACATTTTTTCTCCCAACATGTAACAAGCTTATTGATTCTGACTCTGGAAAATTCTTCCGACTGTTCTCGAATCCAGGACTTCACAGCTGCCTTTACCTCATCGTCCGAGGTGTAATGATTATTACCCTTGAGGTCTCTCTTGAGTAGAGGAAAAAAATAAAAATCGCAAGGCGCAAGATCGGCGGAATAAGGAGGATGTGGAATCAGTTTAAACTTCAGGTTTCGCAGAGCCTCTTCAGTTGCGCGCGAAGTGTGTGGACGAGCGTTGTCATGTTGCAAGATTATTGGCGCCAGGCTGTCTCTAACACGTCCTTCGTTCCAGAAAATCCGTCACATGAACTTGGTGAGCATCCTTTTACACAATCAAAAGAAGTTTTTTGCGGATGGTTGTGTTTTCAACTTTTTCACTTGAGGAGAAGATGGATGTCGATATTCAGCGCTCTGTCTTTTCTCTTCCGGGTCGTAGTGTTGCACCCATGACTCGTCTTCCGTCACAATATTCAAAAGAAAGTTGTCTCCTTCGTCACTGTAGCGCTGTAAAAGTTGCTTGCAGGATTCCTTATCGACGCTGTTTATACTCGTCTGTGAGACGGCGTGGTACCCATCGTGCACAGATATCACGGTGTCCCATTTGTTTAATAATGAAGGCGACACGTTCCTGTGATATTCCAATACGGCGTGCGATACACTTTTGAGTGATTCGCCGGTCATTTTGAATCAAATCGTCAACGAGTTTGGGGTGTTTATCGTCTGTGGAAATGATCGGACGTCCGCTGCTTGTTTCATCAACAATTGTGGCTTTTCCAGGCTTGCAACCACGAAATTTTATTACCTATCGATTCACAGTAGACCTATCAACAGCATCATCACCATAAACAGCCTTTAAACGACGATGAATCTCAGTAGGAGTCACTTTTTCAGCAGTTAAAAATTCGATAACAGTACGCTCTTCAACTCGCGTTGACAGCATTAGAACACGTCTCCATACTTCGCTTCTCGAAATACACTGGATGAACGCAACGATCTCAAACTGCGCATGCGTATTGAGGGGAAATGTTACTTCACATGCCACCTGGCGTGCTTCCGAATGTCATTTCGTTCGTGCTCTACAAGCATGTGTGCATTACTTTTCAGTCTACCCTCGTACCTGCCATTTTTTGTGGAACACAACATCGTTTAAACGTCCTCCACGAAAGCGTCTGCATGAATTAATCCGTTGAATCCAATTTTCCTTGACTTAAACACAAATCGGCCCAAATTTCTGCAACTACGCATTCAATGTTTAGTTGCTGATTTATTACTGTATTTTTAAAATCATAGTCCTATTTATGCTAATAAATTTCCTCGGTAGAAGCGCCGTTTTTAATGAGGAATTTTAGTAATATTATTATTATAAATAATGTTTAAATCGTGGAAATGGGCAAATGGTTCAAGGAGAATATAATTAACGAAGAAAGAATTGTGAAAAATTCATGGACCTCAACTATTATTATTATTACAAATGTAATTATGGTCATTTGCATTATCGTTATCCATTAATATATACAATGATCATAATGTAAATTCTTTAATACTTTAATAAACAAAATATTTTCCAAATGCATATTTTGAGTTATACTTACTATATTTTATTCAATTTGTTCTGCATTTTGAATAGTATTCAATATTTGTCTACTCGTATTTGGAGAATGAAATTCTAATATAGTAGACACACTTGGCTTTATTTTGTTGCTAAACAACGTTTGCCTCAAAGTCCAAGAAAATTTATTTGATCGGATTAATGATCAAAATTTAGCTCTATATGGTCTTAATAAATTCATAGTTAAAGGTACATTAACTAATTATTAATACAGCTTCTAGCTGCGTTAAATTTGGAATCGGATGATGTTATAATGTATGAATTGGCCAATGCGGTGTGGTTCGTGGACCTCTTTTCTCTGTTTCTGCAAAACAGTTATTAAAAATATTGCAAATACATATTTGTACCTATGTACTTACCATTATCAAACATATTTATAAATAATTATTTTAATTTAGGTATAAATTTAAGGATTTCACATTCCGATCACTCAAGTTTGATAAACTTTTCCTATTTTTTCACACTAGACAGGCAATTATATTAAGTTACGATATACGTTTTATAGGTTTATTTCGTCATGTGAAACTGATTTCACAGCATTCGTTAGCGTATAAGCTAAAAAGTTAAATATTAACGAAATTTTTAACCAATGCTTTAGTGAATAACAATTTCATGAAGTACTGTTATCAGTGACATTAACCCATTAGTACTCATAACTATTTTTGTTCAAATCTTGTATAAATTTACATGATCTATAAGCAATAAAATTAAGGGAAAAAAATTGTTTGCAAAGGGGTTATATTACATGGCAACTTAAGTTGCCACTCAGCACTATCAGTTTCATCCGGATTAGAAATAAATTATTATATTCAACATATCTTTTATTATTAGTAGTTCATTAATAAAATGATATAAAATAGGTTATATAAAAAAGAAAAATTTATTAAAAATTATGGAAGGAATCAAAACAAGATGGATGAAGTGGAACTTTGCAAGTATGTAGTGCGTTTTGTACATGCTTTACATCTACGATATTTATTTTCTTCTTTTATGACGAGATGATCTTTCTTATCGGTTCTTGTATCTTCTAGCGAGACTGAGAAAGAATAGGAAGCAGATGGTCCTGGTTTTAAACTGAGTGTGCCATACGTATTCAAAAATTAAAGCACAACTTGTCTCCTAAACTGCATATATGGTATGTCGTGTCCTAGTTGCCGACAAAGTAACCAACCCTGCACGCAACGTTCCACAGCCCAAGAAAAAAGAGGCCATCACCACATTTTTATTCTAATTTTTTATCTATATTGAGCTGTGGACTGATCGTTCAAGTCAACACCCCCCCCCCCCCATGTTATTATACTGCGCGATGGCATTGGGCATTTTTACTGTTATCCTTTATCAGCTCGGCTGTATCTTTTTATATTTTCATTGGTTCTAAAGTGTCACAATTAGACAATTTGCTTGAATGCATCATTGATGTCAAATAAAGGTCTGTAGCAGTCTTGCCTATAATCTAGTCTACTGCTACATGGCCCTCCCGACCAGGAAAAGTAATAGTTACGATAACGATAATTTGTTTTTGGAGTTCAGTTGCTAAAGTTTTGTAAACAATAAATTTGACGTTTAAATATTTTGTGTTTTTTATATTTTACAATTTAAGAGTTTCTTGTTCTATTTTTACAAAGCGTGGCGGCAGAGTGGACCGCCACGCTGGAGGTAGTAGCAACTATGATTTTTATATTTTTGCGTTAGCTACTATAATTGGTCACCCCGAGTTTGGACAAATGGCATCGTCCCAAGCCGACGAAGTACCTGAATTGGATGTAGAAAATCCTCTGATAGCTGTTCCTCCTAGGTCGGTGTCCGAGAATTCTTCAGAGCTGTCCTTATGCTCTGCTGACGAGGTAGATGGAGCCATGTGGGTGTGTCTGGCAGATGCATGACTCATGACGGTATTGATGACGATCCAACTTAGATGGGCTCCTTGAACAAGGGTTAGTACTTTGAATAACTTTCGAATTACTCGGTCGGAATCACAGCACGACGCAGTAGTATATGACATATGGGTGATAAAGATAAATGAGAGTAATTTGACCTAAACTAAGTATAATATAACATAACTAGCTATAATGAAACAAAATGGAGATACACAGAAAATTTGAATGGAGAGATAATTTGAATAAATTTGATTGTCCTTCGAGTTTCGTTATTATACGAAGAGCTCGGCATTTTCTTGGGTGTTGAGCATCTCCCGGATCTTTGCAGTAACAATTGTGCCATCACCTAGTCGAGCTTCGTCTGGGTCTGCATTGGACTCATTCTCATATGTAGCAATAAGAACATCAACTCTCCCTTTATTGGCAACAGAACTGGCCCATCCTGCATACGCATTTAATCCATACTCTCCGGAGACCTTGACTAAGATTTCTTTTGCTATCCTAGGCTTCGGAATAAAGTAGATTTAACAGGAACAAGGTCACGCCGAAATCCATACCATTTATTTCCATTTACTGCCGTTACAGCAGCACGGAAGTTAATCATATCTCGAGTATAAAGACCGGTTATCTCATGCCAGGGGAAGGCCGGATGCAATCTGATTGCCCTGCCAATGGTTATGAACGCAGTTAGTCCTTCATTAGCCGCCTGTTGAACTGTAGGTGATAAGCGTAATGCATGCCTTGGTAATAATTGAGTCCAATGCTCAGTTAATTCCTGGATATTCGCGTCGTTCACATATGCACCATAGGTATGATAATACTTTGGAAGAGCTTCTTCATTTATTGATATGTGTTTGGCCAGGTCAGTAGAAATACCCTGTCTGATTTTGTCGCAAAAATGCGTTGAGACTGTTGTGTTTTTATTAGAGTCTTCAGGTCGTGTTTTAAATAACAGACTGTTATATTGTATAAATACAATGTTTATTCTAATTTAGGACATGTGCTTGTCCTGTTGCTATATTTGGTTATGAACTAAACTTATCTTACAAAACTTGTAGATGTTTCTTATACTTAAAGGTACGTTTACAACAACATTAAAGCACAATATACAACAGAGATAGTACCGCGCTTTAGGATCGAGATGTAAATATGGACAAGAATATTCATACCGCTCTTGGCACCCGCAGTCGTATGTTGATTAGCCAAATAGATCAGGACACGCATCGCCTCTTCAACACATGGAAGATGTCCATCAGCCGGCCAATCAGCGGCTACAAAGGATGTCAGCGGAGTCCCCGTTCCAGGAAGGTACATGGATAATCTGTCATTCCCGGTGTTGGCAAGAGTTCCATAGTCCTCTCTGGATCTAGCAGTGTGTGTAGGCAGACTTTATAAAACCTGTCTTCATTTATATTTGTGTTATTTAGATGAAGATGGCGCAAAATGTCTTCAAATCGACGGCGACGTATTGCTTGCGACACAAGAGATACATGACAATCAGGTTCTTGCTTCCAATACATGCGTTAACTGGGCAATTGATGATAACCAGATAGGAGCATTATTCCGACAACACTGCAGATTTCGTTATATGTGACATTTAAATTATGATTTTCTTTCTGACCGGCATATACGTTTGTTTGTTCAATAAAATGTAATATAAGTTTTTCAAAAAAAGAAGATTTGAATGCATTTAAGGGAGAATGCATCGTATTTCTTAAAAAATCAAAGGCTCTGGTCCATACTGAGGGTCAGAAATCGGCAAAGGCCAGTCGTTATTTTTATTTTGCGACCAAATGGTGGCAGAAGGTTTTATCTTACTGATTTTTTCGGATAGACGCATGCGTTTTGATGTTGATGGTTGTGGTTTCTCAGTTTCGCTAACTTGTGCGGAGCCGTGAACCTCCGACTCGAAGTTCCACCTCTGTGTATAAAGTGGCATTGGATATTTTCTTCATTGAAGGCATAGTTCGGATCATCCATTATATACTACTAAGCTGATCTGGTAATCTTGAAAGAGCAGCTGCTCTGGCAACTCCAGTCGGATTAGATTTGTAACGTTCAATTGCACTTATTACAAAGATTGCTGGAACAGGATGGGTAGTCTAAACATTGATCCGTTAAGGTAGAATATTGTAATAGGATTCAAACAGTTCCTTATACTAGCCAAGGTTGCTCATCTATACTTGGCTTCTCGTTTTTGTACTACTTGATAAAAATATTAAAAATCTTGCACAATCTTGTCATCGGTAATATGTATCGTGTGGAGTGAATCATTTAGTACTGGAATCCCAATATCGGTATATATATATATATATATATATATATATATATATATATATATATATATATATATATATATATATATATATATATATATATATATATATATATTGTGACACAAGAGGATAATTAAAAAATCAAAAAATAAGCAAACTCCTCCTACCTGTGTGTATTCTCTCACAAGTCACTGTCAAGCGAGCGAGAAGAATCTCCAGTCCACGGTAAACGGATATCAAGCAGTGATCCCATCAAAAGATAATAAAAAATCCCTTAATAATTTCGTAGTAATATGAGAAATTTCCAAAACCATCTATAATAAATTTAGTGTTAAACAATTACATTTCTAGTTACTTTCCTTAAATAATTGGCGAGAAGACAACACTGGCTGTCACAAATAAACAATTTCCTAACCACCAAATAAAAGGGATCCAACTGAATGGAAAAAGAGAAAAAAGGTGATTAGGGAATATGACTAGAAAAATAGATCGCAAAAGGTAGGCTGTAACTAGATCAATACTGTGAATTGATGCTCAAATTTTAGAGGTAATAATGGAAATTTTGAGACAGGACAGGAAAAAGAAAATTTATAAAAAAATAAGCGTAACAAACTACGTTTTTGTTACAATATATATATATATATATATATATATATATATATATATATATATATATATATATATATATATATATATATATATATATATATATATATATATACTTTCTGATCCTAATGAACGAATTGAAGAGAAGTACAATTTTTGTTTTTCAGCGCGTAGAACTTCTGGAGTGGTTTTGAAAATGGGATGTTGGAATAAATCCTATCCACTAATTATCAATATAGAAAACAGGTGGTGTCTAGATATTACAATCTACTTCTTCTGCTTGTTTTTTAATTATATGAGTAATCGGAGAAACAGATAAATTTAGATTTTCGAATTTAAGAAGTAATTGATTATAGCACCTATCGGTTCTTCTTATTTGCACAATTTTTGAAGTACTTTGTATGTGAATTACTTCGCCTAAAATTCGTCCCACTACTCCTAGATTTGCTTTAGCAATGGACTAACAGCATCCGGAAAAAATTGCGTCAAGATCAAATGATTTTTAAAAATTTCTCTTTGCAATAAACAGCGCCGAAAACTGTATCAATATATAAATTTTCAATAGATCTTTCGAAGCTTTGTTCAACGTAAAGAAATTTACTATTTAAATACATCATCATATTTGTATTTTGGACGAGCAAGGGTATTGTTGGAAATATATGACTAGATTTTCCCAATAAAACGATTAGTTTTGGGTATTCAGTTTTCCAATTTTCATACGAACACAAAAAAGTTTTCAGTAGGGTGACTGTGAATATTTTCCCACCTTTTTCGATGACTAAGTACTTCTGATCATCCTTCGTTGTGATTATCTGCGCTGTTCCAGAATACATGAAGCTGAGGGCAGCATCGCAACTTGAATCGTGGAGGTAATTCCAAACAGTTTCACATTTAGTGGAATATAAACAGTAACCATCAAGATAAGAACATACTAAACCTCCTTGAAGACTTATTTCGTTGGTATCGAATTTTACTGAAGCCATATAATATTTATTGCTACAGTAATTACGACATTCTCCCAGAAGTGACCATTTTCATGATATCTGGTTCCTGCTGGTGCCATGTGATTTCAAACTACCATAGGCTACTAATGAGGCAAAAGTTGTACCATTTCTGTTTATTCCTCCAATTATTTGTTGATATTTTTGCAATGTTTCAGTTCTATGTAGATTTTTACATTCTTCGGCTCCAATTTTCTGAACATAGCGTGCTACTCCATTTGTTACGGCGGATGTATGACTATACATTCCACAATAATATATAATTCTTGTAATTTCCACTAAACAAGTTTGGACTGGTACTAATTTTACTTCATTCCTTTGGATGACCTTAGTTTCGACTTGTTCGCTACTGTAGTCGAAATCTGGCCGAGGACGTACTTTTACATCTTTCAGAGGTATGGTGATCATGTGTAGTATAGGTCCTTCACAGTCATATGCATTAAAGCCCCAGGACAGTGTCATTACGATTGAAAATAGGATTGCTATGGCATTTTACCTACAAAATATTTATCAGAAGTAACAATTAAATATTACTTAAGCTAACAATATTGGGGTTCACCCCATGCTGAGACCATGTATATCTAAAACTTCCCGTTTTTTATTTAAGTTTACTAATTTAATTAAATTGAATAAACTTCCATGGTTTCAACAAAAGGTTCAGAATTTACATTTATTTTTTTATGTTTTTATATGACTTATTCTACTTAAAAACGTGCACTTTTTTTCTGTAGAGATAAAAATGACGTTTATTTTAACACTTAGGTCTCCTTCCTTGAGAAGGCTTCTATGCGAAAGGGCTATACCCGCTCGTATTCCAATGGGCCCAGTTAAGCTCACTAATTTAGACGAAATCTCCAGAGGGCGTAATTTGAGATACTGGCCTCCCCAACTAAGTTAAGCAAAAGAATCCAGCTGAGCTATTTGTACTAATTTGCCAAAAGATGTACCTCAGCTAGCGGAATCGAGCATTTGTTGATACAAAAATATTAAATGTATATTTTAATTAAAGAATTTTCGAAAACAAATTGTAATTTTTTTGTGTGAACAAGTAATGTAATAATTTGAAATTCACCTACCTGTTTGGGTGAATCAGAAATTCCTCTGTAAAATAAATAAAGAAGCAACAAAATAAATGTCTATTCCAGGATAGGTCTTTAATAGTATGTGATTCGTTGTATTCTTATAATGATTATAATAATGTAATTACAAAAAACTTACAATTATCTGCCTTAATTTTAAACTAGGGTTATTAGAGTCTTTCTTCGGCCTCGGCACGCAATCTTCGTTGTCGGCAGGACACCTGGCTTGGGCGTATCTGGGAAAACTATATGCTGCTAACTCTGTCCCCACATTTCATTTTCACATTAATAACACGGATATTATTCAAACTATCGTGACTTTTACACCCGGCTACTGATATCGGTGAACGTGCTCTCACGTCGCCAGCTGCATTCCGTCTCCCGCTTTCACCTTGTCCTCGTTCAGTCCAACCACATTCTAGTCTCCTCGCGCACCACTGCCGCGCACACTGGCAACAATAGCTTTGTTCGCGGTAGCGGTTCTGAACTGGTTCAGGTACTATTCGCATGCGCAGTTTGATTCTAAACGTTCGCGGTTAAAATAATTCGGAACTATGGGTAATAGTTCTTTGTTCGCGGAACAGTCAATTCGGTTCGATACTGATTCGTAACTGGTTCTACCAATCCTGCCGACAGAGCTAGAATCTACGGTTCGAACATGCGCAGTTAATGGTGAATACTTTTGAGTTTGGTTTTGTTGAAGAAATCTGTAAGAGTAAAGTGATAGTCAGACACGTTAAATACAAATCTCAGGTTTTTCGACATGTCAGATCATTTTAGTTCAAGCGATGAAGACTTGGAAGAAGTTTTGGAAGTTGTAATAGTCCCTAAAACTGTGAATTACTTTGAAGAAACTGTTCCACAGTTCAGTGGTGAACAATTTTCTGCACATTTTCGACTAAGCCGAGAAATGGCAGAAGAACTTGCCAACAGATTTGCTGCTTCTGAATATTACCACCGACAAGAAGGAGATTCAGAAAAATTATCGCCTTTAAAGTTTATCACTGTATTTTTGTGGTTTGCTGCCAATGAAGCAGCATCTTTTAGAGATGTATCGGATAGGTTCAACATTAGTAAAAGTAGCTTATATAAAATCGTAAGAAGAATGATTTTTTTTCTAAGCAATTTATCACCGGAGATCATCAAATGGCCAAGCGATGCTGAAAAGGTTGAAATTGAAAATTATTTTCGGAATAAGAATTTTCCAGGAGTAATTGGAATCATTGATGGTACACATATCAAAATAGATAAGCCTGCAGATGATCCCGACTCGTATTTAAACAGAAAGCATTTTCACTCTATTCAGGTAATTTGATGTGTATTTGCATATAATTTTTATATTACTGAAACCTTGTTTTAGGCCCAAATGGTATGTGATCATAGGCGAAGAATTCGCGATATATTTGTGGGATATCCTGGCTCAGTTCATGACAGCCGAGTTTTGAGAAGCTCTCCTTTACATGAAACATTACCAGAGAAGTGTAATGACCGATTCATCATTGGCGATAGTGGATATCCTTGCTTGCGACATTTACTGACCCCATTTAGGGACAATGGATATTTGACCAGGCGTCAGCGAAATTATAATTATGTGTTGTCCAAAAACAGATATATAATAGAACATTGCTTTGGTATTTTGAAGCAGAAGTTTCGACAGTTGTATCACATCAAATTGAAAAATGTTGCTGATGTAGTTCATTTTATTAGAGCATGTGCTGTTCTGCATAATTTGTCCATAGATGAATTAATTGAAGATGATCCACCTGAGAATGTGAATGACAGGGAAATTGTCTTAAATGGGGATGATGATGATGAACCTGAGAGAGACGACAGAGATGGCGTGGCAGTACGAAATGATGTCATGAATACTTTACCATTTCTTATATAATTTGTTTTAAATATCACTACAAAATGAAAACAACCTGAACACAAATAAAATTAACCATATTATATACACATTTTGTAACTTTTATTTTTACCTTTAGTTATACAGGTAACTACAAAATAAACAGTATTTCAACTCATAATAAAAAAGTAACCATGTAATCTTGAACAATGGCAGAAAATGAATACATTAAAAATTCAGAACAAAACAAACCCTTGTGAAAAATTATAAAAAATTAACATTTGAAACTATAAACTACAATAGGAACATTTGAACTAACAAAAATGTATAATTTTAATTTAAAAATGTTGAAAAATGTCCCCGTTCTTTTGTATACATTTTTCCAGCAATTTATTTCTGTATTCCAAAAGTTTATTTTTTCTGATTTTTTCTTCAAGTTTTTTTTCCTCTATTTCTAAACGTTTCTTGTAATACTCTTGTCTATCGCTTCTAATTTCTTTTAGAATGTTATATTTCAGTTTTTTATTCTGATATGTAGATTTTTTTGGAATATGTTTTTCATTCGATTTTGAGGTTAGAGCTACAGGTTCTTGCAGTTGTTCTTCATTAACTGTACTTATTGGACGTTCAGTGATTTCTTCCTCTAAAGGTTCATCATTTTCTATCAGAGTGCTTACAGTTCCCGAAGATAAAAGAAGCACAGGATGTATATTTTTCTTTTTTCCCAAAATATCATTCATGATGTCAGCGTATTCAAAAGTTTTTCTTCCTCTACCCGTCTTTTTGGAATCGTCAATAAATTTTTTATAACTTCGTTCTAGTACTTTCCACCTATTATCACAGTTTGCAGCAGTTATTTTAGACTTAGTTAAGTTTTGCAATTCTTTGGCGATCTCCTCGTACATTCTCTTTAAATTTTTAATTTTTATTGTGCCCACTTCTTTTCTGAATTTTTTGTATAAATCCAGAAATAATAAGGTATTCTGGTGAGTCCATTTATACGATTCCGTTTCCACCTCCGTGTTTGTCGCTGGAAGCACCAAAAATTCGGCTAATAGTTCTAAAAATATTAAATAATCAACTTGTAGTTTTTAAACACTGCAAAATTATTGAGATTAAAACTTACCTCCCTCAGCAGACATTTTATAATATTTTACATAAACAAAAACTTAAGAAAAGTTTCAAACCAGGCACATCAGCTTACATTTGACAAATGACAACCCTGATGATTTGACAACTGAGAAAATGGTTCGGAATACGTTCATGTAACGTTCGTGGACATCAAAATTTCTTACTGGTAACGAATCGCGCATGCGCTTTAAAACGATTCTGAATCTGTCTTGAATCGGTTCGGAATGCGTTCAAAATTGTTTCCGCGAACAAAGCTAATATCTCGCACTCACACATTTCCACATCTACCCAGGGGTGTACTCAGTTCCATTACAAAATTTAATCATTGACAATATAATATCCCTATTTAATAACGGACATACCAAAATTATTCGAAAGCAACTTTGTGATACCATCTAATAAATCGACGAAGAACAGTAAAATAATCAGCTAGTTGATCTGAAAAGTCAATACCCATCTTGAATTTATTATAAAACACAATTGCTTCTGGCTTATAAATTGTTTCACCTTTACGATTTTTTCTACTTGTGTCGATGATGTTTAGTGTATGCCTCGTGCTAATAAACCTAACAGATCTCTTTCCTATTACTTTCTTTTCCCTTGATATCTCTCTTTTTCATTTTCTTTTCATCCAAATTTTCTCTTGGTACCTCTTTTACGTATTTCCGCAACGTACGAACGGTATAGGTGTTTCTTTCCAACAGTAAGTCTGATAACTCAAGGTTGTTTTAATAGTTGTCTGCTACCAGAGTCCGCCCAGTAACCTTTTCCCTTTATAAATTTCGGTCTCGTAAGTGTAGCTACTTTCGTCGCATAGCTTGAATATTTTCACTGCGTATTTCGACGCCTTTCTGGGAATATATTGGCGAAATAGTAACCAACTCCTGAATGGTACCATAGACTCACCTATGGATACTATCTCCGAGGGGATTTTTAGTTCCTTGAATTTAAGGGTCTAATTTTGTACAGGCGATCCCCTTTATTTGTTGCATCATTATCAGCAAAATGACAAATCGTAATATGGCCTGGAATCTATTTCTCGACATAACATGTTGAACAAAACAGTGACGATATAGAAATTTACGCGACCAGTAATCTCATATTTTTGGGAGTTTGGCTAGTCCTATATACAGCATAATAGCAAAAAATTCTTCCATTTCTTTGGCAGACACATCAGTCCAATTTGATTTGTATATCCTAGCATTTTTGTTAGTTTTCCATACAATCAAATCCAAAATATCTGAATCCACAAAGAGTCGGAACATTACAAGGAATATTTATTCGGCCTACATCAGTGAAAACAAACTGATTCAAAGATGATTCATCCTCATCATTCCATGAAATTATCGTCGGTTGATTGTGATTGAGGTCGTCATCTGCCTCTGCTGAATGGAAATCGTTGTCGCCAATTTCGGATTCTGTTTCTGACTCAGATTCTGATTTAGAACTGTGTACGTATTCTGATACAGAAGAAGAAAATAACACTTCTTTGTCATTTTCTAAGTTCAGGTTTTGAGGAGTTTCGACTTGTGTGTCCACTATTCACTCCAAACTCATGGGCTTCATCCTCCTGTTCTTCGTTGCAATTCTTACTGTTTTCTTCTATATAAAAATGTATTATGTATTCATGTTTATTATGCTACTAACCTCAAAATTTATTACCTTCAGATTCCAGCTCAATGTACCATCGCAGTAACTTGTCTTCCGCTTTTGGATCTATATTGTGGTCAAGGTCACAAAGGTCGAGGTCAACTTAGAAAAATTTGACTCCACGGCACGAGACAAGCCCCACGGAGCATAAGCCCCTCAGCGTCTCTGCCCCAAACGTACAGGTTATGTCACTGCCGGAGCTCCGGTACACACGTCCGTTCACTTCAACAACTACTAAGAGAGTCGATTAGTTCTTACTTATCTCAAGTAGCCACATTTGGTTCCCTATGCCTTGTTATGGAAAGAATTCTCGCCTGTTTATTTGCTAATTAGTTGCACATGCCCTATATATTAGACAAAGACAAGATCTGTATTCTGCGTGAACGACAAAGATGTTACAAGGTAGTGGTGATTTCACAAAATAAAAATGTTTAAACAAATAAGAAATGTTTTTCTACATCACCGAGGAGCCTGTTAAATATTTCATTGGTCATTTTGTTTATTGTGCATGTTTTACATAGTAATTCATAGGTTTCAATTTACTGTGTCAATTTTATCACTTAAAAATTAAAACAAGTACAATAAGTATAGTTAATTGTACTATTATATTAGTTAAACTTGGTTTAATATCCAAATTAACATTTTTATTGGACAGGCAGTCCTTTAAATTTTTATCATTATTTGGACCGTTATCTACTTGAATTTTATTTTTTCATTTTATTTCGCCCTAATAAATTTTGTGATGTTTCATTATGCAATTTAGTTTCCGTTATAGTAGTTTCCCCTATTTTCTTCTCTGTACTTCCACATTCCTGGTTTGATTTATTTAAAATAGTATAATTTTTGTCTTTAATAATATTAAGATTTTCATTGTCAGGTTCTAAACACATTTTTATTTTTGTATTTCAAATAATAATATCACAATTGTCAAAACAAATTTTTGCTTCCGTATAATTTAGGAAATCTACCAATTATACCATCGGCTTCCAGAGGTAATTATTACTGCAAACTAATACATCAAAACACGAATTTAGTTTATTTTGTTCAATCCAATTTCTACTCTAGCAGTGCCTAATATTGATAATTTATGTCCAGTTATACTATTAAAATTACTATTTAAGGACTTTCTCACTTTAAAATAATTTTGTTGAATATGATCTTCTGAAATAATCGTGATAGGAGAATCTGTATTTACTAGGAGTGTAAATAATTTTGAATTTATGCATAAATTTATAAAACACGGTACATTTTCAAAATGATAATTATCTAAATATATTTGTTCTTCTTTTTGTAAAATGGGCGAAATTGAAATTGGTACTCCTCTATTAGACTTACTTTTTCTTCTCTCCGTTCTCGGGTTCGAACGGAGGACAATTTGCGTTTTTTTTAATTCCTCTCTTTGGGTACAGCACCCGTAGTGGAGAGAGAGTTCATTATTTATTATTTTTTAATTTGGAGATATTTGGTTTCTTATTAATATTAAATTTTTTATCTCCTTTCTTTACAATATTTATTTGTATTTTTGCCGTCCTGCAAAGTTATATTATTTACCGGTTTCAGGATATTGTTCCATTGTTTACATGTACAAAAGTAGGCTGGTAACTAAGTAATAACTGTATCTGTATGGTAATATTATTAATATTATTACCATACTGACTTGTGAACAACGGTCTACAAAATGAAAATAAAATATAGTGAAAATATAATGCTCTTCATTAATACATACAGATAGCGCTAGTGTATCGTTCTAAATACGGTTTACTTTATTCTAAAATAATAAACATGAGGAATAAAGCACATAATTTGAATATTTGTCATATGTCAAAATAATTGTTCTGTTAACCACAGCATTCTGAAAGTAGTATTAATGAGAGAATTTTCAAAAATAATATTTATTAATGTCTTCATTTTCTGAAACCGATAAAATATTGAACAAACCACGGATGTTATGAATCATAGCCGGCCTTAGATGTCTTAAAAACAGACATCTGCGGCAGTTATGATGTACATAACATCCCTAGGTATGTTAATAGCTATAAAATCTCAATTAAAATTGTTGTTCCTATTATTAATAGCTACTTGATTTTGTTCCTCGAAACAAGCTGTTTCTTGTGCTGTTTCTAAATTTAAATATTTCTCCCGCATAAGTGTTAAACCGATTTTTCAATCATTTCTCTCCTTAATCCTGTTTTGAAATTATTTAAAATAATTTTTTATTTTGTTTCTCAATGCCAGGCTTTTCTGCATATGGCGCACTAGAAAGATCTTCAGCAAGAATATCTGCTGCAACTTCTTGTAGACACGTAACAAACTCCGACACAGTTTCATCGTGTCTTTGGTAGCATTTCCTTAAATTATTTATAGCCTAACTTGGCGTTCTTACTATTAAAAATCGTTTAATAATTTCTTTTTTAAATTCTTCATAATTTAGAGTATCTAATTTAGTATTTACTTCAAAAAATTTAAGAGGTTCTCTTAAAAGTTAATTGTTGATTGATCCCAAATGTCTAATTTTGATCGTCTTTCAATTTTTATTTAAATGAGATTTTGGATCTTTACCCGAATATGAGTCTATATTATAGCTATCATTCCTAAGGGCATATTAAAAATATTAGGAGGCATAATTTGTACTTGTGAGTTGGACGGTGAGGAAACATCATCATTAGACATTTTATTTTTATAATATTGTTAACTAACAATAGTGTGTAAAGTTAAACAATAAAAGCCTGAATTTTACTTAAATTAACGATTCCAAATCCCATACTGCGTGTTGTAACGCAT
Source organism: Harpalus rubripes (assembly GCA_963082715.1). Classification (NCBI taxonomy): domain Eukaryota; kingdom Metazoa; phylum Arthropoda; class Insecta; order Coleoptera; family Carabidae; genus Harpalus; species Harpalus rubripes. Next base: position 38,936,765 of record OY720462.1, on the reverse strand, counting down.
ACTGTAATGGCTTTGAGGGTATTAATTGCCTCTACTCGATCAGCAGCAGTTTGCGAATCTTTTACTCCTGAGAACAGTTTCTTCTTAATGTCCTCGGATAAAGACGCATCGCCAATGGCGCCTTGCTGTCTGCGGTTTGTCACCACTCTAGCCTCCTGGTAGATCTTCCTTGATCGACCGCCTCGTTGTCGCCCTGGGCCTCGGCTTGTACCACCTCGTGGTAAAGCGGCTCAGGCCATGTTCACTAGCTCTTCTGGATCATCACAATGGATGAAGCTAGTGTCGTACTGTGGCTTTCGTGCACGGTAATTCCTATTCATCTTGATTAACGCGAGTGTTTGCCTGAATTCAAAGCAAAAATTGGTCTCGTGGCCGCGTGCCTGAATGTCAGGTCGCGAATCTGGGGAACCGGGTTCGATCTCGACCGACGCCAAATATTTCCAATTTTAAATGGCACAAAATTGACCCCTGTGGTGCACTCTCCACGCCAGCAGTGAGTGCCCGTGAGGTGACGCCTGGTAAGCGCCCGCACGGTGCAAGTATTTCATCATTACCGCATCTGTATACAAAGCAGATTGGCACACCTAGCAATGGGTAATAAGCCGTGATGATATATTTATTTATTTATTTATATATTTTACTTAAATTTAAATTATTGATACATAGGTTACTTAGCTTAGGTGAAACTGCCGCTGTGTTATCTTCATGTGTTATGTTTGTGTCGGAACCTGGTTTGTTTTCTGGTCATGCTTTGGTCATCGAGCATCCTGTAAAATCGGCGGCTCGGGAAAATCCTCTTCGTTGTTGGACAACGTCGGTACGGCCCCCACTTGTCCTGCGTGCTCTTTCCGGATTTTGAATGCTTGTTATTTTTTCGGCATACCATCGGACGATTGGCGGTTACGTTTCTTATGCCCGTTCATATTATTGCTTAATCCAATTTTTTTTCTCACATCACGTTCACTTTTCTTTTTGTTCACGAGTTTCTTTCTCCGTTCTTTCTCATAAATGCTTAAATCGTTGTTGATGTAAATATGCGTTCCTTTAAGCATACTTCTCTTTGAAAATATTAATTGTTTATTTGTAACAGATGAAAAAGTTACTAGCAATGGGCGTATTTTTTCTGCTTTTTGACCCAAGCGAAAAGTGTTTTCTATATAACAACTTCTGATGATTTTTCTTATACCCCTACTTATTTGTTTGAAACATTAATCTGATCACTTTTGACCTGTTCTTCGCTTTCTTCTGTTTTGTTTCATGGCTACTTTCTATTGTCAACTTTGTTTTCATTTCATGCAATACACATTTTGCCCAATTTTTAACACTATGTATTGCAAAACATTTCTGTGCACACTTCTTTCATTTTAGTATTTTTTTTATCACTAGATTCGGCACGCCATTTTTGTTTGGGCTTTTTGCAGTCTACAAGGGATGCAATATATAATTTTCTTTCACCCCATGAAAGATTTGACCAAAAATGTTTAAATAGTTCTTGACGAAATGTTTTCGGAATGTCATTACAAAAACGTTTCTCTGATTTCAAACAATACTGAAAATTACAACGGGGTCCAATTTTTCTTTCACCTATTAACTTTTCATCAGATTTTCCCATTTTCTTTACACGACTTACGTAACTTTTACCAAGTTTTCTAAGCGTCTTCTGTTTGTTTCTTTTCCATTTATCTTTGTTCGCTTTTCCTCTTCTACTTCTTAATTTTCTGCTTTTTTTTTGGCTCATGGGATGACGTGCTATTATTTTCACTGTCAACGTATTCCGTATCTTTCGACCCAAAATTAGTGTCATCATCATTAAATTCTTTTGCTTGAGTATTGTTATCAATGGTCACCTATTTCCATGTTTATTTCATTTGTTTCCGGTACTTGAAATTTTATCTGTGTATTATTCTAGAGTTTTGCATGTGATTCTGTTAAATCTAGATCAACCCGTATTATTTAAATGCATTCATTTCCGATAACTCAACTAAAGTAGCGTCATTGTTAACTTGATAATTATTAATTATTGTTGTCATACTTTTTTCCTCGTTACTTCCTGGTTGTTGCATATCATCAGCGTCATTCTTATTTAGAGTATTACTATGTTACAATATCATTGGAATAAATAAATAAAATTAAAAATAAGTAGGTTATAAAAGACTTTATATCAGACGTATTGTTTGATCTAGCCAGAAAAACAACAGAGGAGCAGGAAGTTATGGTCAAAGTACAAGGTGAACTGTCAACACCTTTCAACACAAACATGGGCCTAAAACAGGGAGATGCATTGGCGCCCCTACTTTTTAACATCGCGCTTGAAATGGCACTTAGACAAGCCGAGGTAAATGCACAAAACATAATATTCGTGAAATCAAACATAACCATAGCATATGCTGACGATTTGCTAATCCTAAGAAAAAGAGAAGCAGAAATGAAGGAGATATTTACCAAGATTAAGGCGGCAGCTAGTAGATTTGGCTTGAATGTAAACGCTAATAAAACCAAAATCATGGTATTATCACGACGAAACCCTTTAAATATCTGTAGTATAAATATAGATGATGAATCTTTCGAAGTGGTCAATGATTTCACATTTCTTGATTTCTCCGTGAACCTTCGGAACGATATGAGCGAAGAAATCAGGAAAAGAATACTCATGGGAAACAAGTGCTACTTTGCGCTAATAGATGTTCTGAAATTAGAAAACATAAGCAGAACTACACAACTAACGATCTACAAAACTATTATACGCCCAGTCGTAACGTATGCCGTAGAAACTTGGACCCTGACAACAGTGGATGAAAAGCGACTACAAACGTTTGAAAACAAGTCTTACGGAAAATATTTGGCCCAATAACCGAGAATGGCTCCTGGCGTGCCAGAATGAACTTTGAACTGGAGCACCTGCTGAACGACAGGAACATAATCAACTTTATAAAAATCCAACGTCTTAGATGGCTAGGACATGTAACACGTATGGAAGAAACCAGAAACGTAAGCAAAATCTACCGCTCGAAGCCTGCATATAAAAGACCAAGAGGTAGACCCAAGCTTAGATGGAAAGATGACGTCGAAAAAGTCATCAGGAATTTAGGAGTAAACAATTGGAAAACTGTAGCGAAAAACAGAGACAAATGGAGGAAGATATTAAGGGAAGCCTATATTCCGCTGGGATAGTGGAGCTGATGAAGAAGAAGATTGTTTGATATATTTTATCATCTTTGTGTTAGATAAATTTGCCGTCGCCACTAGCATTCTCCCTCTTGTTGTCATTTTTACTGTTAAAAACTACAAATATTCAATGTAGTTATTGAAGGGAGTTAGGTAAAATTTGAAACTTGAAGTTCATTATACGTGCTCAAATAGTTTGTCGATAAATAATAAAAAGTCAGCAGTGTCTTCTGCACCTGGAGGTAGCTGACCGCATCCTGAAAATAACAAAAAATATTGTAGAACATTACAACTGTCAACGTCATTTATAATAATGATAATAATAATATATTAATAGAAATAATTACGAAATTTAATTAAGCCTCGCATAGTCGCCGAGAGCCGATGCGAAAATACTTGGGAAGCATACTCCACTTTCATTTTTTTATTATTTTTAATTTAAATTTAAACAGCATATAAGTAATATATCGCTCACCGGCGACAATAGTGGCACAACTCAAAATTGAACATTATGGAGAAAACTGCATTTAAAGTTTGAGTTATATTATTCTTTCATATTGCAATGTCATTTGAATATCATTAATGAACTTGACTGTGATTATTGATGTGTTTTCATGTGCTAAATTATTGGGGACTGTCAAGTCACTTTTCTGTTTTTAAAAAAGGTGATATTTGTAAGATGTGCCACTATTGTTGAAACCAAGTGACACAGTTTTGATGAAAGCCTATGAAAAGTGTAACCAATACTGTTAAGTTATTTTTAAATAAAACGAAAATATAGAAGATTTTCTTGCTTTATTGAAAAATGCCAATAGAAAAGAGAAATACAAAACAAAAGAAACTTATCCTACGGTAAAAATACAACTACATTTTTTGGTAAATCAGTCTTACTTGGCGTCTAATCTTTTTTTACTGAAAAGTTAAACTGTTATAAAAATAACTGTGACAATTTTTAATAGTGTTTGTTCTTAGCAAAAACATGAGGTCATCATATTTTTTCTTAGCAATAGGTATAGGATTATCATAAGCTTTTTTCAGTTGAAAATCTGAAAAAGTAGAGAGGGATGTCCTTGAACGTCTTGCATTAATTACTTGGACTTGTTTAAAGTCTGTATTCTTGAAAGACGTTTTGTAAAAAAACGAGTCTAAGTGATTTTTCTCCACCCTAATTATTGAGGTGTCGGCGATTTTAAAAGTCTCGCCCATCGTGTTTTTTTGAAAATTTATGGTAGTATGTTCAGTTAAATGCTTTAAGTCCAGAAAATCTTCGTGAGACATCTCTATTACGTTAAAAGGCTTGCCAGTTTTTTTGGATGTTTGTATTATAGCTGCATACTGGGATGGTGTATAAATAGGGCCGGATTTTAGAGCTCTTTTTATGCTTTTTTCAATTAAGGCATGGGCAGTATCTCCTTCATTTTGGGTATGCCCAGTAACGAGGTATTTATGAGTAATTGCTTTAATTTTATAATTAGCCACGGCATAAAGGTAAGCTACAATGATGAATTTGTTTTTCTGTTGGCCTGTGCAATTATCAGAATAGAATACTATTTCGAGATCTTCGGTATTATAGGCAGCAGCCTTTTCCTTTAAATAATGCAATAGGCAAGTGCCTATTTCAATAGCCCCTCTCTTACCCTGACCTTCGTGCCAAATATAACAATTTACTGATCCTTGCCCCTTTGACGTTAGATCCGACACAGTAAAATTGTAGGTAGACAGTTTCGATCTATAATAGAAAGAGGATACTTGTCCATTTGGCGTCGGTAAAGAGGCTTGCAAATCAAAACATGCTACTTGATATGAAGAAGAAGTATTCTTTTTGTCTTTTTCCTTTTCTTCTCTGCTCAATCTTTTTTCTTCGATGTGGGTGTTATGTTCCTCCTCTAATTTTTTCTTTTCTTCTTCTGTTGAATTTTCATAGGAGACACAGGCTTGGCACTGATCTTTTTTAGGAATAAAGAAGGCTATATTGTACTCATTGTTGAAGATGTTTCTGTACATAGTGAGATTAGCAAAAGGTTTTCCCTGATTCTCGCATTCGGCTTTATAATCACGATGTAACTGAGCAATTGTCTTACTTCCGTCTATATAAAGTTTTTCGGAATGTGCTCGGGTATAATGGCTCTCAATAGTTGGGATAGACGAAATGTGGGATCGAACACCGTCTTTTATGTCCTTGGAAACTTCTTTATGGTTAGAATGTTTTCCTCTGTTATCATCGGTTATAGTAGAATCTTTAATTTTCATCTTAATTGTTCGGATACAGCGCCCAGTGTTGCTATGAAAAAATACTTACAAACTCTTAATTTCTTGCCGTCTTTTATGAAAAAAAATGCGTGGTTCGCATTTCTGCCTTCGGCATTGTGGGGGTATCTGTATGCGGGATTAACTTCCTGAATGAGCGACATAATATAGGTACGTTGTTTTATAATATCACCCATGTCCCAGTAGTTTTTAAATAGAACCAACCTTTCTTCTTCTGTAAATTTGGTGCTGCATTTGTGTTTGCACTTGGAATCGTCACACGGTGGTTTCATTTGTCGTGCTGAAACTGCTTTTCCCTTTCCCAACGTTGTGTATGCTTGGCCAGTATTTCTTAGACGCTTGCTAGTAAACTTTTTCCATGTAGATGGGACTGCTTTTCTTTTTCTGGTTCTTTTTTTTGTAAATTCTGGCTCATCTGGTAGATTTGCGCTAGTTTCGATTTCATTATCGTCAGATGAGTCTGAACTTGATGAGGAATATGAGTTGGTAGTATAATTCGGGTCTTGGTCTGAGTCATCTGCTGAAAATGGTTCTTCGCCATCAGAAAAATCTTTTGGTGAAGGTTTATCATTCCTTTCATCCTGTTTGGTGTTATCTGAAATTTGCATTATTTCACTATCTAACATAAGAGAAAAACCAAAAATTTTAGCATACCATTAGGTATAAAAGATTGTGCTGCAATATCCACAGTGTCCTTGTCATTTAGAATGGTATTTTGACCACTTTGGATATTAAGGTTCATATTGTCATTAGCACTTAAAATAGTATGTTGTTCTTTCTTATTAGGTACGCCATCTAAAAGAATATACGCTTTAGGGCGGGTCGAAAATGCCCAAAAACATTTTTTGTGCTATAATAATATTACTAAATAGTTTGAAAAATAACTACCATAATCAGACTTATTGGTATCTAATTGAGGGTTCGAGACTCCACTAAGACTGCAAACTTTCCAATGTGGACCTTGGTCTTGTTGCTCGGTTTTTTCTAACCTATAAAATTTTCATTGTAAATATTCAATATTTTTACATCAATATTTTCTTAAATTAGCAATACCTTATTCCAATCATTGCAAGCATCTTCTCCCCCCTGGCAACTTTTCCGACCGAATTGCTATCCATAATTGTATGAAACCAAATCAAAATTTACGCACAATATTACTCTATACTCTATACCAGCACAACTAACAAAATGCAAATGAAAGTGCAGTCAATATCGGCATAAAATTAAATAAACCAACACAGCGTATCATCTATACCGGCACATTTAACTAAAATAGCCGAAAACACAAAGTTAAAGTGGCATAACTCAAAATGTGCCACTAATGCTTAAACAAATCGCTGCTTATTCTTAGATGTGTCACTATTGCTCAAACACAACGATGCGTCACTATGCCTAGTCAACGGCACACTGAAAATATGCCAGTGTTAATGCGACATTAGGAACTCATCACGCGGTAGCCCATAGTGGCACAAGCGCCATCTCGAAGAGACTTTCTGAACTCATTTTATGCCAGTATTAACGGATGAAACTTCATCAAATTTTAAATTGTTTCACGTGTTTTAACGAGTTTTGTAATTTTTTGAGATGTGCCACTATTGTCGCCGGTGAGCGATATTATAACCATTATAATCAAATGATGATACGCGAAAAATTGAGTTTCAGTAACATTATAATTCATAATATTTTAGTAATACATAAAAATGTACAGTTGTCACATTTGCAATGTTTTTTCTCTTAAAGAACATAGAAAATATATATCGAAAAGCATATGAAACAAGCAAAAGAATATTCAAAACAGGTTTCCCTTTAAAAAATGTTACACTCTGTACACCTTTTAAAAGTTTATACCCTTGTACAAAATAATTTTCTTGAGTGATACTATTCGCAGTGTTATTTATGGGCTGTTAATCATCAGGGGAAGCACCGTTCTAACTATGAATAACTGACCAATGTGTAGTCTCACTCTCTTCAATCATTTTTTGTGCTAGTTTTATCATCAATTTTGAACGTTTAGATATTTTATAAACTAAAATTAAAATGATATGATTTGACAATCATATTGGAAAAAATGTGTACTTATATTTGGGGAAAAATGTCATATCTCTAAATTTAAGGTTATAAAACAATTCCAAATCAAACCATTCCGACGTCTTTTAATCTTCAATAGGTGTATAAGTCCCATCAAATAGGTACCCTGTGTTTTATAATCTTCTGCATAAAATTTCTTAAACAAAGTGTTCCTCGTAGTGTGACTAAGCTTACTGCAGTGAAATTTGCATTTACAAGAAACCTGGAAACAATTTTTTAAATACTAAATTATAGTACTTATAATGTAATATTAAAATGGCATCATAGTTACACAAATAAAGCTTAGGTTATATTTACAAACGCATTGGTGCTTTTTTGCATCTTTGTCTTTAAATTTTCCAGTTTTATACGTCTTGCCAGCTTCTCTATTACTTCTTTGTTCACTTCTAAATCTTCCAGTTCCTCTATTTCTTCGTATATTAACATTAATTGCACTCATAATTGTAACACCAGTTAAACGAAATATACATAGCACAAATAATAAAAATGGCACATACCCCGTTTGTACAGTAATAAGGTTGGCGCATACTCACAGCTCCATCTTTCGATGATTCTAGTAAGCTCTGTGTTCATCATGGCACATTGCACCTTTGCTAGGACTTGCAGCCTAGTATATAGAACATTTGTATGGCAAAAACTCATTTTTTAAAAATTTGGTACTTCCACTCTTCAAATGTGGACTACTAAATTTTGGTTTTATTTTATTACCTATTGCATTCTTATGTCACTGTTTATATTCTTTTAATAATTAATATTTAGAATTATAGTGTGAAAATTTTTGATAAATGACTTCTAGAGTTTTGTCTGTGCTGGTTTTGTTTTTCATTTGTAAAATTGTTTCGGCTGTGCTTTTGTTATAGAAATTGTTGTAAGGTAAAGTTATAAATATTTTTGATCTTCGAATTTGTTCTCGGAGAGCAATTCGGCAGCTCTGTGTGTTGTTTAGTTTTTATAAGTCCAAAACGATATGTTTTCTGAATGGGACTTAGAACAATGGTTTTTAGTGTAGACTCTACGTCGTCTATGGTACTGATGAAATTATTTAATAATCTAATATCCCCATTATATGGAGGAATAATTTCGGAAAGGTTTTTCAATTCTAAAAGTGTGGTTGCAGCCATGATTGAAATATTTGATACCTTTAATTTTTATTTCTATCAAATTTTTCCACCGCGGTGTTAATTCTAGTGAGTGCGGCTTTAATCAATCCACGCTTTTCAACTAATAGTTTTATTTCTTCTTGAGACATTTTAAATGTTTTTTTTTAATACGAATGCTCTCATTCGACAAAGAATACAACAAATAGCAAAGCATGAGCCTACCTGTACACCGATGCTGCACTGATCGCTGCTGGTTTGGTTGCTGCTAATTGTTGCTTTGATGATTGTTGATTTGATGATTATTGCTGATGTAAATCATCCGGCTCGAAGGACCAGAAAAATGTGGGATCCTGATGATAAACCCCAAGGATATATCTCGAAGGCCCACCCGTAAATATACGGGAATAAAAATGTTGTGCGTTAATTTTATTATATGAAGAAATGAAATGTACAATATTTACAACACATGAACTTTATTTTAAAATTGTCAACGACTCTATTTGTTTAACGTCCAATCTCAACTATGCTTTAAACACATGAACTTTATTTTAAAATTGTGAGCGACTCTATTTGTTTGTCTAATCTCGACTATGGTTTAAACACGACTCTCTTACAGTATAATTTACATTGTCGTCTTTGGCTTTGGCCGTTAGAGTTCATAAAACATTTTGTTGGGATATTCAAATGACCAGCTAAGTACTGGACAACTTTTAACACAAATATTTTTCATAATTAAAAGAATAGTAATATATATATATATATATATATATATATATATATATATATATATATATATATATATATATACCGGGTGTCTTAGGCCGACCGACACATGGGCGATTAACATGTAAAATTAGTTAATTGTGAATAGTATCTCCCCAGTGCAAGATATTAAGATGAAATTTTGCATGCTTATCCGGGGATACTATTTCTATGGATTTCAATTCAAATCAGTCAATTTACAAGTGTAATATTAGAATAAATTAAGAAAAATTGTAGAAGTACCATGAATGTTATTCATATCTTGAAAATAATAGTATCTAAGCAACAGCTCTGATAGAGTAGGGGTAACGTGCGCGCTTCACAATTTAGAGAGTCGGGTTCGAAACCAACCGACAGCAATACTTATTTTTTAATTTTTTCTTTTCAAAATAATTTTTATTATTAATATGTTTTTAATCTTTTATTAATATTTAATTTAATAAAGTGGATACATTGTACGTAACAAGATTTATTTATTTAAAAAATATTAATCGTACCTACTAATTACATTAAAATTTAAAAATTACAATAAATATTCAAAATGGCCGCCGTTTTGCGCTAAGCAAAATCCGAGACGATCGTAACATTGCTGTCTCACGTTGCTTAGCTGTCGATTAGAAATAAGCCTACATTCATTCCTTATTGCCGCTTTCAGGTCTTCTAAAGTGGTCAATTCATAATGGCCGTAAATTTTTGATTTTAAATGACCCCAAAGAAAAAAATCTAAGAGGCTTAGATCAGGAGACCTTGCCGGCCAATTAATTGGTCCATTTAAACCAATCCAAGAATCTGGAAATGAATTGTCCAAATATTCTTTGACAATTTGCACGTTATGCGCTGGACACCCATCCTGTTGAAACCATATCCTCTCCATATTTAATTCTGTAAGTCTAGGCCCAACTACTGTTTCCAATAAATCTAAATATTTTGGACCGTTCAATGTCCCTTCAATAAAATATGGTCCAATAATGTGTGATCCCAAAATTCCCGCCCAAACATTAACCTTCTGGGGATATTGGGTTCTTGATAAATTTTGAAGAGTTGGTTTATCTTTTGACCAGTGGCGAAAGTTTTGCACATTCGGTTCGTTATGAAGAGTAAATGTGCATTCATCGGTATAACAGAGGGAGTACAAAAAGTTTCTGTTTCATTGGCTTTATCCATAATTGTTTCACAATAAGTTGCTCTTCTTTCTTCGTCGCCGTCTCGCAATTCTTGATGGTTACCTACTTTGTAACTTCTAAATCCATTTTTCTTAAGTATTCTAGCAATTTTTGTTCTACTTATTCCACATTCCATTTGTAAACTTCTTAAACTAATAGTAGGCTCCACTTCAACCCGCGCAATTATTATTTCTTCAAATTCATTTTCAATTGGTTGTATTTCCTGCTTTGTGTGATTAGCAACACACCCAGTTTCTTCAAATCTGTTAATAATACGCCTTACACGGGATTTATTAACTACTTTTTCTGGATTTTCGGCAGAAAATACATCAGCAGTTTGCTGTAGGCTATTACCAATGTGAAATAATTTCACAATACGAATTTTATCTTTTGTAGTTAAATCCATATTATTTAAATAACACTAGCAACAAATAAAGATAGTAAATTGCTGTCGGTTGGTTTCGAACCCGACTCTCTAAATTGTGAAGCGCGCACGTTACCCCTACTCTATCAGAGCTGTTGCTTAGATACTATTATTTTCAAGATATGAATAACATTCATGGTACTTCTACAATTTTTCTTAATTTATTCTAATATTACACTTGTAAATTGACTGATTTGAATTGAAATCCATAGAAATAGTATCCCCGGATAAGCATGCAAAATTTCATCTTAATATCTTGCACTGGGGAGATACTATTCACAATTAACTAATTTTACATGTTAATCGCCCATGTGTCGGTCGGCCTAAGACACCCGGTATATATATATATATATATATATATATATATATATATATATATATATATATATATATATATATATATATATATATATATATATATATACAAGGTGTTTCCTTTAAAACAACCAGCGCTGTTTTGGGCGAACTAACAACTTTAGAGAAAAATGTTTTATACCAAAAATGATCAAGAATAAGGGGATAATGTGTCAATAGTAACAAACCTAATATTTAACCAGTGGTTCTCGAACGGTAGAACAAAATTATATTTTTTTAAATGGCATCCTATATATTTTTTAGACCATTAGATAGAGAATTTTTTTCTGATTTCAACGATATAAATATAGCATAGCGTTGTATAACAATTATTTCGAGAAAAATGGTATTAAAAACTAGAAATAATGTACTAAAAAATGGATTTACTACTAGCATAACTAGGCAACGGACGTATAGCATAGGCTATTGTAATATAACATTATTTTTAATACCATTTTTCTCGAAATAATTGTTATACAACCCTATACTATATTTATATCGTTGAAATCAGAAAAAAATTCTCTATATAATGGTCTAAAAAAATTATATAGGATACCATTTAAAAAAATATAATTTTGTTCTGCCGTTTGAGAACCACTGGTCGAATTTTCGGTTTGTTATTATTAATAAATTAGCCCCTTATTCTTGATCATTTATTGTATATAACATTTTTTCTTAAGTCATTAGTTCGCCCAAAAAAGCGCTGGTTGTTTTAAAGGAAACACCCTGTATATATATATATATATATATATATATATATATATATATATATATATATATATATATGTACATGTAAAAAAATAAAAAATAACATACTGTTTAAAATAAAAATAACATTTTATATAAAATCACGTCAGTTAATGGAGTATGATATGAATTTTTCTAATTCTTGTTGACCAGTTTCTCCAAAACCTCCAACAATTGTTGATCCATCTCCATCCTCTCCTTATGACGTTTCGCCTTCGACAGCTCATGCTCTTCTTTCTGCCTCATCCTTTTTAATAAAAGCACACTTGATTCTGATGGCCTAGTCGAAGCCAAAGGTTCTATAAAAATATAAATATTACCTTATATACAGGTCTGAAACTTTACAAAATATGACTTACCATCGCATGCACCTAAGGATGAGGATGAAGACGATCCTCCTCCTCCTGCTTCAGCAGCTCCATTACCTGACCTTATATCCAATCCACTGGACGATGCAAGGGCGACAGGTGCAGCCCAGGCTTTTTTTAGAAAAAAATGTCGTCCATTATCTGAAAATTAGGAGAATTAAATAATTTTGAAATCATACGTTCTACTTTTCGTACCTCATAGAACTGCCAAGATCGGCGATCATTCCCTGATTTGCTATTGTGGTCTTTAATTGATTTATAAGATTTCTTCAGGGACCGTAATTTGGCAGCACACTGAGGCCCTGTCGCCTTGTAGCCCTTCTCTCCTGAGAGTGTGGCAACCTCCTCCCACACTCTTTTTTGGGGTTGTTTACCATTTGTTAGTTTGTATTCCTTGCATTTGTAAGATTCTAAAAGTAATAAAACGCACGGCGTTGTCCATCTGTAGACTGAACCTAAATAAAATAGTACACAAAAATTAATTATTAAATTCATTCAGATAAATGTTCACAAAAAATTTACATACCTTCTTCGTTATCATCTTCTATAACTGACTCTTCTACATCAGTAATTGCTGCTGCTGTATTACTAGCAGTAAGAGCCAAATCTTGTTGTTTTTGTATAGCTGCATTCATGATTGCAGTGGCAACATGCATATCTGAAGAAAAATTACATCAGTTTGGTTAGGTTTTTCAAAACAACGAAACAAAATAAAAAATATAATATTTACCATTTTCGGCTCTTCGAGCATTTTGTGGTGTAAGTGTAACTTCCAGCAAATTTGCCCGTTTCCGGGTTATAGAAAGATACTTTTTCACAATTTTCAGTAGCCATTACTCTCACTGACAACTATTCACTATTCTTTAAAACAAACCGCTATTGCGCGAGAAAATGCCAAACGACCGCGTCGACCCATGCTGTTGGCGTGAGCGTGGCGGTCGCCGTCCGGTCGTTGTTAATGACGTCATCCGTGACGTTTTGAGGAGCATCCACGGCGACCGCGGCTACAAGTGGAATGCTTTTGCGAGCGTTGCGATCGTTGTGGTCGCCAAGTGGAACGTACCCTTGGTGTACTCAGCTGCTCACGGTCGTGGTTATGGCGTCGTCCTCGTGGACTGGAATCGGTAAAGGGCTCGGACACTCGCTGAGGGTCTGCGGCCGAACAATGGACACGGCGTAGCGCCTCAAGATGTGGTGCGGAGAATACTGTTGGTCAAATGGACGGCGTGTTTGAATGTTTTACTTTCACGGCACTATATAGCACACTAACTCCCAAAAATATTAGAATAAACTTGTCTGAGGCCCCGATACGCTATAAACTTCAACTGGCACTTAGACAATCGCGCGGCCACGCGCAGAACTATATCCTCCTTACAGAGACAAAACTATCATAATCGGACTCCCAAGTATTATAGTGTCACTACGGACTCCAATACTTAATTCGAGACACACTTTACTGCACTTTTGTGGCGCTGGCTACTTTTGGTAGCGCACGTGAATTTTTCTTACGACATAAGCAAGTAGTTCTCTCCGCGACGCATCAAGACAGATAGGGCAGCTGATATTGCTTTTGCGCATTTTGCGAAAATTTACAACTATGCCTAAATTCACTACGGTTCATAATATATATATATATATATATACATTGGCAGATTGCTTAGTGGAAGAACATGTCAACAGTCGTGGTAGAGTCCGCCATAGCTCAGTTGGTAGAGCGTTACACCGGCAACATGAATGTCCTGGGTTCAAATCCCGGTGGCTGACATGTTCTTTTCACAATTTATTTCCAAAATAGTGGACTTTGGCCCTCCCGTACCCTCCATATATTAATTTTAAAGAAACTACAACTGAATATAGGTTTTTAGCTTGGAACGTAATAAATCGTGTTCCGGAACATTTTCTTGCGCGAGGATACATCATCTGGTGGTGGTGGTGTGATATTTTCACGATGTGGTGTTGCTGATTGCTCATAACCAGATAGTGACCCAGGAGAATCCTGACATGAGTAGCCAGAAGAACTAAGAGCTCCTACGACGGTTGTTGTTGAAGCTGAGGCCTGACTTGGACGAGGAAAATAATAATTGCATTGGTGGGGTATTATATAATCCCATTTCGCCGTCAAAAACTACTTGATTAATAGCGTGTTCGACCAGTGTATCCACTTCCTCTTTCGTAATGTTCAGTGCTATCATGAAGGGGAGAGGTATGATCTCTATTGTTTTCATTTCCCATTAGCAGATGTTTTCTTGGGGGTTGGCGGTTGATTCTTCTGTTTGTATCATTGGTTGTTGCTGTTGTTTTTGCGGAGGGGTCTCTTTTGCTGGAAAAATGAAAATAATCTTGTACATTTAAGTAGGTGTGATCACGACTGACCAGTTAGGTAGAAAGTGAATGTTCACAGATAAAAAGTCAGAATGATGGTTAATTTTGAATAAAACCTTGCAAGTTATTATCAAGCTTTCGGAATTATTTTATTCCTTCCTCAGGATAACTACAAAGATTAACAATGATCATAACATTACATGTTAAATAAAATGTGCTGTGCAGTACTTACTACTTTTTAAGGTTAGTTATTACACATAGCAGTCATGATAAATAAAAATGGTTGTTTTTTATAGTTAGTTTATAACATTTTAAATTTAAACACAGGTTAATAAGTGAACTAAGTTAATATATATGTAACGATGGACAGAGATTTAAAACAGATGATGTCAAAACGACAAAACTCACTAATGTGAATGAACAAAAATTTTGTTAAGAAAACAACGTGTTAGAAACTAATGAACGAAATTAGCAAAACGTTTAGTTTTACAATTATATTTAAAAAAAATAATAAAGAAAATTTAAGTGGGACAACTAGTATAACTCAAATTTAAAATTATTATAAAATAAGTTACGTGGAATTTAAAGTAATATTAGACTGATGTATATCCCGATACTTTAGAAAATAATTGTAGCTCAAAACAATAACATCAGTTATTTTATTCATAGTATGACTTTATTTATGTGGACTATTTCTAGAAACTGACGTTTACTATAATTGGTTTCGATTTCAAGTATTGATAAATTATTGTATATAGGCGATACGATGCGAGGTCTCGTTAACATGTACATATACACAGGCACAAGCATTAGGTCTTAATCTGCAATCACTTTTGTGTGATGTAATCTTTTAATGTTCTAGTTGTTTGTCCAACATAAACCTCCTCACATTCACTGCATGGAATTTTATAAACAATGTTAGATTGTTGATCTTTATTTATAGGGTCTTTAACTTTAGAAAATAGTGAGTTATTAGTATGTGAATGTTTTAATGCTATTTTTACCTTTTCATTTTTCACGTTTTTTAATAATTTAGGTGTAAGGTAGTCTATATTTGGTAGTGATGTAAAAGTGATTTTTCTATTATTAAACTTGGTCTGTGCATTGTGATGGTTGTTGTTGACATTAAACTACTCCGTGCCAGTGTTGAAAAGTAAACGACTGAGGTAATCAGGGTATATATATATATATATATATATATATATATATATATATATATTTACCGGGTGGCGCTCGAAATTCGTTACTTAGGCGTTTAACATGGAAAAACCGTTTTTCCTAGCGCATTGCTCCCCAAATTATTTTAGAAAAAAAATCTTTAAATAAAAGTTGAAGAACATAAAATTTTGCATTTGAATCAATAAGCAAAAAAAAAATGTTGCATGTTTTGTAACAGCAGAAATTAGGTATGAAAATGTCGAAAATCTACTCAAAAGTAGTGATAGCCATGGAATTAACAAAAAGCTTTACAAACAAACGTGTGTTTATCTGTCATAAAATTTAATTGATTTATTATTATTTAATAAAATTATCACAACGTAAAATTCTTAAGCAGAATAATAATTTCATTCTTCTATACTGTTCAAATACTCATTTTTTTGACAAAAAAATCACAATATTTGACATTTAAATCAGCACATTTGTTTGTCTTTTTTGTTTAAATTCCATGGCTAGCACTATTAAACTGAAATTTTCAAAATATTCATATTCAATTTCTGGAGTTACTATGCATACGAAAAGAATTTTGTTTACTGATTTACATGCAGAATTTTGTATTCTAAAACTTTTATTTGAAGATTTTTTTTCTGAAATAATTTGGGGAGCAACGCGGTAGGAAAAACGGGTTTCCCATGTTAAATGCCTATGTAACGGATTTCGATCGCCACCCTGTATATATATGAACTTGAAAATTCACGGAATTACAATTTAATAGTATTAGCCCCGAAATTGTTCACACTGTTCTATAATTTAGTGTAAATTAAATGCGACCGGTTTCGATCATTAAAATACCATCTTCAGGCAACCGGCGAGACTACAAGAGTTGTACATAAGTAACATAATAAAATTATTAAACCAAACACAAAAAAAAAACAAATACACAAATAACTACAGGAGACTCAGAAATGGAGTCACAGTACTAATCATATAAAAAAGTACAAAAAAAAATTCAAACAAATTTTAAAATAATGAAATTTAATAGCTAATTCACAAAAACGTCCACTATCAGCGAATCGCCAAAGAACAATATCCTGTGAGGAAACCGAGATATGTAGAAAAATGCAGGATAATGCAAAAAGCGCATAAAAACTTGCGTGAAACTAAATCAATGAATGAAGAAGAGGAGTATTTTCTAAATTTATTTGTTCGATTAAGTACAACGCTTCGTTAACTTTCAATGACTTTTTTATTTCCAAATTTTCGAGGAAGTCTAACCCTCTACCCTCAGTGTGCTTGATGTGTAAAATTTCGAAATCTTTATTTACATTGAAACTATGGCCGATGTTGATAAGGTGTTCTGCGAAACTTGACTGGTTGTTTTGAAATTTTATGCATCGCCCGTGTTCTTTGAAACGGATGAGAACTTTCTACCTGTCTTACCTATATAGTTACAACTGCAATTACCTCAGTTTAGTCTATAAACGCCAGATTTCTCTACTAGTGTTGTCTTGTCGATTTTTTGACACACTTGGGTGTTCTATTTCTTATAATTTAATAAAACATCTAACACTATATTTATCTAAAGTGGTTACATTTCAACTGGAGTAACCTAATTTCCTATACCAGCCTTACACTTGCAATTTACTGTTGATTTGCCTAGGGGACACTGCCCCTTCATCGTCTTGATGATGAAGGCGTCTTGTATTTTATTTATTGCAATGGTTATAGGTTTAAGATAACTTGTATTTTTTTCTTGAGCGAAATCAAAAAGATTATGAGGCACCTCCACGTAAATATGTTCTTCTAGATCCTGTTATCCCAGAGTAAGATCTTAATGAGATTGTAAATTCTTTACCCAATAATCCAAAGGTACTAAATTAGACGTTACTGCTGTATCAAATTTATCTTCGATATCGTCTGCATATACCAATTGTGGAATAATAAATTCTTCTTGTCCAGCTATTTTTGTCTTCAGAAACATCTTTTTACTTGAATCTGTATTTATTTCATTATATTTGCTTCCACTTAACAATAAGTAAGGTATATATAATTTGTTCAGCTTCAATTAATGAATAACTTCTAATTTAAAAAAACCATTGCTCTCATGGTTCCTACGTACTGATATTTTGAATAATGTAAACAAAATTAACTCAGATGAAAATAGAAGGTAAATTTCCTACTTGGCCTTGTGGGTAAGCAAAACAAATATCCATATATGTTTTTAGGAGATCGTGTTATAGCTCCTAGTAATGCATAAATGGTCACAAACCACAATTTGGGCAAGAGTATAAGCCATAACGCTATGTAAGGTGTACGATGTGTACCTCTGGTAGCATTTGACAAATTGGACATTGTCCTGAAAATCCAAGATGTGCTACACACTGATAAAGGAAAATGTAACCAGACATGGTATTATACGGTCTTTCAAGTTTTTTTTTAACCAAACCTTTAGTTGCATCCACAGTGATGACAGATTCTTTAGATGTTCTTATATATTTATTATATACAGCTATTTGTTGCGGTGCCCAGTAGCGAACAAAAAATTTATCTAGATTTTTTATGTATATACACTGCGTACATTTTCACTTTCACTTCTAGGTCCATGGAGTTGTGAAATGATGTATAAGAGTTTTTCTTTAACGACGTTTGATGGAAAATGTGATTGTTGTGAATATTATTTATTAAAATTGTTTTTATAAAGTTATTTTTAATTTCATTGAATTCTTTCAATAATTCGTTATAATTTATTATGCCGAGAAATAAGATATTTAATTGGCAAAACGTTATAGTTTCCTCTGACAATTATTAATTCTTTTATTATATTTTGATTTTTTTGTTGGGGGTGTTTTTTGTATTTGTGTGGAATGGTTGTGTATGTATTGCAAATCATTGATGTTAAGGTCAAATATTTCCGTTAATTTTTGTGGATTGCTAGCAGATAATTGTTACTTAAATGGGTCTTTACAATTATTTATAAACCATTTCGTAAAAATTTTACGGCTTTGTCTAAAATTACTTTACTACTTGCGCTTCCATGTTTGCATTCTATTTTACTCTTATAGATCAAAAATAAATCATTAAATCTGGTATAATATTCTAATATGTTCTTTTGTTTGTAGTTTCGTACATTAAAGTGTGTTCTGATGTAGTGTCTGAATAATTCGCTAAGAGATGTTCTTTTAATTCTATCTAAGTATTTATAGTAGTAATACTTATGCTGCTTTGCCTTTAGTTTTGTTTTTAAAAGCAAAGTGTAACTATTTTTTTTACATCTGATGGCTTTGAGTGGTTTACTAATGTCATCTACAGTGTTTATAAATTTGGAAATGATTTTATATCTCCGTCGAAGCATAATACTAAATCTAATAGTTTTCAAATAACATTGTTTAAGTTAGCAAGTATTATTGCCTTGTGCCTCTGGCAATGGCATATTGATATTTAAATTATTAAGGGTTTGTAAAAGTTCCTCCAGGTCGTAAATGTACTTACAGTAACATTACAATTTCTTTAAACATTAGGTGGTTGATTGTTGCCTTCGATCGACGTCGGCTCGATGTGGGATGGCAATGGGTGGTGGTATGTTTGGCTCTCGGTCAATGGCTGCTCGATGCGCAGAATAGGTGTAGATGACTCCTCGGATCCTTGACTTTCGCTCAGTGATTGCCGTAGAAAAATTCATCGTGGTTTGTAGTGGGATGAGAAAATTTTTATACTATTCACTTGAGTATCGCTGATAATTATTGTAGAGTTGACTCGTAGATTCATGATTGGCAGGGTTGAATGATATTAATCGACGAATATCTGAATTTTAACGAATTAAACACTTGGTTTTCGATTCACAAAAATTTTATTGCTAATCCTACCAATTCAGAACTCGCAATTATATTTTTAAAAACTTGATTTTAGAGGGATAAAAAAATATAATATTGGAAAATAGTATTGATAATTCCTGATTGGTCACGATTTCAGTGGACTCTATGATGGAATAGTTTGGATGTTTCGAAAGTCACTGGTTTGTTTGAACACTTTATTTACACTTTGTACAACAAGTATTTGGTGGATAACCCACGCTTGATTTGAAAACTGAGTAACTAGACGTCTTGCTCAGTTCGTGTCTCTGATACAACTCATCTCCAATTTTACTTCAAGTCAGCAGGTACTGACTTCTAAACAACCCTAATTCTAAGAAATATACAAACTGTCGCATAGCAACAGTAAATAATATCTGTTCAACAAACATTGTACATAATAAACTGTTGTCTGTTCTACTAACATACAACAAATCGGCGTCAGTAATACCCAACTACAAATTGTTGTATGTTGCATTTTAAGATGAACAAATATTACATTGGTGTCATTTATTGACAGTTGTGTGTAACCATGGAAGTGATTGATTCCCTGTATAACAATATTTTTATAATTTTAGGTTGAAGTAAGCATAATGATTTTTTAAATGAAACTTACCCTCATTTGTGTCTTTATTCTTATGTGAGGTCCATGATCTTTCGGGCTAACATTAATCTGACTTATTTCACGCCCACGACAAAAAAGTATAAAACTTGATAGAGTTATGTCAGTTGAATTGTCAAGAAACATAATACTATTGCCATCCATGATTGAAAAAGAGAGACAAGTTGGCTTAACTCCGTATTAATACTCATACTTTCAAAATTGTAACAGTGAAAACTGAGACGTCATCTTATCTCTTTTTTCCATGGCACAATTGATAGTTTTTATATTTATCTCTGTTTCTTAACTTATGCTATTATGTTATAGGTGGGTAATATTGCAACTTGTCTCCGTTTTCCAAATCTGGAAACTATAAAATACAATTTGATGTACTTAACTCAATTTTTAAAATTGACTTTACTTCTTTACTGTGACACCATAAAATTATTTTAAAAAAGAATTGAATCAGGTAATTTCTTGACTGGAAGGGATGATAGAAAACAATTTACTGGAGATCAGTCAACTTTAATCTCAACCCGACTTGTTTCGACACCACATGTGTCTTCCTCAGGGGCTACATTTACAGAACAGAAAAAAAATATATATCTTTTTACAATAATGCATTGAAGTTGTAAAAACCAGATTACTCACATAAGTTTTAGCAGTTTGTTGATAAGGTAATTGTTAAGTGATTTACACAAAAATTGTACATGGAAATTATATATAAAAGAAATAATATAAAAAATATATAAAAATTTGTCCACAACGACCAAAATTTACTGTTAAATGAAATTAACAAAGTCAAAAAAATATATAAATATTCACTTCGACATAAAGTGAAGAAAAAATATGAAAATTGTAGTGTCAACACCCTTAACCCTGCAGTGATGGCGCTCAAATATGTAACATCACTGGTGGCGCGGAGTCTGACAGACTCCGTTATTATTTTAGCCATTATTGTTAGTCACTGGGCGAATAAAAAAAAATGTTTATTTATTTAATAATAGTACTTTATTGACGATAATTTAAAACGGAAAATAAAGATATTTTATGTTTCACAAAAATATAAATAATAAAAACTTAAATTCACGCATTTTTTGCTCCACACTAACATAACGTCACCTAAATCATACAAACAATATATATATATATATATATATATATATATATATATATATATATATATATATATATATAACAAAAACAAATTAAAATATAGAAAACATATGCATATGCCCAGATAAGAAACATAAGTTTATCTTATTCTAATCTGTAGCTAAACAAAGATCGCAAATGATATTTGCATGTTTCAGACAAAGAAAATTTTTGCATTTTGTGCAATAATATTTACTTTTATTTTTATTTTTGCACTTGACACAATATTTTCTTGTATTTTCAAGGTTACCCCTGAAATTTTGAACTTCGGACGTCCCAGCTACCTCCTGTCTTCTTAGTCTTACTTCTTTTGGCACGTTTTGTAATGTGGAACGCCGTTTCATATGTTCGTCTATGAGTGAAAGAGCAACTGATTTTATAAAAGCTTTTCTTTTCATGTCATTAGCAGGGTTGAGATTGTTTGCAGTACAAATAACTTGTGCATTAATTCCCGCAATATTTAACAGTGAATAAAAAATTACCATTGGCCAACGTCTAGTGTTACGGGCTACATTATACGTAGCACACTGTTGGTCAACCATGTCGACCCCGCTTTTGGTCGAGTTGTAGAAAGTAATTACTTCGGGCTTTTTTTTGTCTCCAGTTTGGGGATCTATTGTATCGCTATTATGGAAACTCGAGGCCAAAGTCACATTTTTGCCTTTTTTTGGAACATATGAAACTAGAGAAATGTTTTTACGAAATCCAAAAATACTTGAGTTTTCTGGTCGATCACGTGTATTTACAAATAATGAAGGCAATTCCCTTTTGTTTTTACGGATAGTTCCCACGTAAGTCAATATGTGATCTTCTAATAATTTTTCTATCAACGGTATTGATGTAAACCAATTGTCACATGTAAGATTTCTTCCCGTGCCGGAGATTGGAGCTATTAACCGTTCAACAATACTACTTGGATCATTTTTTACACGGAAAGGACCTTCTGGTTGCAGGCCTACATAAACTTCGAGATTTTGCGTGTAGAACATACGAGCATCGCATAAGGCAAATATTTTAATTCCATATTTATTTGGTTTGCTCGGAATATACTGCCTAAACCCACAACGACCACGAAAACCCTCTAGTTTCTCATCTATTGTGGCGTACTCAGAAATACAATAATTCATTTTGCAATTATCCACAAACATTTCACAGAATACACGGATCGGGGCTAATTTATCCACCGCTCTTCGCTCTTCTCTAGTTGATAAATCATCGAAACGAAGAACTCGAAGAAGAAAAAGAAATCTTTGCTGTGACATTGTAAGCCAAAACATTTCAATTCCGGTTCCCTTTCTATCCCAAATTTCATCCACATTTAACCTATTGCTTTTTAGTATTCCGGCTAAATACAGAAGTCCTATCAGTGCTTTTATTTCAATTTTGTCTGTAAGTTTAGCAGCTCTAGGTCGGTCGTAACCCTCAGATATATTACTTATATACTTGTTCGTATTTTCAACTATAATTTCAAGCATTGCTTCTGTCACAAAAAGATCCCAGCATGTTATAGGTGTATTAGCGTTTTTAGCAATTCCTTTTGTGCCTGGCAAGTGTGTAATTTTGTTCCAATTACGTGTGCGAACATTCTGTGCAGGTACATGTTTTTTCCATCGAGTTATATTATCACGACCAAAATAACACGGAGTTTTAGGTTTTTTAGTTACAACAACTTCATCGCTAGAGTCACTATCACAGCCTTCCTGTTCTGTATCGGTATCTTCAAGTCTCTCTTCTAATTCATCTTCATTGTCTTCAGGTTCATCACTCTCAAGTTCATCCCCTGCATCTACTTCGTTGAATAAACGAAGTAATCTCTCTTGTTCCTTTTCATAGGAGAAATTCATATTCTATAACATAGAATAAATAGTAACAGATCAGAAAAACATAACACTTTCATATACACCTACCAGTCTTATAAAATATCCACAGAATTTAAAGACGGCAGTAAACAAATTTTGTAACGCGACAAGTGGCGCGGAGTCTGACAGACTCTTTTGCTATTTTACTGTTAATACGAAAAAGTATCACACTGCAGTTGTTGTGTAAACTGTACTACAGACAAAGTTAGGAAGGTACTGAAACCAACACGGAAATAACCGAATGCTTCCCGATATTAACCGAACATTTAAAATCCTTGGAGTCTCACAGACTCCGCGCCACCACTGCAGGGTTAAAGGCTAGCTATTACTAAGTAAAGTTTTGACCTGTACAGTGACTTATACTATTTTTAAAATGTGGTCATGTTATTTTAAATTGTTTTACCACCAGCTTTATTTAAAAAAAATAACAAAACCTTTATATATATATATATATATATATATATATATATATATATATATATATATATATATATATATATATTAAATTTATGTTTATGTTACTTAAGTTTAGTGCTTTATTTTGTTTTATATGTAGATAATATATTAGTTTCATTTTACTTTAAATTTAATTAGGTAGTAATATAATATTGTTATATCTCGCTAATATGCAGTGTCGGTTTTTATATTAACATTGTTTTTGTCATTATTTATATGCAGCATTTCCAGTGTAGGTCGTTTGTATAGCCTACTTTCAGCGTCTAATATCTTAGAATTTTCAAAGTCAAATTTGTGATTGTGTCTGGGCGTGTGTAACAAGGGCTCATTTATTCTGATTATTTGTTCTTTTAGTACAGTTCTTTTTATGTTCTTCTAGACGTATGTGTAAATATCTTTTTGTTTGACCTGTGTATTGAGCGCAGCAATCATTACACGGTATTTTGTATATTATACCTTATTTTAATGTTTATCTTTAACTTTAGTTTACTGAAAAAAGATCCAACAGTTTTAACTGGTTTGAAGCTTATTCCTATATTTAAATATTACGTGAAACATTTCTTTAAAGGTATTGCAATGCCATCTATATATGGTAAAGAGTAAAAACATTCCTTTGCAGTTTGTCCATTTGTTTCCTTATCTGTTTGTGTTATTATTAACTGATTATTCATGTCTTCGTTGTTATTATTATTATTATTATTATTATTATTATTATTATTATTATTATTATTATTATTATTTATTATTTCCATTATTAATTTTATTTTACATTCATTATTCAAGCCCCTTATTATGCCACTTGGATAGTTAAAAATGAATATCCTAAATTCACAATGGATGAAGAAGATAAAAATACGAATTTTGTATTTAAATATGCTTTTGCTAAACAAGGCGGAAACCGATCGTCTGTAATAGCAAGAAGAATTAGAAAATAATTTATGGAATATACGTGAACAGTGAAGGGGTTGCTCCATGATATTCACTTAATGTATACATGTGGCATGTATATTTTATTACGTTACTAACCAAAAAGAAGAAAACATACTTTTGTATATAAAAATGTATACATTACATAAAAAATAAAGAATACTATATAATATATTATTCAATGAGCATGTAATGTATGGTATTACTCATGAGAATGAAGTTTGCATCACGAGCGAACGCTAGTGATGTAAATCATTCGAATGAGTAATAACCATTACATGCGAATAGAATACTATACTTTATCCACAATTGTCAAATAATAACATATCAGTGACATATTGGTTTTGAAAAATAAGTAGAATTTTCTCACTGACAAATGCAAAAATGTTTTTGTTTACATAGACAAATCTAGTCATCGGTGTAGTTGTAACAAAATTATAAAGTGATTTGACATTTAATATAAAATCTTAAAACCGACTATTCAGCTACAATTCAAGCTTAAGAAGAAAATAAAAGTATGAAAAATGACAAAACTAGTGTAATTTTGGCTTTTTATTTGGAAAGAATTACTTATTAAAAGTAATTTTGTGTGTACTCTTTGAAAGGTAGGATTTGAATTTGGCATAACGATTGAATAATATTATTCCATTGAACTGTCAATATTATTCAATTAGTAACAGTAACGAAGGTCATTAATTGATAAAAAATCGGTAGAATTATGGGTATATTATTTGACAGTTGTGGATAAAAAATATTACTAGACTAATTCATCATAAATAAGATTCATGCTTCTTCTTTCTAAGGAATTTACTTCTTTCCTGTCTTTTATTTTCCGTAATTCAGCAGACACATCCGTAAAACAAAATAAGATTTTACACACAATCTCAATTTTTAAAGTAGATTAGCATTAAACAATCTTAAGATTCTCAGGAAGTAATGAAATACTTACATCAAAAATTATATTTATCTCGTATTCATACTAACACTCCAAAACGTTCAAAGTGGTCCACATCACTTTTTTTACTGGCAGCAAGTACCTCCGATGCTTCTTTCTTCATCTTGGGCCCGGTGAATTTGTTGAGCAAATAGAGGTCGGTCCTTTTTAACTGCTGCTGTTTGATGGTCTCGACTATCTGCCACTGCTTACTTTATCTTCCAACGTCATATTACTTTACCCTCGAAGAGTGTTTCACTCTCACATTCCTCATATACACATATAATTATTCAACAAATTAAAAAAATATCATAAAATTGTATACCTCAATAGTATCAGATTTATTGGCTACCAATACATCTTCATCAAGATTTGACTCCTCTTTTCTGATAGAGGTTAGTCGCAGCTAAAAACATTAGCTCTTCAAAGTACCACCACGTTGTTTGATAAAGAGAAACTTTTTCAGCCCCACTGAAAACGATTTCTTTATTCTCTTCCACTCGTTGAAAAACTGTGTTCGTAAATTTATAATTTTTTAACATCATCCACGGAAATTCTTGCAAACTGGATTAACCATCATGCCATCATTTCGTAAACGTAAACGAAGTGGGCGGCAAATCACAATTTATAAAGCGCCACTGTATTTTGTATTGTAAAACAGGAGCTAAATTTCCTAAAGCGGAAATGTGAAATGTAATGTAATGGTACGAAGATTTAAATTCAAAATTATGTAAATTAAGTATAGTTATATTAAAAAAATAAGTAATTACATTTAAAGTTGCGACGTATAATAAAATAATAATAACAATTGTAAGTAGTCGTGTCAACATGTATACTTAAATATATGACGTAAATGAATTAATATTAATCGTAACAAATAATTAATTGAGCTAAAGCAGCTTAGCAACCCCCAAATAAATATAATAACATAAATTGTCTAATAACAAATAGCAGTGCATTGGTATTTGGCTCATAAAGAAGAAATAAACTACTTAAAGAAAAATTGGATTGAGCCTCTGTTACAAAATATACTTTTCGGAATTTGATTGAAATTATAATATGTAAATTATTGGATAAAGATAACGACAAGATATATTGTTTCAGGAACGTAGTTATACATTTAATTCTCGAATTGAAGTTAATATTAAATGATCAAAAATATGTTCAAAAATTCAAATTTACTTTTAAAATATAAAGTTGAATTATCAAATCAGTAACAACATAAACTTATAAACCAGTGGATGGTGTTCAACCATGCAGGAATATTCTGGAAAGTCCTCACCGATTACGATGACGTCAGGTCCGGCAAAATCATAGGATTGTTCTCATGACAATATTGCAATGAAGCTTCCCAAAATACAGCACTACTGGCGGGTCCAAAGCGACTTACTTCACTCTCAAATATGGCTCACGATTTCAAGGTGTTTGTTGGGTACTGGCGACGGCGAGAATAATCAAATATATATGGTACGCATAAGCCAGCCACGTGTAGGTCAAGGCTTAACTTAATAGTTTTACCACACAAAAAAAGCTTAAAATAGAAATAGGCATTGAAACGATATTATAAAAGGAATAAAATAACTTGCGATATGTGAAGATATCCCTTAAACAACAATAAAGTGTGAATGCACTCTCCGGGAATTTCCGCCAGAAATAATTTTTCTAATAATTATTCTGAATAGTGCTATATAGTGTCAGATGCTCCGAAGAATTCGTATCACGCACCACTAAACCAAATTTAACTATTCCAACGATAGGGTGCATAATTTGTAGAGATTGAGTGGTAGGCACTTGATGAAACATATTGATTATTATATGAATTAAGGTTAAAAATAAAACACTTGGTTAAGTTTCACAGTTTATTAATTGTTCGACGATCGTTTCAACCTTGCGGTCATCATCAGGTTAACTATTACAAATTTACAAAATGTGCATTCTTAAATACTAACTATCTCTATGGGGGAATACAATGTTTAACAACGGGGAGGCGCTTAGATCTATTTGTTCGTTTACAATATTCTCGTTTGTATTGACCGCTTTCTGGATTTCCAGGTTTTCCAATGAGTTTAGTTTATAACCTTTCTGTTGTACGTGTAGAACTTCAAAGTTACCATTGTATTTATGTTTATTATCAACACAATGGGTGGAAAAGCCTGTATTATTTTTATTGTCCTTAATAGCTTTCATATGTTATTTTATCCTACAACTAAAGTTTCTACCGCTTTGCCCAATGTAAATTGAGTCACAGTGATTGCAAGAAATTTTGTATACACTTGTTAAATCCTTTTTCTCTATTTTTTCTTTATTGTTTACTAACATTCTACCTAAGTTGTTCTTATTTACAGAGATTATTCTAAGATCTAACTTGTTCAGTTTAAATTTTACATTTTCTGAAATGGTTTGTACATGGTTTATAGGGTACCAAGGTTTATTTATGTTATCTTTATTTGTAGGGTGCATGGTGAATTATCTGCTCACTATATATTCCAATGTTCACACAAAGAGATCTTAATACAGAGTCCCATGCCTGCTCGAAGTCGCTAGATGACCAAGTCAAGGAACGATTAATTAACAAAGTTGAAGACTATGCTGACCAAAACTCTACTTGCTGAATTTTGAATAACATAAGCAACAGGCGAATTATTTACTCAAAATATATGCAAATATATAAAACAATACGAATTATGAAAAATTAATGTCACAACATATAATACAAAATTATACTATAAACAAAAACAAAATCAATAATAACAATTTGTAATAAATAAACAAAATGTAACAACTTTTTAAAAATCTAACTTTTCCATATATTTTAATATGGTCGTTAAACATTATTTACCCCGAAGGCTTTTTAACATATTTTTATTAATCATATAAATAAAATGTTTTAACATTATATGGATTACTTTTTCTTTGAATTCCCTGCCATGTGTGTCACAACTGCAGGGTATATTACAAATGGGAAGTACTTCTTTATACAAAATTCATCAATTTCTGATTTATTTATTATGAGCTAGTTTAATTTTAAGTCACTATAGATCTGACGATGCTATGGTAGCGAAACGTAGTGAAACAAAAACCGCTTAATTTTGTCAACCCTTTGAAAACAAAAAGAGGCTTCTCATATTTTTGCAATATTTATTTTTTCACTAAACATTGTTTTGCACTTTTTTAGCACTTTCACAATTTGGTTTTGAAATTGATTGGTAGGATCACACTTTATTTCTGTACAGTTACTTTCAAGGCCAGTTTACATGAAGCCAGTAGTGAAGTAAGTCAAGTGAGCAAGTAACTTGACTTGAATTTTCAACAGCAAGTGCTTTAGCAAGTGTCAGTTCACAAAGCGGACAAGTGTTTGAGGCAAGTTCAGTTATCTGTTTTGCGCTGGAGACATGGGTGTTCTAAATATAAAAAAGGCAGTTAGAAGGATGTCTAATTTATTAATAGGAGAACTATTGGAAATATTAGAGGAACTAACTAATAAAAAGAAGAGATTGTGGGTCCGGAAATGGATAGGGAGAAGAAATTCGCGTGGAGGCTCTGCCCTTCTGCTGAAGGAACTATACATGGAAGATCCAGCTGAATTCAAGTTATGTCTGAGAATATCACCCGATAGTTTTGATGCCTTGCTCAATTTAATAGGACCGCAAATTCAGAAAGCAGATACTTTTATGAGAGATTCCATACCACCCCGTATTAAATTGGAAATAACATTATCGTTCTTAGCTACCGGAAACAGCTACAGAAGTTTACAACATTTTTTTCGTGTTTCAAAGGCAGCAATATCAAAACTAGTTCCTGAAGTATGTGATGCAATCTACAATAGTTTAGAAGAAAACATAAAGGTAATGTAATAAAAATTTTCTTTATTGATATTCGACTTTTTGTTATTTATTAGTAAATTATTATTTAGAAATTATTTTTACATTGAACAAACATCTGATATTGAAAAAACTGCTGCTGACAGGATATCACCAGGTGTAGATTCCGGTGATGCTTGCGAATTTGACATATTGGGCAAAGTATCAGTATATGTGGCGTTATTTGATCCACATAATGTGTCATATGATAATGGTGAGGTCATTGATGTTGAAGAAGTATTTCCTTGTAAAGGTGAAGGGTTAAAGTTCGAATGCTGTGAAGAGTCACTCTGATTAAAACATGCTGATGAACGTCCTGATGAATGAAGAGCATTAAGTCTACTACGCGTTAATACACGTTGTATTTCATCTTGAGCGATAATGCATATCTCATCAGGAAGCTTTTTTAGCTGCATAGCAATATGCCTTCCGAAAACTTCACACTCATCTTCTACGTCTGCACGGTTAATAGCCTGACTAAGACCCTGCAGGTCTTGAATTGCTGCTTTTACGTCAGAAAGTTTATTCCGTGATCTTTTACTTGTTGGAGTATTAACTATTATACTTGTTGGAGTATCAATAGGACGTTTTGCGCTTCGAACTCCTTCATTGTTTGCTGAGTTACAGGGTGCAGATTCGTGTATATTCGACTCTTGGGTGTCTTCCTCAGTAAGAATATTTTCGTTATCGGTTTCAATAATATCGTCATTATTAGCAGGTGTCCTGCAACCCTAAAATAAAGAGAGCTCTTATTAAATATGTTTTGAAAACTCAGTGACGTAAAATAAAAGTAATGACAATATTATATATATTTTTTAATTTTAGATGCCTTCTTCAGAAGAGTGGACAAAGATAGAGAAAGGTTTTCATGCAATGTGGAATTTTCCAAAATGTTATGGAGCCATTGATGGGAAACACGTGACAATTCGAGCTCCTTTTAACTGTGGAAGTACATTTTTTAATTATAAAAAATGTAACAGCATCATTCTTATGGCATTGGTCGATTGTGATTACCGTTTTCGCTATATTGATGTTGGAGCAAATGGTTCGATATCTGACGGGGGAGTTTTCCGAAATTGTTCTTTATCAGATGCATTGGAAAACAATCTACTTCCAGAAGATGGTATTGTGGTGGGAGATGATGCGTTCCCTTTGAAGCCTTACCTAATGAAACCCTATCCGCAAAAAAATTTGGCTTACGATGAAAAAATCTTTAACTACAGATTATCACGAGCTCGACGCGTAGTTGAGAACGCATTTGGAATATTAGTTAGTAGATTCCGAATCTTTGAGAAACCTATTGCTTGTAATGTTAATACAATTGATAAAATAATTCGTACAGCTTGTGTTCTACACAATTGGTTAAGAATTAATTCAACAGGTACTTATTTACCGAGTGGTTCTGTCGATATTGAAGACACCGCTACCGGTGATATAATTCCAGGCTCATGGAGATTAGAAACTTCAGGACTGCGTAGTGTGAATCGTGTTGGTACGAATCATTCATCAAGACAAAGTAAATATATCCGAGATGAATTTAAAATATATTTTGCTAACGAGGGCAAAGTATCATGGCAAGATAGGATGATCCACTAACAGGGTTAATATACCGTATTTACACACATTCTAAGCAGTTGTTAACTCAAATAATGTAAATTTTCTATACGAGCATTAGAAATATATATAATACTTACCATATTACTAGTTGTGTTTCTTTTAAGTTGTCCATTGTTCATAACCCCATGCATTGCACTAAACCATTTCATATTTGGTTTATAGACTTCCTCAGCACCAACGCCGGATTTTTCAGATTTTATGATTTTAGTTTTCTCTTGTTGATACGTTGCACGAATGCTTTTAATTTTTTGTTTTGCTTCTTCTACTCCAAAATCTTCTACTGCCATTTCCTGAACAATTTCCTTCATTGCTTTATCTCTAGCTTGTTTATTTCTATACATCGCCAAATTCATATTCCATAAGCACTCCTGTTGTATATAAAGTTCTACAAATTTACACGTCGTGTTATGATCCCATCTTGGTGGTGACATTTTTAAGAACAGTCTAAAAAATTACACAATTTAAATATTAGTATTTATCTCGAAACGCAGTTTAACTAGCACACTTGCAGTGCAGCACTTCTCAGTGTGTCCAGACGTGTCAAGTAATCAGGCAAGATACTTGGTTGCACGTAAATTTGGTAGAAGGGGAAAGCAAGTCGGCACGAAAATAGAACCTGGTTCTATTCACTTGACTGTCTTATTAGCTTGCCTGGAAACTTGCACCGTACTTGCCTTGCCTGAAATACGAGGCATGTAGATGTTTACACAAAGCAAGTAACTTGTAGCAAGTTACTTGCTCACTTGACTTACTTCACTACTGGCTTCATGTAAACCGGCCTTTAGAAGAACTTCAGTGTTGAAATCCAAAGCTCGAAAGTTGCATCAAAATTCTCTCCAAGTTTCTTAACGTCTCAGACCAACCAAAGGTGCGCCTGTTTAATTTTTTTTTGTATTGTTTCAACCATTTAAGAAACTGTTGGATTAAAACTTTTTATTAATTTTGTATGTTAGTAAATTTAACTTTACTGCATTGATTACTGTAGTAGGTATGACGCAAGTGAAAAATGCACCACTTTTCAAATGCTTGGTTAGGTACTCTAGTTACAATATAAAGTTCGAAAGATGCCTTTAGAAGATCTCCAGTGTTGAAATCCAAAGCCCGAAAGCGGCATAAAATTTCTCTCCGAGTTTCTTGACATCTCATACCAACTAAAGGTGCATCTGTTTAAAAATTATTTTTTGTATTATTTCAACCATTTAAGACACTGTTGGATTGAAACATATTCATTTTAATTGTATAGTAAATTTAACTTTACTGGACTGATTTCTTTCTTGGAGCATCAAAATTTATTTTTTGTGCAACCGGACGCGAAATAAGCATTTCGCAGCCGCAATACAGGCCGCGAAATTAAATTTCGCAACCGTTGTTATGGTAACGGCCGCGAAATTCATTTCGCGGACGTTGTCATGGTAGCGGCCGCGAAATTAGGTAAATAATTACTTTGACACTTGAAAATTGCAGGGTTTTGTTTATCAAATGTTAATTTCATAGCCACCGTGAAAGCTAACTTTCTATATACAATGAAACTGTTTAAAATTAATAAAATTTGTAATTACATATTTTTTCCGGTTGCACAAAAAATATTGTGTACACCTTGTCCGCGAAATCCTTTAGCGGCCTCGAGATTGTCTTGCCTCGGCCGCAAGCGGCCTCGGCGACAATTTTTCTCTCGGTACGCTAAAGAGTGATTTCGCGGCCTTGATATACAAATAACTATGAAGTTGTAAATCGTAATTTTCCAGCATAATTTCATCGCCGTTCTGCAATATGTGGTTATTCCATATTGCGACTGGGATAGCACAGTTTTCCTCGAATCCCACACGATGTATTTGTGGCGTGTTAATGTCACCTAAAGCCACAACTGTTACTTTTAAATTTCAGAACGTAACGTGCTCTGAACTTGGTACGAATTTTCCATCGTGAACGACGTTTGGAGCAAATACTGGTTGATAAGTGAAATCAAATACTTTAATGCGCCCAATCCCATTGAAAAATAGCGTGATTAAATCTGGTGTAATCGTCTGGCCTTTGCAGGCATCTAAAATTTGACAATTTTTCCTTGTTTTTTCAAAAAAAAAAAAAATATATCTTTCAGAGTTCTTAAAGCAAGTCACATTAAGTTTTGTTAGTACCATGATATGCAGTTGTCATGAAAATGGTAAGTCTTTTATTATGGTTCTTATACCGGGACACACTTTATTATTTGAATATTCGTCACTATTTTATCGTATCTGGATTTTCTTCATTTAAAATGGTATTATCAGTGGTCTGTTCCCAATTTATACAGCCCGCTCTAGCAGAAAACCCTTTATTATTTTTTCGGCTATTGTTCGAAGAGTGTTTAATGGTTCTCCAGATCTCTTACGAGGCCTGTTTATTTATGACTGTGTCATTATTCTGCAGTTTTTTGTTAGTTAATTTAACAAAATGTTTTATTAGTACTAAACATATGTAATTCTTTCATCAATATCTTTGCCACGATGAGCTCAGAAATGCTGAGGGAATAGGAAATATGGGACAGTAAATTAGGATGATGTACAATGTTGGGCATATAAAAAAAATCTGTACGTTCTGTTACTAATTTTACAAAATTATTTAAAAGGAATATAAAATAAGGTATATTGTCTTTGCCATAATCACGTAAAACTGTTAAAATATGAATTTCGGTTAGTGTCAGCACAAAAGAACTGCCCACAAGACTGACATTCATAATTTAATAGTTTTTTTTTTACTAAGTAGCCAGCAACATACGCAGATTTATTAATGTCAACATTTGGTAAACATGAAGTTTCAACGGACGATGGAATCGATGGAAAAATGAAGGAATAAGGTTTAAATTATTTGAAACAGGGGTGGAATTCACAAGGTAAGTTCAAGGAATAGGGCCGGAGGTATCAGAGGAATTATTGAGGATTTGAAATGACAAAAGAAGACACCATCATCTTCGCATATCGCACCAATGCCAGACCCAACGATATTATTCAGAATAACCGTTTTGAAGGCATCCATGAATTGCAAAGTTGATGGTTTAGAATTCCCGCCACAATCCTCTCGCAATGGTGAAGTGATTCTCCCTACGGTCTTGATTCAAAGATCTTGTACAGAGGCATTTGAAATCAAGAGCCTGTAGAGAATCCAATAAATTCTTCATGTTGCTAATGGCGACAATAATTTCACCGATGGCGGGTTATTTACACATTCACCTTTGTCGAGAAACTTCATTATATTTAAAGCGCAGGTTGCTTTCTTCCAAAATAGAAAAGTTTACTGGTTTTATGAAGTCGATCTACGTAGGGTTTTTTTGAAGGAAGAGACAGAATTCAGTGAGCCAAACAGGTCATCATAAAGTTTGCTAATATCGCTGTTTCCGTAGCTTCCATGAATGAAGTAAACCTGCAATTGACTGACGGTTGGATGAGTCCACGTGAGCTTTTGACAACTGTGTGGCTTTAAAGTTGTTCGATTATTAGAGCAATTTATAGACAAGCTGGAATTTTAATATATTATTAATCAATAGTATATACTTTTTTTTTGAAAGAGATCTGACGTTTAGTTTTTGTAATACATTTTTGAATATTAGATATTTAATATGTAGTTAGTAGGGAATCTAGTGCGTGACGCATATTTTTTTTAAATATACTGCTATACTACAACTGCTATAGACAAAAATACGAAAAACTGTAATTTGTATTAATCTTCTCTCGTAAATTACGTAATAATTACAAACAAAATATTCTGACATGTAGTTCTGAAGATATTTTAATATAAGTAACTGAAAATTTATTAAAATATCTGTCAGCCATACTTAAAAATAAATTAAATATCCGACTGGTGAAAGTTTGACAACGTCGGATGAAAAATCACGCGAGTTTTTAAATTACTTAATTTAGATCATTTTGTTGAATATAAATATTAAATGAATCTATAAACAATAATAATATAAAAATAAAAAGTTACAATATTTGTGGATAAAACAATTTTTAAAAAACAATCATTGTACATTTTTACTTAACTCGTGTAGTCGATTTTTTTTGCGGTAATAGTTTTTATACCAGCAGTTACTCGAGGATGTGTCTCTACACTTTGGCTCAGTAAAATTTTCAAGTGATGCATACTAATTCCAGCTTTTTCTATTTTGTCAATCATATTAATTTCAATATTTTTTTTTATAAAACACTGGGTGAATTCTTCAGACCTTTAAATTTATGTCTTCATGAGTAAGAAGTTGTTGCAAAATTGGAACGTCAAAAGAAGCATCATGTATTTATGTATGTCTGTTCACTTACAATACAAAAGGGTTTCATACAGCTGTCAGCAACAATAAAGAACACTTGTAACAAATGAAATCACAAATATATTAACGTATCGTCCACTAGACTTTCTCCAGTGACGAAACTTCATTTTCTCTTGCTCATACCTCTTCAACGGAAAGGAATATCTTTATTGCGTGTACAGAATCGGATTCCTTGGACTTTAAAATATAAATCACATTTTTACCCCTTAAAACTGTTTGGTATAAGATTCGGAAACGATTTTTCTTGAGGAATACGCTGCCAATAAGTGGAGTAACAAATAAAATATTATGCAATAAACGCACGGTAACTGTTTTACTATCTGAAGGAGGTAAAACAGTAAAAACCGTTTTACCGGGCTTGTAATTATCACATTTCGTAAAAATATAGTTGGTTGACTCGTTGTGTAGTCTTATCATATACAACTTAAGCTTCGAAAATAATCTGAATAGAGTTTGCGGACTCTATGTTTTACCTGAAAATACAACTCCACCTGCCTACCTATCCTACGGTGTCATAAGTTTTCATTGCACGCATTTAATTAAAGAATTTACAAATAAATATTGCATATTACTATTTAAAGGTGAAGTTAACCCTGTATCGCATGAATTAAAAATATGAATTAAAAAAATAACTTAGAAGGAAACTTAGAGAATAACAATCTGATGATATTTGGACAATAATTTTAAGACATAACCGATGTTTCGGCAGTCAATCTGCCTTCCTCAGGGGAAATGTAAATCTTAATTAAATGAATTTTGAAAAATACAAGTTATATTTGTATTTCTTATAATAAAATACAATTTTCTTAAAATGTGTATGTCTACCACACAGGTCATCTTCAGAGCAAGTGAAAGAAAAAACACACATAAATTCCTAAGTGCTTTTAAATAAGAAAACCCAAAAAAAATTAGTTTGCTTTATTTTTCATTTTTGATGGCCCCTGGGGTCTGATGCCAAATGGCACTACTATGCAATAAATTACACGCACGGTAAATATTATGAGTAACTATTTATTTAGTACCTAAGCATTTATCGACAAGGACTTCACTATTGTATGCAATATCAAATTACATTTTCAATTCCAAGGCTTGTCATGTACAGTTGGAGTCCTTCTGGACTTGTGGAACATAGCGCAACTTTGCACTTCGTGCACCCCACTTGCGACTGCCCAGTGCAATTCGGGTTCTTGCACCTCCCTCTGTTAGTTTTCCACGGAGGCCAGTGGCCAAGTTGATCCGTCCTTACGTCCATGGTTGGTCCAGATGCAGGAGGTCCCCGGCGAGCCTTCGCTGCGATATCCTTTTCAAGCTAGTAGCTGGGACGACCGCGCTTTCTACTTACACCTTTATTGGCCTTACCCAGGCTTTTGGCCACTTCGATCTTGAACTCTGCAAGAGGAATGTCTGGCAGCATATTGCCGGCTACTCGGCGGCACAACAGCCATGCCGTGACTACCATCATGTCAACAAAGTGGAAATATATTTGGTGGTATCACTTTTTGGATCGTAAATGCAAACGATAAAGAGTATTCAGTGAATCTAGGAGGTCAACAGCACCCATGTGTTAATTATAGACACGCATTTTTTCTCTGTTTTTCGCTTTGAAACCACCACATTGCTTTGTCAAATGACTGTGCACCTGTGAACGTTGATAACACGTTTACACAACGATTGTCAAACCATTTTACATGGCTAATTTTTATGTTGTCAATAACTGCTATCTTCTCTTGGAAAGCTCTTCAGCCATTCTTTGACAACTCTTTGTCAGATAGCAAAGCCATATTGCTAATTCTGTTTAGTCTGACAGTTCCAATTGTCCGCACCCCTCGCTTTGCAAGGAATACTTGAAGACTCGGGCAGTTGAAATAAGTACAACTTGTAATTTTTCTCGTTTGGAATCGTTCTGTATAGGCGTATAACAACGTTGGAACTCTTCCCACAATTTTGTTCATCGCTGGCTCTTTACCCGTAAAAAACTCGAAATCGTAAAGCATTTTGGAAATTTCAGACAAAATCCACACTTTGTATCCTCATTTGTGAGACTTACTTTTGTTATATTGCTTCAAAGAGCTTCTTCTTTTGAAAGGAATAATCTGCTCATCCACCGACAGGTACTAAATTATGTATTTTTGTCAAACGAATGAGAAGTATTTAAGATATGTTCAACAAAACTCGAAAAAAGTTTGTTGTTATTAAATTTAATGCAGTTAAGATGTTTTTGGAATCGTTTTTTAAAAGATCTGCCAGTTGGACCTACATAAGCTTTACCACAATCACATTGTAGTGTATAAACATCTAATTTATCTAAGATATCGATTTTGTCTATTTTCTGACAAATTCAAGTTTCATATTACTTACCGGTTTGAAAGAAATATGGATGTTTTTATATCTATCAGCGATATCTTCAGGAAACCGCGACAGACCTGTATGCTTCATCAACCCTCATTTTGTATTTCTTTTGTAATAAATTTTGTCTGTACAGCTAATTGTTTGAGTATGTTAATGTCTTTTTTAACGGCCTCGTCATCAAGTGGCAAAATTAATAATCTGTTAATATAACAACTGAAAGCCGCCATTTTATGTTGAAAACAATGATTCGATGTATCAAGTCATCCGTTTGAGTAGGTTTTCTAAAAATATTAAATTTTCCAATGTTAATGTCTAAAAAGTTTATAGAATTATTGGTCTCTATTTCTAAAGTGAATTTAATTGTAATAGGTTGTTAATTTGCTCTTGAAAAGCAAATAGATCTTTCTTACTTCCTGTCCAAAGGCAAAGAATATCGTCTACATAACGATACCAGAAAATAACATTCGTTAGTCTTAACATATACAACTCTACCTTCGAAAATCATATTTTGCGGACTCTGTGTTACCTGAAAACATATCTCGGCCACCCACCTGTATATTCGGTTATATTCGAACCTCTTTTTGCATAACTACTGAATATCTACATAACTCTTTAAACTTGTACCAGTAAGTTTTTTAAAAAGTGATTCTGAAAGCTTTTTCTTTTGTTGGCTTTGATTATTGCTCCTAAATTAGTAGCTGTCAACCGATGCTTTTTTGAAATTAACCATGTTGCATTTTCAACTTGACCAATTGTTTGCGTAACCACTTTTTTTAGTTATTTCTCAGGTAACTTGCAACATGTTACAAAAATATTCCGTTTTATCTGGTGCCAAAAGGTTATTTTCAGATATTAAAATCTCTATAAAGGATCTATTTGTCAGCCTTTTCTGCTGGTAATAATTTTCTCATACTTCTTGTACGTTTCTGTACCCAAACATGGAATGTCCATCGAACAAAACAATTCCTGCATCTTAATAAAACCAGCGCTGAATCCCATTATTCCTTACACAGCCGCTGGTTTATTGGTGTATTTACAAATGGAGTCGGTTCCAAATACGCGTATGTTTTCCGTTGACCGTTTATTAATAGGTTATGTTAATGTATAGAAAATCATTCATTATTAACCCCTATTACTTCATTATTTTATTAATAAACGATTTTATTGGGTAACCGTAGATACCACATAGCATTGCTGAAAAATTGTCAAAATTTATGTATCAAACGTTTCCAAATTTGATTTGTTTGCGCGAAACAATTCAAATTTAAAAAATCAACAAGAGTGGCGCGTACTTCTGTTGAACTAACTTCTTGCAACAAGTGTTCTGTGGTGTGTAAAAATAAAATAACCACACACATAAGTTTTTTATTTTGCAAATGGTTGTCAATATAATCTTTTTGTCATCTGAGTGAATGTAATTCATTTAAAACCCTATTAAACTGATAAATAACAACACCTAATCTAATTTTTTTGTCATGGAATAAAATTAGAATTTCTAATACGGCCAACGGAAAAATGTTGTAACTAATACGTGTGTTAATTGGCGATTAATGATCTAAACAATTAGCCCTTCATTGCAAGATATGTATAAGTAATGTTATATTTTGTAATGGTTCAAGGTTAATAGGAAAAATAATTTTATAAATCTATGTATACATTTTCATATAAGAAAATTATTGTAAATTTACCACTTTATCCATAAAGTTATCAATCACATATATTATTATTAAGATAAATAGTCGGCTTGGTGGCTGAGCGGGCTAGCGCACATCTCGTAGCCCGCAGTGACGTCACCCGAACCATGTTCCGTGCGTTCGATTCCCGTCGACCGACAACGTGTGATTTGTCGTAAAAAATAAATACAGCTACTTGTATTTATCACACTCGGATGCTATAAGCTGGCCACTTATACATCTTAAATAAATGTAGAAATGGCTGAAATCCAACTGGCAGTACGGCAGTGGTAAAACACTGCGGCTCGGTGAGTCCGCTTGAAGGGTAAACGGCGACAGCTGTATACAAGCCCTAAGTAGATAGATAGAGATTAAGATAAATAATACTATTGATGGAATTTTCTGATGAATTTTTTTTCTTTGGAAAGCCGCACTGTTTTAGTGTATATTCTTTGCAGTCTGGGTATTTGCACCTCATCTGCTTTTCAACCTAAATGAGCTAATGTTCAATACCATCAATACGAACTTTTACTAGAAGTACTTGTGCAGATTCTTTTTTTCTTATTTTGAAGCTGCCGATGGTAGTCTGCCACGTTTACCTCCAGAAACACTCTACCCCATTGAACATAAAGTTGAATTTTACCTGTGTCAAGCACTGTTGCTAATGTTAGGTTCAGTAAATGATAAAATATTCTAAAATACTAGCGATGTGTCGGACATGAACGAGTTGTTCAATTTGAACACACTATCGTTGCGTTCGTTCTCGTGCTATGCTCTTTGGATTGTTCATCATTCATTAAACACACTAGCACAGATGACTCACCGCTCAGTAAATAGCATAGTAGAATGCATGCACAAAATACAGCACGAAGCAGGGAATAGAGTTGAGCTAATACACTCGTGCAAGTGAGCACAGAAGTCACAGCAACACATGAAGAGCGCTTGTGCATTTGAAAAGAGTAGTTCAAGTGAACGACTCACTTTAGTGATCGGAGTAAAATGAACTGACCCATTAAAATTGAACGAACGACTCATCACTATAAAATCCCATTTCTTATTTCACTGGAGAATTTTCATACGACCTATATTACTATGCAATAAATCAACTCCGCCCATATGGCGATTGTATTTTTTGATAATAAAAGGGCAATTTCCTTTTACTTTCTTCTCTTTTCTGTTGTAACCTTCAACCTTTTCTCGTGGAATTTCTCCTGCAATTTTGATAAAAGAGTTACTAGTTTATTTACCGTAGATATTTCTACATCACACGAAGCTACCATTTCTGTACTAGTTCCTCGTTCTTCTTTTTTCATTATATTTACATCGGGTAATTTACAGTTTGGAATCCTGTTTCCTCTGACAGTGCCCGAACTATACATGCCTTGTCTAGCTAGGTAGATGAGAAATGGAATGGAAGTATAGTAATTGTGAAAATAATTTTTGTGATTTATATATTCCTTGGAACTATTCTTTACCCATTAGTGCATGAAGTTCCCTAAAATTGTTTTTACACTTTTTATTGAATGCCATTGATTAGTATATAATTGAGAAAACAAAATCAAAATTTACAGAATTTTTCAACATTTATTAAAAAAGATACAGACCGTCCGTTTAAACGGACACTATGCTAATTGGTCAAGTTAACATTAATATAAAAATTATCAGGTTCATTTGGAATGGTAAAGAGCGAAGCAGAATTTTGGGTGCAACCCAATTTGACATTTGATGCACTGGAAGTGGGCTTTTTTGCCGCAATATCGGCATCTTCTCTCCGCAGGGATATAGTCTATGAGATGGTTCCGGCCATCGAAACGAATGTCTTCTGTGGGTGCAACCGGAATTCTTCCTCTAGACGACGGAATGCCATGTGTGGTGAGAAAAACATTAGCAAGCTGCCTTCGGAATATCAGGAGGCTAGATGCTTTATCATCATTTGGGTGTATTTTTCGCATAAGCAGCCATGCATTGGTAACAGATACATCTAATAAATATGCAAAAATCGGCTAATACCATTTCCTGTGGCGCATTCTAGTCCGATAAACAGCAACCAGCTGATCCATTTTATTAACACCACCCATTCCCTTGTTGTAATTAGCAAATACTTTTGGCTGAGGTACAGTAATTTTCGCTCTTTTATCCCTAGCATACCTGGAGCAGCTACCTTCGTCCATACTGTCATAATTAGTAACACACGTTACTACTTGATTGTCTTTCCATCTAATCATAGCAATCTTTTTATCAGTATCAGTTCGGAATTCATAGGCACCCCGACGTTCTTTCTGCATCTTCGATTTTTCTGGTAGGGGACATCGACCTGTCCTGCCATCTTGAATGGTTCCAGTCGCACAATAACATTTGTCAGCCAAGTGACATAATAGCTTGGCAAATGAAAAATAATTATCAAAAAAGATCTCATATCCCTCACCAGGAGGTATTTTTGCGTCAGATATCAAAGAGCACACGATATCTCCACCAATTCCGAACACTTTGTCTTTTTGCTCTCCCTTGCCAGTATAAATTTCAAAACTAATCATGTAACCTTCACTGCTGCACAATGCCCAGTTTTTGAAACCGAATCTGATAGGTTTCCCTTTTATGTATTGTTTGGCATAATGTTTGCCGTAGTAGGGGATCATACTCTCGTCGATAGAAATATTTTCATGAAGACCTCCATGTAGTTTGAATGTTTTGTTCAAATGATCTATAAGCGGGCGAAGTTTGTATAACCTGTTATTTGTATTACAGGAGAAATTATTAATCAAATGAATGTTTCGTAGAATTTGCTCAAACCGGTTCAGTCTCATGCTATCCGCTAGTATTTTGGGTACA
Source organism: Harpalus rubripes (assembly GCA_963082715.1). Lineage (NCBI taxonomy): Eukaryota > Metazoa > Arthropoda > Insecta > Coleoptera > Carabidae > Harpalus > Harpalus rubripes. Next base: position 38,894,441 of record OY720462.1, on the reverse strand, counting down.
TCCGGAAGTGCAGACCAAAACATTCTTTTGTTGGGGTATTTTGCATAACCTGAGAGTAACAAACCTCCTATAAAAACATACAATTCGTCCATAGTCATATTTTGTTCGAGGTTTTTTTGCATAGCGTATGTGTTGCTTTCTTGTAAAATAATCTCAAGTATGTCATTGCTAAAAAATAGTTTGAAAAAGTCGACTGGACTACTGACATTTTGTGCATCTTGCGAAGGTGGTTTTGCCGTGCACGCAACATTCATTGTAAAGTTTGGTTTATCATTGTTCCATTTTATTTGCTGCACAGGAGCTATTTTGGGCTTAGTTTTATGTTCAGGTATTTCTGGTTCTAGACATATATACTATGAAAGAGGTTCTTCATCGCTTGAACTATATTCAACCTCACCTTCAGCAACGTTGTTTTCAGAGGTCCTGGGTTCATGTGAAGAGCCGGGCATATTTTCAAATAGACATCATGCCTTCTGCGTATTTCACATTGTGTACGTAACATTTTTGGCCCCAAATTATTCAAATCAGCTTCATGATCATCATCGCTCTGGTCCTCATCACAGTCGGTTACCAGCCCATCTTCTGGTGGTTCAGCATATATATCTGCTACTACTTCAGAATCGACATCATCCAGCAATTGCAGAACTTCATGCACCGGCAGGCTACAATGAGTCAAACATCACACTGTGCATAGTGTCCGATAAAACGAACGGTATAAATAAACACAACTGGTATATTGATTAACAATTATTATATAAAGAAAACAATTCTAGAGTGAGATACGGCCTTTTATTGAAATGGAAAAATAGGTTTTAGCACCATACGTTACACTATTTACAAGAAAATAAAACATTACTTACCGCCTACCGATGCCGTAGAAACGTGAAGGGTTCGTCAATCGCTAAGTTTAATTTTAACAATAATATATAAAAAACAGGATACAATCTACTTTCACGTACAGTCACTCAAAGTATCAGCAACTTGCTCATCTATACTGCACCTCTAAATACACTAAAATAGTAAGGTTATGTAGCAATAACAGCTGATCCGTTTAAACGGACGCGTTGCACTAATGGGTTAATCTGACCACTAGTTACTTGAGGCTTATTTACAAACTTGTTTTTATCTGCATTTTCCTGATCTGTGTACATTTCAAAGTTGCAAGTGCAGCCTAAAATGTAGTATAAAACAAAGTATTTAAAAGCCCATTTATGCGGTTTTTTAAGTAAATATTGCTTCAAGTGATGTCCAGCCTTGATAGAGCAAATTTGTTCGTCTACTGTAAAACATTGTTCAATTGGTACACTTCTGCAAAAGTTTTTATTCAAACCATTAATTATGGACCTTATCTTGTGAAGTCGATCGTTGTTATGATTTTCGCGTGGCAGAGCAGTTTCATTATTGATGAAATGCATATAACGTCTTATTTTTTTTATATCTATTGACAGTTATTGTGTTTTTTATTTTTTCAAAATCCAAATCTTCTGGCCAATATGCACGGGTATTTGGCATGTGAATCAGAGACATACATAATGTAATTACAATGAACTTCTTTATTAAATTTTTAGCTATTTGCGCTTTATTTGGGTCTTTTTGAATGGCATAGAGATTTGTTTCTTCCACTATTTTGTTAAAAATAACATCGGTGAATAAGTAGCAAAAGAATTCATACGGACTTTCTAGATCCAAGACTTCCTTGGGAAGTAGCTGCTCGTTGAGAAGCAAGCCTTTTTTTAAATAATATCTAAACGAAAAAGTATCAAAAGAAATGAATCTTTGTAATTGATAATAGCTTACCTCTTTTTCAAGAAACGTCTTTGATTTATTCTGAATTTTAATATTATTTGAAGTACTTGGTCTTGAGAGCTGTTTCAATAGCGCTGTGTACGGAATCGCACTTTATCTGTGTGTGCTCCTTGGTCAAAAACTTCTGAGTAATAGATATCTCATGTTTCTCACTTGTATAAAGTAAAGCGTTTGAAAGGACACTATTGCGATTTTGGGCTGTACAACCATCTGAAAATATTATTGGCTTTTTAGAACTTGTTATGCAATGTTCTTCCAAGTAGTCAATCAAGAAGGATGCATAAACAGACGCCTGCCCATCGGCGGTAATTTCATCATACCAATAACAGGTGCATTGTTTTGTGGCTATATTATAAAACGTAAAAATATGACAACATAATTTTGTTTTATAATACAGTGCATTTGCTGGTGTTAGGGGGCAAAGTTTGACTACCTGTACATATGTCGTAATTGCAAGAAAATTCTCCATTTTTGCCAGTTCTTTAGCCTTATTTTTTTCTTGTCTAGCTCCATCTTTCAAATGTAAGGTAAGTGCGGGTAATAAGGCCCACATAAGAATCAATATTTTTTTTTAAAAAAAAGTTACGCATGGATGGATTCTGGATTTGAGGTGGAGGGTGAAGAAACTCCACGCGCACTTAGGCCTCACAAATGGGCCCATTGTACTACCTCCTAGAGCACAGCTTCCGAACTACTGATCTTGAAGCCATTCTACGCTCAGGAAGAAGGCTAATAAGTCAGCGGGGGAAGTTGAGCTAACTGCGGCCGTGGAAGGCCAGAATTCCCCTAACATGGATCCTCTCTTTAGCGCTAGAGCGGGACACTCGAGAAGAATGTGTTCCACTGTTTCGTCATCCATCTCACAGCCTCTGCAAAGAGGACTGTCGGAGATTTTTATGCGGTGCATGTGTTTGTTGAACCGACCATGTCCCGTAAGGACCTCAACGAGAAATTTGAGGTTGTTCCTCGAAAGTCTGATGAGATAATTGGCTAACTTACAAGTTGGTTTAGGAATAAAATTCCTCGTTTGTTTACAGGTGGATATATTTCTCCAACCAGCTGAAAATTTTTCAAGAGTGATGTTTCGAGTAATATTGTGAAGGACCGATTTGGCTAGGGGTAGCATAGGCTCTGGGCCCCAGGGTGAATCAGACGAACTCTGTTTAGCTAGATTATCAGCACAGATGTTACCTTCAATACCATTGTGTCCCTTTACCCAAGCGAGTTCCACGACATTGTTTTTGGATATATCTGACAATGCAAGATGACAAAGTTCAACCAGACCTGAAGTGAATTTAAATCCACTAAGGCTTTTAAGAACTGCTTTGCTGTCTGAAGCTATCCTGATATACTTATTTTGAACTTTATGTTCTTTAATTAGTAGTGCACTATGCAGGATACCTAGAATTTCAGATTGAAAGACGGTGGCATAGGCACCAAGGGGAATACTGACAGACAGGTTCATTTGTTCGGAGAAGATTCCTGAGCCGGACCCTGTCCCACTCTTCGAGCCGTCAGTAAAAATGAGAATGTCAGGTATAGAGGATGTCTGACAGTCTAGTTTAATTTGATATAGTTTCTCAAAATAGAATTTTGAAACAATGTAGTCGTTACTCATCTGTAGAAGTGGAGCCCGCAAGGCTGCTTCTTTGAAGATAGAGCAGTGTTTACTGTTTGCTCCTATTTTATTCCAGAGACCTAGTTGGAAAAGGCGCAAGACAGACTTCAGTGCAACCTCCTCAATGTAGATATTAAGAGAGGGAAGGCATAGAAGAACTTCCATTGCTGCCGTTGGTGTAGTGCACATGGCGCCAGTTATTGCTAAACATGCCAGCCTCTGTACATGTTCTAGTTTAGATGTTGCTACGGATTGTCTGATTCTGGGCCACCAGACAATAGCACCATATGTAATCATTGGCCTGATAATGGCTGTGTATAGCCAGAGGGTGAGCTTAGGTGTGAAGCCCCAAGTTCGACTCAAAGCACGGCGACATCTTCGAAGAGAGTTTGAACGCCTCCTCCGAAAAGGAGTGTCCTTGAACTGCCCAACTACTTCCTTGAGAAATTACACAGCCTGGAAAGTGACACTTTGGCAGAATTTCATTATTTTCTGTAATGGAAGTAGCGTATGAGCCGTCCTCACGTTTGAGGCAGCTGAGTTGTTGGTTAGGGTCCTTAGAGAACATTTTTTTTAAGCGAGCTACAGGGGCAGTTCCTTCGATATTGCTAACGTAGTTCTGCCATGCAGTTCTCTGCTTTTGTCGTATAACTTTTTTGTATTTAGTTTTCTCTATTTGGAAAGAACGCCAATCGGCTTCGGCTTTAGAGTTCTTCGCTTTGTTAAACAATTTCCTAACGATTGTTCTCATTTTACCTAGTTCACTACACCACCATGGTGCGTTCGTGGGCTTAATTGTACTTTGGGGACATGCCCGTTCGTATGATTTTGTAAGAACTTGTTGAAGATTACTAGCGCAATTTTCAAGTGTTTCTATATTGATTTGTTTGGGTACATGATATTCCTTAATTCCCGAAGACAGAAGGTCAAGGAATACGGTTATGTTAGTTTTCCTGGGGTTACGAAAAACCTTTTTTTCAATGCATTTAGCATTTAGTGTAAAACATATCGACCTGTGGTCAGACATTGAAAGGTCAGATGATTCACACCATCCTGATATGTCGCTGGATATGTTTGATGTGGCTAGGGTGATGTCAATTCTAGTTTGAGCACGGGAAGTGACAAAAGTAGGTTCATCGCCCTTGTTAAGTATTTCTAGGGTAGTACTAGTGATGTATTCACTTAAAGATCTACCTCTGGGATTAGCATCTTTGCTCCCCCAGATTGGGTGGTGCGAGTTAGAATCGCAACCCACGATTAGATGTTTGTGATTTTGTTCACAGAACTCAATCAGCTTCACCAGTTCAGGACTAGGAGGAAGTTGTGAAGAGTCTGAAGGTAGATAACAGGAGGCAAGAATGATGTCTTCCTTGGTATTTTTAGTGATTTCACTAAGAAGAATTACAGTGAGATCGCGTGTACAAAGTTGTTGAACGATAACAGCTTGTATTTGTTTAGGAACTATAATGCATGTTCTTGGTTTTTCAATACCAAATCCTGTGAAGGTAGAGGTATTTTTGTCGCCTAATCCACAGATCTTGGATTTAACTACCCAAGGCTCTTGTATTAGGGCTATACTATTCTGCTTGCTGTCTAGGTGCCGTCTCAGAGTGGAGGACGCCGCCCGACAGTGTTGCAGGTTTATTTGGATGAAGGATATTGGGGCTTGAGGAGGGAATTTAGGTTGAGGATTGTTGGGAATCATCCTTGGGAGAAACTAACGCAATCTCCGAAGTTAGCAGAGACACGAGCTCTTGCAGTTCAGCAGCCTCGTTGGAACCTAGTTCCATTGGGGTTGCATCCTGCGAAGACTGAGTCGCGGTCTCTGTTGGCTGTGTTTGAGGGGGTGCAGAATCACCAACCTTCAATTTAACGGAGAGTTGGGAGAACCTGTACCTCAGTTTCTTCCCCTTCTCCAAAAGAGTTTTGGCATCCTGGTCGTTGATGCCGAAGACCAACAGCCGTCCCAGCGGATTCTCTTTTGGTGCATCATGAAAGACACACCAATTGGAAACCTTGAGGTGGTTGTTCTGGACCGCCAACCTCCGGATGACAGTCTCTCTATCATCGGCTTTACCCGGAATCCAGACAGCTGCCTTGACCAAACGAGGAAGTTGGTCCAGCCCAACGACCTCTAACTGGGCGTTGTCCCAAGGAGTGGGGAGTCCACGCACCGTGGATTTCAGCCATTCCAATGAGTGGTTGTCACCACAGGTGATACGTAGAATCTCGCCGGAATGTTGCCATCCGTCGAAGACAGGAGGCTGTTCTCCTTCCTTGAGGGCAAACAAGCAGTTGTCCAACTGTTGATACAGTTGGTCCTGCAGGATTTGGGCCTGAGAAGAGGAGATTTTCCCCAATGGGTTGCTACGGCAAATGACCGCGACTTTAAGATGCCTTTTCGTGGCATCTGAATAGTTCCCGACAGGCTTGGGAGCCGAGGGTCTCGTACTGGGGATAGGACGATTCTTCTTCCTAAGGTTGGGAGAAGGTTCAGAGCCCTCTGACCTAATACGTTTGGCGCCGCCGGGACAGCCAGCCTTCTTCACTGGTCTGGACGATTGTCCAGAACCAGCGGGGTTAGCTTTTCCCTGTTGCGCCGAAGACGCGGGATGAGGTTTGCCACCTGATTTGGCTTTCGCCTCCTCAGCTTGGCGAGCCTTCCTCCTTCGCTTTTGCTCCGCTCCGCAGATGCGGTGCCTTTTGGGTTTGGGAGCTGTAGATGGGGTATCCGAGGACGCACCCTTTGGCAGCAGGGTGTCTGAAGACGCACCCACTGCTGATGTTGGTAACGTGGTATCCGAAGACGCACCCGCTGGGGTTATGGTAGTCTTGTTTAAGCCATCCATAAGGGAAATGTAGATTCATCTCACCGGCGCCCCACCCACCGGGGAGCCCCAAAAGGGGACGTTGAACTTCAACGCCAGGGCATACCGGATCGATATAGCCCCCAAGGTCGACAAGCAACACGAGAAGGGGACCAGCAAGCCGAAGGAGTGTGACTAGCAAACCGTCGTTGGCTGGGCCTCCTGTGTGCTCACCAACCCCAAAGACTCACCCTGACGGCAGTCTGACCCGACGTCGCAGCCGATTGATCGAGGTGGGTTAGCCTCGACCGCCCGTCTAGGCGAAATCCAGGCCAAAGTGGAGTGTTGTCTCGCGACTCAGCCACCAGGATCCCTTCATCCTCCGACACGGGTCGCCACGCACGGCACAAACACGTGGGAGGATGGTCCGCGGCGATAACCTTAACAGAGCGCAATGGGGTTTTAAGCCCAGAGCGCTTGTATGTAGTTATCACTAACCATATCACCAAAGCAATATGGCCGTTCCCCTATCCGCCACCCGGGGACGCGCCCGGTAGTTATCCAGTTACGCATATTTTTGAGAACTTTTTATTTTATAGAAATATATGAACATTCAACTATAAACTGAGATATTACTAATAATATATGAAAAGAACAAAATAGATTTTTTTTTAGTTTTTTAAAAACCTTGTAAATGGGCCTTATTTCGTGCTGAGCAGGTAATGAGGCCTATGCATTTAAGGTGTACAATCCGGGCCAACAAATATATTCTCGTCCTCAAATGTAAGCCCAACGCAATCTTCATGCACCCACGTGAGACATATGTCACACTGACGCATATCACTTTTGAATTCAGTCCCACATAACTTGCAAAACCAAATTTCATCGGAGTTGGCGCCCAAGTTTTCTCTGGAGGTGGATGCAATGGGCTCTTGATCAGGGACTGTTGTTTGTTTTTTTCTTTCGGTTGAAGTGACACGTGCTTTGGAGCTCTTCCCAATATCGTTCTTGCTTCCGAAGAGGTTTCTGGTTACTTCCTGGGCCTTATAATTTAGAGCCTTCTTCCTCACTGTAGCTCTCTTTGATTTTTCGGTATTCGGTGTTACTAAGACTTCCGAAAATGAATTGGAAGCAGCCGTATCCTGATTTTGCGATTTTTTTACCCACAAACTTAATGGCTGCTCATCCTCCGAATCCCATTCTTCGATCTCTGAACTTCCTCTGTTGACGAGCCAAATTTCTCTGTTGGTAGGGAGACTAGATGCATAAGCGTAGTCTGGGATAATATTTTTGTTGAACGGGAAAATTCCAGTTGCTCTAAAACCACTGGATATGTTGTTTATTGTCATTGATTTTCCCCAGACAGGAGTGAATATGTCAGAAAATCTTTCTTTGTTCAAATTTCTTCCAGGATAATTTTCCCAGTACTGAAGTAGCTCTTCATCCCAGTAGTGCTCGAAGGATCGGAATACGGTCTTATCCATGGGTTGCAATTCATGCGTTGTGTTACTAGGTAAGCACAACAAGTGGATACCTAATTGCTCAGCTTTGTCCACAATAAATATGTCCAAATGGCAAGAAGCCCCATCAAAAATTAATATTACTGGAGGAGCTGACATGAATTTTACGAAATTCTCAAGCCATGTCACGAAAAACTCAGTCGTCATACTCCCTTTAGCGGTTATGTGAAGCGCAGAGCTAGCGGGAAGTCCATCGGAAAAAGTTGGTTTCTTTCTTTGGCCTTTGAATAAAATCATCGTGGGGATAACATGGCCCATAGCACTGGCACATGCAACAATAGTTACGTTTTCGCCATGTTCATGGGCTACTAAATGAACCCTTTTAGCCCCTTTTTTTAGCTAGAACACTTTGCTGATGATGCAGGGTGAGTCGACACCCTTTTTCATCCATGTTATAAATTTTCTTAAAATCTTCAACAATAGATTTGTTCAATTTCTGAGTTCGAGCGGGATTCATGTTTTGCGCTTTTCTTCGAGATAAGTTCTGATGGTGCTTCATAAACGACCTGTACCATTCTCTTCCCGCTAACTTTTTATCTGCATTAAATTTATTTGGAATTCCTCGTATCTCAACGAAAGACTAAACACTTCTTCGTAGAGCTTTGGGAGTCAAGGGAAACCCTCTTTCTGCAAATCGGACAATTTTGCTTCCAACTCATCTTTTAGCTGTGGAGTTAAAACCGGTGGTCTTCCTAGTGATCGTGAAGCTGTTCCAGAATCTATATGATTCCTCAATATACGACGAGGAATTCCGCAATATGTTGCAACGCACCGTTGTGACTTCCCTCTTCCAATCAATCTTAATGCCTCTTGCATATCTTCTTCCGTCCACTTACCACGGATACCTCGACTTTTTCTACCCATACCTATTTACTAAAAGAAAAGTATAATGTAAGAAATCTAACATAGTAGCGACAAGAAATAAAGCCCACTTAAAATTTTGGTGGGCCTTATTATCTGTTTTGTCACTACGTCGTAGCCGAGATTATATTCTAAATGTGTACTTTACAAAATCATCAATTTTCTGGGAATACGTTGCCAACATAAGTAATTATACATCCTGTAGTTGTACAGTTATTGGATGACGATTAACTTCCAACACAAATACACAAAACAACGTAATTACTGTAACTCAAGAAACAAAAGGTGACAGGGAAACACTAGTTCAATTTATAACCGGTAGATGTTATATCTAGGGTGCAGAAACTCTTTGAATGACAGTTTGTTTGTAACAAAAGCAATAGATGACACTACCAGTACTGTATAGTGACCTACCAAGAAACATTGACAGCTGGGTCTTATTACCTGATGGGCCTTATTACCCGCACTTACCTTGTTAAGTTTTTGTTTTTGTACTTGAAGCAAGAGTTACAATGGTCTTTCCTCGGATGAAGAATGGCAATATTCATTTCCGCGAGCATTTGACGGAGAATGGAAAAACAGAATGGTTGTTTCACCTGTGAGACACCAAACTTCTCGTACTCTCTGTAAAGTTGCGCAAAAGACTGAAATGCTTGCTCTATATACAGTTTGGCCGTGTTCTTTCGACAATAGTGTGAAGGAAGCTTATTAAATTTTTCAAGAAATTGTCTCGTACAAGCTTTACCTTCCTGAAATATGTCAGATCTTCTTGGTCACGTAGTGATTCTGGACTCCTCAGACTCATACATCCCGTACCTACTCTCTTCAACCCAATGTTTCACAGACCATTCACCAAGATACACTCGTAATGTGTTTAAATAAAGCATCTTATAAACAGGTACTTTATTATTTTCCATCATAAGATGATATAATAATGTTCCAGTTCGTCTCATTTTCGATGTTTTTTAAGGTATCTCGGGTAATATTAATAATAGAGCGAAACCGTTTGCACATTGCAGAGTCAACTTTTCGAGAAAAGTCTAATAGTCACCACAGGAATTTTCGATCTTCTTTTGTTTCTGAGCTACAGGTAAAAACTCGTTTTTCGCTCATTTTGAAAATATATCATATCTCATTTATTATTATAGTTAGAAAAAAAATGTTTTTATAAAAATTTTACCGGTTCTTAAATAGAATAAAATGGCGTAATTATATTTTTTTAAAACTCAATCATTCTCGAGATATAACACAAACTTATGATTTTTGAAACGGCAACCTATGTTGAAAATAGTCTCGTCTTTTTGCTTATTTTATAAGCTTTTCAATGGTATAACAAGTCTACATTCTTTTGTTTTAAACATTAATAAAAGACGAATTATTAATTTATTGAGGTGAAAATATTGGAAATTATTAAGAAACAAATGAAAAAATTTATTACAAATAATCATTTGTTTATTTTGATTCAATATCTATTAATTTTGTTCTCAAAATTATTCTTAACCAATTATTTTCGGGTTAGTTAAATTACTGTTTATCGACGTTACAGTTGGCTTTGACACGATCCGAACAATATGGTTTAATATGCTTTTGAAATAAATTGAAAAAATGAGTAAAACTGAAAAAAATACGAATGTGAATGATGATCTGGAATAGATTTTTTCATTTGTTTCTTAATAATTTCTAATATTTTCACCCCAATAAATTAATAATTCGTCTTTTATTAATGTTTAAAACAAAAGAATGTAGGCTTGTTATATATCATTGAAAAGCTTATAAAATAAGCAAAATAATGAGACTATTTCCAACATAGGTTCCCATTTAAAAAATCATAAGTTTGTGTTATATCTCGAGAATTATTAAGTTTAAAAAAATCTAATTACGCCATTTTATTCTATTTAAAAAACGGTAACATTTTTGTAAAAACAGTTTTTCTGTAACTATCATAATAAATAAGATATGAGATATTTTCAAAATGAGCGAAAAACGAGTTTTTGCCTGTAGCTCAGAAACAAAAGAAGATCGAAAATTCCTGTGGTGACTGTTAAACTTTTTTTCGAAAAGTTGACCCTGCAATGTGCAAACGATTTCGCTCTATCATTAATATTACCCGAGATACCTTAAAAAAAAAACATCGAAAATGAGACATCCTGTACATCTTCATTGTTTTCGTGATATTTTGGTCTTTTTGTCGGAATTGATCCCAATTAATTTTTTTCTAAAATTTATCAAAATTGTGTAACTTATTGTCTTCTCCAATTTCAGAGCAACGTCGTATTTGCAATTTTTTAATGCATTTGCATCGAGGTTTTAACAACCGTTCCTCTCTAATCTTATTATGAAAAGTATTTTTCTAGCCAGCTGGCTTAGTAAATCCTAAAAATCTTTCACCAAGCATCCTCTTTTTCTTATTCACTTTTCTTTTACTCATTCTTAATTTTTTATTTCCATCTTTCATTTTCAATGTTTTTATTTGGTGTTCTCTTCGTGATTATTATTTATGGCAGAATCCTCTTCGTTCTCACATGTAGATTCTGTATTATTTTCTTCATTTTCTTCTTGTGTTTCGTCTTGCACACTTTGTAAATAATCTAGATCCGACTTATTTTGCAAATTTTCAGTTTCATGCTGGTAATATTCATCTCTTGATGAATCGATGTGGGATAAAGTGGGAGGATGGTAATGATTACCAGATATGACGAGTGAACAACCCTCATTGTTCAAATTTTCTTCGAAAGTCATGTTGATTTCATAATTTTTTTATACCTTTGTGCATTGAAGTATTTTCTTGGACAGAAATTTCACAAACTAACTGAATATTGATGGGTCCCAAGGGAAAAATGATTGGACAAGCAGTCTACTGATGAAAGTTATTTATTTCTAACCGACGTTTCGACTAAAACGTTAGTCTTCTTCAGGGCACTATAATGAAAATTACAAACATTTTTTACAAATGAGGTACAGATATAAAGACATAAAAAATATTTTGCTTCTAAATAATGTACAGATACTTACAGAAATGGTCAATTACACATCATTTGTGGCAACCACCCGTGAGGAACAGTTTTCGATAAAATTATCACAGAGTTGATCGTCATAAGGTATACAAACATCAATAAATAACATATAAAAAGATTAGCAGTCAATTGTAAAAAAATAAATATGAAAATTGTAAAATTTGTAGTCCAAAATGTAAAATAATTTTTTTTTAACAAAATTTACACGTGTGACTGACTAGTTGACTTAAATGTGAATATACAAGGATAATCACGACTTAAGTAAGGAAAAGGATTAATTAACAACTATCCAATAGGGTCGTCGAACTGTAAAATTATCCACACCCAACGTTTTGGGGGCCTGGTGAGTAAGCAACAATATTTACATCTGTGTAATGTGGTATGAACACCTTATTTTTTCTTTTTAATTTTATATTGTATTAGGTTGTGGTAAATTGTGCTCAAGTTTTCTATATCGGTTTGGTGATTTATATTTTTATAGTCGGATTTAATATGTAGCATCTCTAGTGTGAGTCGTTTGTGTAGATTTCGTTCCGTTTGTAAGACCTTTGTGTTATCAAAATCAAATTCATGTTCCATATTGTTACGAATATGAGTTACTAGAGCACATTTCGTATCATTGTTTGGATTTTCTTTAATTTTATTGCAATTTCTTTTGTGTTCATCCAGTCTTATTTTTAAGTAGCGTTTAGTCTGACCGGTGTAGGTTAAATCACAACTCAGACTAAACGCTACTTAAAAATAAGACTGGATGTCTTTATATCTGTACCTCATTTGTAAAAAATGTTTGTAATTTTCATTATAGTGCCCTGAAGAAGACTAACGTTTTAGTCGAAACGTCGGTTAGAAATAAATAACTTTCATCAGTAGACTGCTTGTCCAATCATTTTTCCCTTGGGACCCATCATCCATTCTTCAGTCGATTATCGATCAAATTTTTAACTGAATATTAATGGATTTTTCTATAGGAATTAAATTATCTTTCATAAAAATAATCTCGGCCTCATTTATCATATTACTGAGACCTTCAGGACTTAGAACATTGTCAAAAATTATGCCATCGTTGGTATTGGGAGATTTTTTTTCTTTAAATTCTGTTGATTTATTTTGCATAGCTGCCAGCTGCAAGATCTTTGCATTTCGAGAATTCATTTCGGCTGCAAAGAAACAGTACTTCGTAAATAACATGCACTAGTTAAATTTGGAGAAAAGCAACACCTCATAAGTGCATGAACATAAACAAATTCAATAAATACCGGAGAAAAACTAATCCTAATCCAAAAACAATTAACAATTGAAGAATTAGATTATTACCAAAAATAATTTCCAATCATTAAGGATTGTTGCTACTATTTACCTGAATTCTGAGAGCTTTTATAAGCATCACTTTACTCTGCCAAAACGGCGCGACACAGAGTTAGTTACGAGGTACTGCTTTGAAATATTTATGGGTCGATTCTGTTCACATCTGTTAATGTTACAGATCTGTAAATTTGCAAATTCGAGCCCTCGATACATACATATATATATATATATATATATATATATATATATATATATATATATATATATATATATATGGTGATTTTTTCAAGGTGTACGTAGGAAATTAACACGGGAAATCAGATTTTTGCAAACCGTTGCCCCCCGTTTTAACTTACGGCAATGGTTGTGGTCTCAATGCAAAGAAAAAAAAATTCGCCACACGAAAATACTCTACATAAATTGGTGATTTATGTAGAGTATAGGATATATTAGTTTAGCATTATAATACTAGCGTAAACTTGGCTTCGCCGAGTTTTCCCTAGGGCTCCGCCGATAGTGTTTTATGATAGACTATATGTACATGCAAACCAGTTAATTTACCGAAAATTGCTCTTATTAAGAAATTTTCAAATTTGGATTTGGACTGTTGAATGTTTGTATTAAATTTTGACAGTTTTCAATAAATATGTTCAATGTATGTGGGTTACCTTCATATTTAAGTATTGAATCTAAATATAATCTTAAAAGTTGATAATCAATGGGAACAACATAACCGGTGGTACCATTTCTGTTTCTTTTATATTTATACTACTTATAATTGAGTTAAATTATTTAATTCTGTGTTAGACATATAATCGTTTTATAAATTAATCTTAATAATTGTGAAGCCGTCAATTTAATTATTTATCTTTTAAAAGGTACAATGGAATAAATGGAAATGAGCGACTTGCGTTCATATAATTGTTTTCATTCTTCTTACTGTAGGTGCCTATAGGTTCGGACGAGTTTGTTCTTCCCTCAGGTCTTCTTACTGCTAGGCTGGCTTCGGCGATGCTTGTCCTCGACCAGTAGTTGAAATTTTCTTCTTTCCTCACCTTCTGATTTGGTTCTTGTGGACGGCGGGTGTGACTTTGGTGTTGAACCGATATGCGCTCGATTTTTACCGTTGCACTACCGAACTGACCGTTTGTTCTCGATTATTCGTTTAAATGAAAATAGTTCGTACGATACGTCCAATTTCGAGAATCCTACCGACTGCGCCAATTATGTTTGTCAATTTCGACGGTGGGTTTTTAAAAAGCAAAATTACAACTTTATTGACTCTAGTCTAATACTACAATGCTACTATGCTACAAAATCTGAACTAATCTTGTTTTTATATTTTATTTCATTTTATATGTATTTTATATGCTGCGTCACGGTTTCCTATTTCTTGTGGACGCAATACGTTTACAGGATGTAGTTTACCATTAAATAATATTGTTTTCTTTACGGTTTGTTTGGATTATTTTATACCTCCTATTCATTATATACTTTAAAAAATATTTATAAATAAATTTCATATATCAGCCAGTTATGAAATAATGGAATCCGCTTCTATATTATGATATTTTTGATTGACAGATGTCAGTGTCAAGTAATGCAAATTACATTGTAATTTGACTGCAAATGTTGGATATATAAAATTTTTATGTACAAAAAACTTTCTATACGGAATTTCAACATAAAACATGTACAATCAGTGAAATGGAAGACAACCGGTTTGAATAATGTTAAATGCTAATAGAATGTCTGTAAAGCGGTACTAATAGAAGAGATATTTTACTGACATAATATATGGGTCTGGTTGAAATGAAAAACTTACGCAAACCAACGCAGCCTTCCACCCAAAATTCACACAGAAACGAAAATCGGTCACAATATGAAAATATTATCAATATACACATAAAAATAAGACAATTATTATAACTAGTTTTTAAGTTTTATCTGTACTTATTGTGCAATTGCTTCCACATGTGGGCGAGGGCCCACCACTGTTCCCAAAAACAGTTTTTTACAATATTCGTTTTCAAATTGTATGAACATATTTCTTACATTGCGCCGTCCTCGCCTCCTACCCCTATTGCCACTTTCGACCCGTTCGCCTACCCTGCCCCTTCCATTTCCACGCCCCCTGACCCCTCCGCCTTCATTATCCGCCCCTTGCTCGAATTTTTGGACAGGGGCAGTAGCGGTGGTGGGAGACACCATCTCCGGTTCGGCATCTTGCTCTATGTACGGAAAAAAATAATTATATACCTACGTGTATAAATAATCTCTTCAATAATTCTAATACTCACTTGTCACTGTCTGCTGATGATGCATTCTCGTCTAATTCCATTTCTAGAAAATTAAAAAATATAATTACATATCAATAATGTCTCAAATATATCTTATACATACTCGTGCCACATTTCGCGTCTTCCATATCTGGAAAAATAAAAATAGTTAAATACAAATAATATCATATTTTTTTCTGGTACTTACGGACGGGTGACAGGCGGTTGTAAATTAACGTTTTGTGTAAACAGTGTTCTTGTTTTTCCAGACTTTCTAATATGAAATTTTGATTTTTTACTATCATTTGTTATTGTATTTATATTTTATTCTACAGAATGATTAAAAATCGCCTATGCGTACCGCTCCATACGATTTTAATATTTTCCGCTTACTTAGTATGACAGCATTACCATTTTCATAAGCATACCTTTCGAATTTTGCTAACAGTCGCAAGAATAATACCAAGAATCGTCTTTTTTACTGTCACCCGAACGAAAATATACTTCATAATAGTTATTTAAGATATGAGTATTGAAGTGACCATTTTATTTTATGAGAAGGCAGTTTAAAACACAACTTTTCCCTAGGGCTCCGCCGATAGTGTTTCATAATAGTCTACATAGATCTAACATTTAATTATTTTCTATAGATTTATGCCCATATTCATAACACTCGCAATGTCTCAAAACAGCTCGTTATAATTTTTGACAAATAGAATCAAACGTGACAAACTAAATTTTGATTTTTCTTTCAGTGTAGACTAATGGATAAAAATTACCACAAAGAAATATCTGTTTTTACAATTTGTATCGTTTACTGCATTTAAAATGTTTTGTAAAATATTCCTTTGCTCACTATTGAATAAAGATACATCCTTCTCGCTCTCTAATTTTTATGCATTTATATCTATGAAATCGTTTTCATTACTTACATCATCTATTTCATTGGGCTGTGGCAAACCGAAATCACCAAGATCGTATCTATGAATGATTAATATTTCTCCAAACACTTTACCTGGAATAGAGCCAAGTGAAAAGTTTCCATCTGGGGCAGATCTAAAGTGGCCAGTGTGGAAAGCCTCAACCGCCTACGAACACAGGTCGGAAGATGCAAGACGAATATGAAGAAATGGGGTTATATTGACGGTTCAACGAGTTGTGAGTGCGGTGAAGACCAAACAATGAACCATCTCATTTGCCCAAACCTTCCAAGTACCTTCAAAGACCTTGCAGAAGGGAATTCTATTGCAGTTGATTGTGCCCGTCACTGGTTGCTTTCTATATAATTTCTTATTATGGTCCCTTCAGTATTTTATATTTTGTAACTTTTAGTGTTTTTTTGTTTCTTATTTATAGTTATATTTTGTAATTTATATGTATGCTAAGTTGGATGCGAGTAATAATAATAATATTAATATTTCTTGATTATTTCTTAAACATTTATTCTTTGCAGTTTTTTTTTAGAATGATGTAATAAATAATCTTCTATTAAATACTTTTTGATTTTTTTCCCAGAATCCAACTGCATTTGTGTTTTATGAAAACAAATTAAATATGCAAATAACTCTCCTAGTTGTATTGGAGATTTACTTAATACATCCTCGCTTAAACAATTTTCGGATTCTTTCTCATTTTGCAAAAGCCATAAAGCACGGGCCACTTCCTGATATGTATTGTACAATATTCCATCAACCGTGCGTAAATCTTCGAAACTTGTGTCACCAGTGGCATGAACCAATATTAAGCGTAAGTGAAACCGTTCTATATCTTTTGGACTTACTGAAATCATACGACCTATTGGTGGTTTATTCTCTCTTTGTTTATCTTTCCACATGTTATATTTTCCCGCATTGACGTCTGTTTTATTCAACATGAACCACGCAGTTAGCGTAGTATTTTTCTGGCTGTGTGTTCCAAAGCTTGTTTCTCTTGACCGGTTACAAAACAAACGCTTTGTTGATATTTTAAATGAACGGCAAGTTCGAAGATAGCGTGAGATTTGTCATGCAAAGGATATTCTAAAAGTCTCCAACAATATTCTGGTGCAGATACATATCTGGCGTCTAAATATAACTGTTAATTTTATCCCATTGAACAGTTTTTGTTTTATCAATTTGACCTAATTTTATGCAGGCGCAATCGTGGCCTTTACATAAATAATCGCAAATGTATTTAACACGTTCGCGCCGACGTGTACCACCGGTGGTACACGCCATAAGTTTTTAAAATAATTTATTATAATTCGTAATTTTAATTTTGCAAAATTTGTAACATGTTAGCGTTAAAGTTTAAGATTATGCCACATTAACTTCAAAGTCGTTTTTCTGTAACTACGTTTTTCAAAGAATTATAATGATTTGTTTTTTTACATATTGTTTTATTTAAATCATACATTTATACATATTAAAATATAAAATAATCTTAAAAATTATTTAGTAGTAATATAATAAATATAAGAGTAAAGTAAATTCTAAGTAAAAAAATATAGTTTGAATATAATTCAATATACGCAAAAAATTTAATTCTATGCGTTTCGTTAAAACATTGTAAGCAAATAGGGGGTTTTCCATCACAGTTGTCACAATACGTCATTACTCGTTTTGTTTTCAATCTTGCTGTTATAGATCCTTGTGCTTTTGGAATCTTCTCGTAACAAGTGGCACAACGTTTTCTATTTTTTCGAGCGTTTCCTTCAAATTTCTGCAATTTATGAATACTTCTTCTGGCTTTTTTCTCCTGATTATCGTGATTATCCGTTTCTTTATTATCTTCATCATTTAATAAACCTGCTATTATTTCCTCCCTGAACTTTAAATTATCTATATTTTTCCTACGATTCGTGTTATATATTAGCCAAGAATTCACAACACAAGTGCAGAGAATAATTTCAATGATAACTTTTTTGTACCACTTAATTGTTTTACGAAGTGATGTATCATACGAAGACATCTGATCTGAAAGGTATACACCCTTTTTTAGCTTTATTGTAATCAATAACGGCTTTTGGTTTCATTATAACTTCGCCTTTCCTATTTTGTGAACCTGTAGAAACTAATTGATCCATATGTTCGGGTAAAGTACTTGTCATAAGTACTTGCCTCTTATCTACCCATTTAAAAATTCTTACACCTATACTATTTTCTTCTCCATATATTTGACCCTTCTTCATTTTTCTACTGCATACACTTTTTGGATTATCTTTCCGATTTGTTCGCAAAGTACCACAAAGGTAAGTGTTATTTTGAAGCAGGAATTCTGATAACTTGACACTGGTGTAAAAGTTGTCAGCATACAGTACTCTTCCTTCAATCAACAGTCATTCCATTAGTTTTATACATATATCATGTTCAGTAATATCATCATCATTTTTACCGCAATATACGCTTAAGTTGTATGTGTAACTTTCAGTTGTACATAATTTGTACATCTTAATTCCATACTTATTTGATTTTGCTGGGAGGTATTGCCTAAATAAAAGTCGACCCCTTCAAGGTACCATGGTCTCATCAATGACTACATCTTTGTCTGGCAATGTGTTTTGGAATTTATTACAAATTTTTCCAATAATATTTCTGATTTTTATTAGCCTATCATTAGATTGAGGTGTAAGATCATTGTTAGAAAAATGGAGAAAATTTATTAGCAAATCAAAACGATCAAGTCTCATAATGCTTCGAATTAAATCGTTTTTATACATTTTATTCTTCGACCAATAGAGTCGCAGTTTTGGCAAGTGATCTACTCCCATTATCATCAAAATTCCAAAAAGTTTACAAATTTCATGTCTATCTGTATCTTTCCAATTTCGTACAATTGATCTGAGTGACAGTTAAGGATGATTTTGCATCCACTGTGACGCATATCTGTTTGTCTCTACTATAATATCAAGAATTTCATCGCTAAAAAAATGTCGAAATATTTTGTAAGGAGCAGTTGTATCTATTTCATTTGCTTGGAGACCACTGTTCATAATAAACTGAAAATTATTAGATACAATTCCGCAAGGCCCCCAAGAAGACCCGGATGCAGGAGTATCTTCATCATCTGATTCGTCAGAAAAACTTGATTCCGATCCTGTATTTTCGTTCTCGCAATCAAATGGCCTGTAAAAAAAACATGTATAAAATTTTTGAGATATTACGTAATATTTTTTTACTGATAAGAATCATCAGAATCTTGAAAAGCTTCGCTCTCTTCATCTGACGACCCAAATGATTGTTGCCGAGATATTGTACTATTATTGTATTATTTTCGTTTGCAGTAGACTGTTGCTGATTCAAAGACGTACTAGAACCTGTTGAAAGTATTACATCCCTTGCAGCCTGCAGGATTTTTGTAGCTCTGGAATTCATTTTCACTCACTCAGCACTCACTCGCAACCAGTAATAAACTAATTCTCCGTATAACAACAAAAATTATTCCGCGCGTATCAGGCAACGCCTTGCTTAAACACGATTGGATAAGAATATAACCGTGTACCACCGGTGGCGCATTACAAGAAAATTGACAAAATCAGTTACGGCTGTGAGGAAAGACCTGTAAATAACAGTACGGCGCGAACGTGTTAATACTCTTAACTGATGAGCATATTTCTATATTTATGTGAGCTCGAATTTAAAAATAAATAAATATGGATTATATAGGATTATGCAGCGATTGTCAATTGTGTATTTAGTTACACCATTTCTCTACAAAATATCTATTGTCGCGCCATTATTCGGTCTTTTATACAGTGGATAACCGTTTATTTCTAAATTCCACGGGGTATTGTTTGGAACATTTAATGTCACTCATACATAACGAATTTTTGTTTAATTTACAGCATGGACCGTGTACCATATGTGATCGAACTAATTGATATAATTTCGGCTCAGCGTCCTCGTCTGGAATCTGTGCTTCTGACAGAATTAATATCGTCTCTATTTCGAATTTTACTACACTCAGCTAATGCTAATAGCAAATGCATGTGTGGCAAACCACGTTTTTGCAATTCAATTACATATATGAACGCTACAACTTTAACAAATATATCATCGTATTGAAATTCATGCATCATTTGTTTTATTTTACCGCAAAACACTCTTGCTACAATATCTGGCCTGTCGCTAGTGGTTTGACCTTCGCGTAATTGTTGTAATATTTCTGGCCATTTTGGATTGCATGTTACTGTCATGAACAAGTCTAACTTGCCAAATTCTCGTACGATTGACATAGCATTTTGGTACATTTTAAGCATAAATCTACTGCCGCCCTGAAAAGATGAAGGCAAAATAATCATGGTACCAGCTTTACTGCCTTCGGTTGCTGCTATATTGTTGACATGATCCGTTAAACCATTATATAGCTCTACTCTGAGAGTAGGCTGATTTAAACGAATGTAAGGTAATCATTCAGCTTCGACTTTGACATATGCGTCTACAATATAAATTACCCAGCTTCCAAACAGGGATTGAAATTATCTCGGAACAATAATCTATTCATGTAAAGTTGTAACATACTTTGTCTTTTAACACCATCCGTTTGTTTCAAATTCATGTTCCAACCACCTTGGCCATGAGGAAATAATAAGGGATAAATGATAGGATCGCAATTTTCACTAAAAAGATGTATTCTAACTTGACCGCCGACCCTAGGGTGAATACAAATTCCCCTATTTATTGGTGGTGCACCGTTATTTGATGTGAAAACAATAGCTACCTCATTACTCGTTGGTACATTGTATCTACGTTTATTTTTTGTTATATCATTAATTATCCACAAGTTAATTTTAGGCGTGATTTGTTTCGTTAGATTACCTTCAGCAATTTCTCTTTGTTCTACTTCTTGTAACATTAAATATGCTATGCAATATGGACTAACCTCTCTTATTATACTATCTAACTGTTGCATTATTTCCGGTTTGCATTGTTTATTATATTCTAGACTCATGCGTTTCTGTAACGCATCAACTGAATAATGTAAAACTGGGCATACTTTTCGGTTTCACAATCTTCGGGATACAATGAAGCGTTTATATCATGGTAAATTTGACCATGAATACGAAAACAATATGGACCTTGTCTGTGTGTCTATTTCTAACTGTAATGCCTAGTTTCATAAACACTTGTTAAATCTTAACACAGAGTTAAATCAGTTAACCTTCAGCTAAATGTCAAATATAGTTTCATCAATCATTGTTAAATTAAACAACGCGGTAAACGATTTGTTAAAATAAGTGCACCTCTAGGGTCCTGTTAAATATTTAACTCATTGTTATTATTTGATACAAATCAATTTAGAACAACATAAATATAGATTTTGGAATCGTAAGTGCAAATATTTACATATGACTTTTATAATTTTTAATAATATTGAATTTATGGGTAGAACAGTATGTAGATATGATTTCTGGGGTTGATGACTCTGAAGACGAATTTTTTAAAAATATAATTCGTCTTTTGCCTAATCCAAGAATATTTAAGGAGCGTGTGAATCCCTTTGATGTATACGATGATAATGAATTTAAATTAAGATATCGATTTTCAAAAGATACTTTTCTACTTATTTTTGATTATATAGGCAATAATTTAACCTCAAACGCATAGAAATTATCCAATTGATCCAATGACACAGTTATTAATCACTCTTCGATTTTATGCGACAGGCACATTTCAGTGTGTATTAGGGGATCATATGAACATAAGCAAGTCAACAAACTGTATCACGTGTAATAAAAAAAGTTACTCATCATATTGCTCTTCTGAAGCCCATGTTCCTAAAAATGCCATCACATCAAGAAATAAATGAAATAAAACGAATTTTTTCTCTATAGCTGGATTTCCAGGTGTCCTTGCTGCTCTTGATTGTACTCACGTTAGAATTCAATCTCCTGGAGGTGAAGATGCAGAACGATACAGGAATAGAGAAGGTTGTTTATCTGTTAATGTTCAAGCTATGTGCACCTCAAAACTAAAATTTGTGAACGTAATTGCTCGTTAGCAGGGATCAGTACACGACAGCACGATTTTTAATGATTCGCCAGTGAAAAATGACATGGCAGCTGGATTATTTCCTAATTGCTACATTCTTGGTGACAATGGATACCCCTGTAAAAACTATCTGCTTACTCCTATTATTCGTAGTATAACACCCCTTTAGCTGTTCTGCAGCTCGTGGTCTTTCTGTTATGCTATTGTATTCTTCAGATATTGTTCGCCAACATTCTTGCTTCTCCTTGATACTAGTACCATCCGTTTTTTTATTTTCTATGATATTCTTATATTTTGCAATTATATATAATAATTCCTGTTTTTCTCTTTCGGTGTAATTCAAGCCTCTATTTTTCGGCATTGTGAAAAACCTATAAAATGGTACAGAATTATAGTATGAACTAACAAGCTGTTAAAAACGTTTTCAATAATTTACACGTAATAGTTGTTGACGCGTAACTGGAAAAATTCTCAACTGCCTGTCCCGAAACATTTGCCAAACATGAGACCTGTGTCTGTTTGTTTCATACGTTTCCTCTTCAGGATTATGGTTAAATATTATACTGGTACAAAACGCGATAGCAAATAGACCATAATCGTAGTCATTTGGTTATTGTTGAACTCGCGTAAATCTAACTGGAGGTCTGTATGGAAATAATCTATCTAAATATGTTTGAGCACTGGCGTGTAAACATTGTGAATTCATGCTATCATACATGAAAATGTCAGTATCATCATAATATGAAGCTAACCAATGCCCAACACTACTTATGTTTGTTCCTGGCACAAATAAAATTTGAAGGTGTCTAGTATCCTGTGGAATAGGAGTTATACGATGTGGGACTTGTATGTACGCCGTACACTGGGGTCTAATATTAGAACCAGATCGCACTAAAGAAGAGAAATAATATATATGCACGTCTTCTTAATAACCTCGAGGATTTAACAATATATTATAATAAATTGAAAAGTGATGCTATAGAAGCGTGTAATTAAGGAATTACTACCAAGATAAATTTTCTCTCGCATTTGTACAATTTATATATTATAATCATTATATGTCAAATTATACTGAATTACAGCATTTCCTATGCCGGTAGTACCTACATTTAAATTATTCATTTCATTTTGACTAATCTGTGGTGTTTCATTATCTACTTGAAGTGATTAGTGTTAGTCACTGAAATAAATTAAATGTCTTTGTTTTGAGCGAGTCGTGTCGGATAGATATTGAGGCTTTGGATCGGAGATAGGAACTGGTTTGTACAGTGCAGGTCGAAACACATTGTCCGTGGTGTATAAATTCTCGGAAAACTTGAGAAAGTTGGATTTGTGGGGGCTCGAAATACGAAGGTCAACGCATGCAAGGGTCGGAATGTTGGAAAGGAAAAATGAGGTCACGACTCGCATTTTATTTACACAATATACACGAATAATACTAAGTAATAATAATAATGTTTATACAATATATTACAAGCGGCTTAATAATAATAATAATAGTGGGATCCTGTAAATTACAGAAATTTCACTGTTGCATTACACTCAAAACAGTCTTCTTTCATACATAATACTGTAGTGCCTATCACGGGTGATGTCTCGCTGCTGTGCGGGTAACGTTACTTCATGTGGAAGACCGTTCTCGTATCCAACGTGCTTATGACATGTGAAAAATTCACGAACTTCAGTGGGATCCTGTAGCTCAGTTGGCAGAGCGCCCGACTAGAAATTGGGAGGCCGTGGGTTCGAATCCCGCTGGGGTCCGTGAATTTTTCACATATCCGTCTGTCTTCGTTTATATATATAATATATTTGATGGTAACTATAAGTTACAGAAATTTCACTGTTGCATTAAACTCAACAGTCTTCTTTCATCAATAATAATAATGTTTATACAATACACGCGGATTAGAGAACCTACATACTATTGACATTTTGGATATATCTACTACTTCTTTCGTATTATTATTTCTTTCCCTATTTATTATGGCGACATTTAAATTAGTTTCAGTCTTAGTTTCGGTTTTACTTGACTTTCCTACATTATTTTGTTGACTTCTGTTAATATTGTTGTTTCTTTTCACGTTTCATTTTATCTTTGGACGGCATTTTATGTAATTTAAATAATTACTTACAGTTTTTAGGGTGCGTTGGGTTTTATCTATTATATAGAATACAACTCACATCACAAAGTATCACAGCTTTATAACTTTATAGATTGTCTAACCTCTGACTGGAGTTATGCAGATCTTTCTGGATTTTCAGTAGTAACATCTAACATATAGTTACGGTTTTGTATTATTCCATCATCATTTGAAGCAATAATATTTGTACTACTAGTAAATAGCTTATTACAAATAATTATTAATGACTAATACAATAATTATAGTCAGTAACAGTAAAATAATTGTGACAAAACTAGAAAAACATACATTTCTTCTGCTTCTGTGTCCGAACATTCTGTATATTGTTTTTCCAAAGTTAATCCTTCTTGAAAACTCTTAATATTACTTAATTTTACAATACATTTATACGTGGGCTATGATAATTCTGGTTCGGATTTAGCATCACTCCTTGAAAGTTCCCTTTCCTTTTGTTTTAAATGTTCGGGCCAAAATAAAAGTTTATTTCGTTCCCTTTTATGGGGAACTAAAGTAAAGTAGATTCCCCTTTTTTCTTTTGTAGCTATAATTTTGAAGGTGTTCATTCTTAAAATAATAAAATAATTAAAATACGTTTGGTCCAAAGTCATAAATACAACATAATAAAGAATTACTTACCTCGGTGAAGTAGGAAAATGTGCGTAACTTAATTTTTAGGTTAAAATACATCAGCTGTAAACAACAAAGTTATCATGAAGTCGAGGTTAAGTAACTTCCACGTTACAGCTACATCAACGTAAATAAAATATACAATGTGTAAAGTATAAATAACTTCACAGTGAAATTATTTTCGTTATTATAGATACTATCAGCAAAGTAAAACTTTCTTCTATCACGCTAAACGTTGACACTATGACTAAGAAGTGAATTCCGCCGAGGCCACACGAGAATACAGGCCTGAATGCTCACTTCGTGACGTCACAGCTAGCCTCTTGCTGTCACGCCACGCCTCGAACGACAGCAGTGGAAGCATGGTAAATATACAGAATTTTAAACCAATAGGATTATAAAATATAATTTATAAAGATTTACAAATCGTAAATAACTATTCCAATAATATAATAACTATTTTATATAGATAACTAAACAAATTAAATAAAAGACGAATTTTAAATGGCCTAAATATACAGATAAACTCATGTTTTATTTTACATTATTTATTGTTGTTTAAATAATACAAGAAATAATAAAAATAATAACATTAATAAATTTTTAGATCTGGAGCTAACAAATGAAAATAATATAACATGGAACATAATATGAAAATAATAATGATGAAACTAAAAATAGTTGACATACATAGGTACGCAAATTATATATTTAAAATAACAATGACTTTGGAATAAAATACGTTTAGGTTCTCGAAAAAATTTATTAAACTGCTTTTTATTACAAATTTGTTCATTACAATTTTTTCTATAGTTATTTAGTAAAATGTTGCTGAATATCCCTAAATTTGATGTTCTGTTATGTTATACATTCACCAATAATTATGATGAAACTAAAAATGATTGACATACATAGGTACGCAAATTATATATTTAAAATAACAATTACTTTGGAATAAAATACATTTAGGTTCTCGAAAAAAATTTATTAAACTGCTTTTTATTACAAATTTGTTCATTACAATTTTTTCTATAGTTATTTAGTAAAATGTTGCTGAATATCCCTAAATTTGATGTTCTGTTATGTTATACATTCACCAATAATAATGATGAAACTAAAAATGATTTACATAAATAGGTACGCAAATTATATATTTAAAATAACAATTACTTTGGAATAAAATACATTTAGGTTCTCGAAAAAAATTTATTAAACTGCTTTTTATTACAAATTTGTTCATTACAATTTTTTCTATAGTTATTTAGTAAAATGTTGCTGACTATCCCTAAATTTGATGTTCTGTTATGTTATACATTCACCAATAATAATGATGAAACTAAAAATGATTTACATAAATAGGTACGCAAATTATATATTTAAAATAACAATTACTTTGGAATAAAGTACATTTAGGTTCTCGAAAAAAATTTATTAAACTGCTTTTTATTACAAATTTGTTCATTACAATTTTTTCTATAGTTATTTAGTAAAATGTTGCTGAATATCCCTAAATTTGATGTTCTGTTATGTTATACATTCACCAATAATAATGATGAAACTAAAAATGATTTACATAAATAGGTACGCAAATTATATATTTAAAATAACAATTACTTTGGAATAAAATACATTTAGGTTCTCGAAAAAAATTTATTAAACTGCTTTTTATTACAAATTTGTTCATTACAATTTTTTCTATAGTTATTTAGTAAAATGTTGCTGACTATCCCTAAATTTGATGTTCTGTTATGTTATACATTCACCAATAATAATGATGAAACTAAAAATGATTTACATAAATAGGTACGCAAATTATATATTTAAAATAACAATTACTTTGGAATAAAGTACATTTAGGTTCTCGAAAAAAATTTATTAAACTGCTTTTTATTACAAATTTGTTCATTACAATTTTTTCTATAGTTATTTAGTAAAATGTTGCTGACTATCCCTAAATTTGATGTTCTGTTATGTTATACATTCACCAATAATAATGATGAAACTAAAAATGATTTACATAAATAGGTACGCAAATTATATATTTAAAATAACAATTACTTTGGAATAAAGTACATTTAGGTTCTCGAAAAAAATTTATTAAACTGCTTTTTATTACAAATTTGTTCATTACAATTTTTTCTATAGTTATTTAGTAAAATGTTGCTGAATATCCCTAAATTTGATGTTCTGTTATGTTATACATTCACCAATAATAATGATGAAACTAAAAATGATTTACATAAATAGGTACGCAAATTATATATTTAAAATAACAATTACTTTGGAATAAAATACATTTAGGTTCTCGAAAAAAATTTATTAAACTGCTTTTTATTACAAATTTGTTCATTACAATTTTTTCTATAGTTATTTAGTAAAATGTTGCTGACTATCCCTAAATTTGATGTTCTGTTATGTTATACATTCACCAATAATAATGATGAAACTAAAAATGATTTACATAAATAGGTACGCAAATTATATATTTAAAATAACAATTACTTTGGAATAAAGTACATTTAGGTTCTCGAAAAAAATTTATTAAACTGCTTTTTATTACAAATTTGTTCATTACAATTTTTTCTATAGTTATTTAGTAAAATGTTGCTGAGTATCCCTAAATTTGATGTTCTGTTATGTTATACATTCACCATTAAATAAATATATATATATATATATATATATATATATATATATATATATATATATATATATATATATATATATATATATATACAGGCTGTAAATGAAATAAGTGCATTTAATTTAACCAGTAATGTAACTCGACGAGAGCAACAATATTTCTTAATAACTTTTTCTCGAAATCGCATATTTTTTTAGAATTTTTACAACCCCGTAAATTGACGAGTCGTTCCAAGTATTTTTCTAATAATTGAATGCAGTAGCAACAGCTCTGAAAATTTTTGTTTTAGCAATTGACAGTCCTGTCAGTTGTTGCAATTCAATTTTGACATTAGTAATAAACTTGTTTTTAAGGTAAAATTCTGTCAAAATGCTTACGTTTACAAATAGCGAGTACACAGTCATTGTAATTACTTACCTATGGTTTATTTATTTATTCGTATCTTTACTACATTTTAATTTGTGGCTGATATACAAGACAGTGTTATAGAGTTAAATATATTTAAATAATGTATAAACAACTAAAAGGTAAAACAAAATAAAATGCTCCGGGACAGGAAGTGCATCATACTTCGTTCTCCGGTAAACGAAAGAACTCTTCAGTTCGGTTTAAATTGAGTTCCGAACATTTCTTATAGAAGATATACCTGGCTATATTGCCATGTGCTGCTTGTCTAGCTGAAGATTTGGTAAAGCAGTAATACGTTTTTTGTATAAGAAATTCTATATTTCTAAGAAGACATTCTTAGGCAACATGTGCTGTAGCCACTCGTAAAGAATTGCAAACTCACTTTATTAAAATCAAATATGGATTTTTTTCTTTTGTGTATATGTTATGGTAAATTTTATTAGTCGCCTCCAATATTGGCGAATTTAATATATATATATATATATATATATATATATATATATATATATATATATATATATATATATATACCGGACATTTTACATATTCTCCCGCGCTCGCTGGCGTATTTGATAAAACAGATAAGGCAACTTAACCTCTAACTTTTTTGCACGGGTCGGGGACAATCTTCAACAAGACACCCAGGAGCGTCTGGGCGCTAGGGCAATGTTTGATATTTACCAACTAAACATTTTTTTTTTGTATTCTGTCTAACTTGTTATTGTACAGGGCTGTTTCCAGCCAACTGGCTTAGGGGGGGGGGGGTAATTAAAAAAACTCAAATATTTTTTTATTCCATAAATACAAAACAATCAACATCATATACATATAATTTGTATAAAAAAGGAATATTGTATAATAATAAAATAAAATTCTATTTATTTTAAATAAAAACAAAATAATTACATCCGAAATAAATATAGGACATATAAAAGCAATAAAATATTCTTTAAAATTTTAAACAGATTTTTATATCCAAATTTATTTAAAAAACGATTTATAATATTTCCTAAATAATGAAATCTACTTTTCTTGGTTTTCCAGTAAACTGTTAATAATATTGTCAATATTAATATCCATATATCTATGAATATGTAACAGAGCTAACCAGGTTAGTCTTTCTTGAGACGGAGTGACTCGCAGCCACGATTTTAATCTTTTCAGTATATATATATATATATATATATATATATATATATATATATATATATATATATATATATATATCGCACCCTGGCGAAATTAACGTCACATCTCAAAAAACCTCATTTTACAGTACAGCAAAAATAAAGTTCTCTTACATTGTGAAATCAAAATTCGAATAGTTTAAAAATGGCAATTAGTGCAATATGAACCTTTATTAGTTAGGGATTGAGTTACTTATTTTATACACTTGAAACACCTTCATATTATATTTTTCCAAGGCTAGAGTAAATTTTACTTTGAGTTGTGTCACTCTTGCTGAATAGAACATGAATATTTTGTTAGTTGTGCCTTTGTGTCAATAATTCTAATAATTTGCTATAATGCATGATAAAAACAAAGTCATAAATGAACATATTTTATTCATAGAAAAATACAAAACATTGTTTATCAATTCAAAATTGAATCATAAAATGGTCCATATAACTTAGGAATGTAGTTGCCTTTGATAAGATCAAGAATATCTGACTTCTTCTTTTGGGTGATAGGAATTTTACTCTTGTATGCTGGCGGACAGATAATCTCCTCCACTTCCATTGGTTTTCTTTTCTTTTCTCCCCGCTTTAACTTTACATCATTCACTTTAATTATCATAAACTCCTCTTGTTCGTATGAAGTTTTTACAAAAATGACTCTTGGCTCACTCTTAAAAACCTTCAGTACTTTTATATCACCAATTTTAATAGTGTCAATCCTTTTTTTTATTTTCACTCTTCCTTTTGTCCTGCGTTGTGCTGTCTATGTTCTCTTCTTCACCGTAAATACCTATGTATTTTTCTGTACTATTTTGTCTATCTTCTGTTATACTTCCATTCTGGTTTTTGTTTGAGGTTGTTTCTTCCTCTTCTTGAAGAACTTTAGTGAAATTGGATCCCAATTGTTGTGTAACAATTTTGCAGTCAACAAAATCACTGTGGGATAACTCTGTTACGTTAAATGGATTCCCTGTTTTCTTTGCTGATCTTATTATTCTGACATACTCAGGTGGGGTATAAATCGGACCTGATATCAGAGCTTTTTTAACAGCCTTCTCTATTACTGAATGGCTGTTGTCCCCCTCATTTTGGGTATGACCCTTTATCAAAAATTTGTGTGTTACAGATTTTATATTAAGTTTTTGTACAGCAAATAGATACATTCCAAATATGAAAGAATTTTTTTGCTGCCCACAGCAATTGTCGGAGTACATAACTACTTCTAGGTCCTTATCATTTTTCTTTTCTGCAATCTGCTCTAAGTATTTGTATATGCAGGTACCTATTTAATAATAATATACTTTATTGAGATAAAGACCCAATGGCGAGGTTCAGCCAAGGCTGATCTTCCACCTAACCAATTTACAATAAAATACAATTCAATAAAAATATAAGCGAATAAATACAACAATCAATCCGAGAAACGGAAAGAGAGAGAGAGAGAAAAAAAACAATAACGTATACATAGATACAGTTATAATTTATAATATTTGACATTTAATAGGAAATGAAATCATTAGCTAACAAGATATACTCATAAGCAATGTTTGTAATAGATTTGTACATGGTTTGTAAAAGTACTATAATGTAGAGACTTTAAATTTTTAGGAATACTGTTATACAATGTAGGAGCTAAATAAGAAAAAGAACTTTTAAATTTCGTTTTATTAAATAATGGCAGTGAATACAATTCATTGTCACGTAGGTTGTAATTATTGTTTTTTGATACGAGCATATCGCACAAATATTTTGGAAATCCCGTAGTCTTTATTTTATGTATTAGACAAAGAAATAGTATTTTAAAGCGATCTTCAACCACATTTAAATTAGCTACAACACGGTACTGAGAAATATGGTCAAATTTCCGAACGCCGAAAACATATCTTAAACAGCTATTTTGAAAAAGGTTTATTTTCTGCTTATCAAGTTAGGTATGTAAACACAAGCACAATATTCTAACACAGGAAATAACAACGAGTTGACAAGACGAAGCTTTATCTCTGATGAAATTAAATTACGATATTGGTATAAGGAAAGATTTTCATCAAAATGCATACCCAAAGTCTTGACCACAGTACTCCGTGGTAACGTTGTATCGTTAAGAACAACTATAGGCGTTTCATTTGTGCCATATACGAGTAGTGAAGATTTACTAGCATTAATTGACAGCCCGTTATTTGTTACCCAAGTAGAAAAGTTTTGAAGGTCAGCGTTTAGATGCTTTAAATTATTATGAATTTCGCTTTTATTTATTGTCGCTATAATCTGGGTGTCATCTGCATATGAATGCGCAGTGCAAGATTTTAATGTGTTTGGTAAATCGCTCACATACAATAAATAGAGCAGTGGACCTAAAATAGATCCTTGTGGAACTCCTCGGGTTGATGGGAATATTCTGGAATAAACTGAATGAGAGTTTGAGTTCATTACAATTTTAAAGTTTCTATTCAATAAATAACTCGAACACCACTGTAACGCACTCCAGCCAAACCTATAATATTTCAATTTTGCTAATAACAAATTATGATTTACCATGCCAAAAGCCTTAGAAAAATCTATTTGAATTAGTAGCGTGACTTGTGAATTATCAAAATTTCTAATCATATCATCAACGATATTAAGTAGACATGTGTTCGTACTGTGACCCTTTCTGAATGCAGACTGAGTATGTAGTAAAATGTTTTTAACTTGTATATAGTTAGTTATTTGTTGACAACATATTTTCTCTAAGACCTTCGACATGGTAGGTAAAATGCTTATAGGGCGTAAGTCGTTAAATGATGCTACAGTATCTTTTTTAGGGATAGGTTTAACGATTGCCATTTTCCAAATATCTGGGACAATTCCATCCACAATACTAATATTAATTACGTGAGTAATGTGATCAATAATTTTGGGCATGATTATATTTAACATTTCAAGGGAAATACCATCTGTACCTACTGCATTAGATTTAAGCGATTGAATTACTTTTATCACTTCCTCTTTATCCACACAACTAAAATTGAAATAATCTGTGGTCTTATTATTTTGATAAAAATTGTTGTTGAAGTAGTCCAAAGTTTGTGAGTTAATACTTGTATCATTGACCCTATCCATGGTATATTTACCATATTTATCCGGTTCCAATAGAACTTCTGGTAATTAAATTTTATTTTCGTTTTTAACTCCGACACGTTTTGAATTATTCCACAGCTCCTTGGAGTTATTTATATTTTGATTAATATTATATTCAAAAAAAGCTTGCTTTTCGCGACGAATTGCAGATGTTAAATTTCTAAGTTCTTTATACAGTTGTAATTTAACGTCTGTTTTGAATTGTTTATACTGCACTAATGCTTTATCTCTTTTTGCTTGCATTATCCTTATGACTGGTGTAATCCAAGGACAGTATTTTTTATTAATCCTTACTGTCTTTATAGGAGCATGCTGATCAAATAGGGAAATAATATTATTATTTAAATAGTCCAATTTGTCTTTAACATTAGTTAAAGAGAAAATAAAGTTCCAGTCTATTTGATCACAGTCCTCATAAAAGCAATGCAGATCAAAAATTTTAAAATCTCTATACGTTATAGTCTTTGGTATGATACTACTTTTAGGAAAGTGTAAGATACTATGAACACAGTCGTGATCTGATATGTTTCATTGGCACCCCTATTCCCTTCAGCTTCATGCCAAAAATAACATTGTACATCATCTAGCTGCAGGTCACTTACGGTCAAATTGTAACTATTAATTCTTGATTTGTAAAAGAAAACAGAGACGTCCTCTCTAGGAGCAGGCAAAACTGCTTGCAGATCATAAACTGCTACCACAAGTTTGTCATTGTTTTCTGCGCATAATATTTTATCCTTTTTCTTTTCCTCTTTAGACAATTCTTTCTCCTTCAAATGATTGTCATACTGATCTTTTAGTTTGTCTTTCTCGTCATCGGGTACATTGTTGTAAGCAGTACATAGCTCACATTGGTCCTTCTTGGGGACGAAGAATGAGATGTTAAATTGTTCATTAAAGATTCTTGAAAAAAAGTCAAATTTCCAAATTTTTCATTTTTACTTTTACATTCTGCAACATAGTCACGGTGCATGCTTGCAATTTATTTTCCGCCATCAATATACTCGCGTGTACTTTGTTCCCGCAAATAGTGACTTTCAATTCTTTGTATACTGTTTATAAAATCATGTATACCTTGTCTGATTGTAGGATCAATGACTTTGTGTTTGTCATGTTTTCCTCTTTTATCACCTTCTATGAACCCATCATTACTTTTACTGAAAACTGTCCTGATAGGCCTATCGTTGATATCCAAGGTTGCCTTGAAATTTTTTTTACATACACGTACTTTATTGCCATTTACCATCAAATGAAAAGCATGGTTGAAATTACGTGTGCTGCCTACTCTCTCATACCGATATTTAGGTTTTACTTCAGTAACAAGCTTGGAAATATATTCGCGCTGCAATTGCAAGCTACCAAGTTCCCAATAATTTTTAAATATTGCCTCTCTCGATTGATGATTGATTTTTTCATAACATTTAAGTTTACAATTGTCTGGACAAGGCGGTTGCAGGGTTCTTTCTCTAATTGATTGAAGGTTCTTAGAATTAGAAATATATTTTTTCCCCGTGTTTCTGCAAATTTTTTTGTAATTTTTCTTCCAAAGTTCCGGCTTTGCACGTTTTTTTTTTGCCTTTCTTTATAACATTTTCACCTTCTAACTGTGCGTCGCATACTTCTAATTCATCTGACTCTTTATTACTTCT
Organism: Harpalus rubripes; assembly: GCA_963082715.1. NCBI lineage: Eukaryota > Metazoa > Arthropoda > Insecta > Coleoptera > Carabidae > Harpalus > Harpalus rubripes. The sequence continues at coordinate 38,860,499 of OY720462.1, read as the reverse complement.
ATTTACTTCTGATGAATCTGATGAAGAATACTTAAAGTTAGGATCCTCATCCGAGTCGTCCACATCTTCTTCATTACTTGAGTCCCCACTCAAAGAACTACTACCCTTTGGCAGATTTTCATGTACCCTACATAACCGTACTTTTATATCACTACTACTCTCAGATTGGGGAACAGTTACCCACTTTGAACATCCTTCAACCTCGGCATCTTCAGCTTTAAAGTTTTCAGTTTCATCACAAACATTGTCTGAGACTGTATTTGCATTCACGTAATTTTCTTCTTGTTTATTAGTGTTTTGCTGTGTAGCCAACAGCAACATTTTCTTTCCTCTCGACAATGCCATAGCCGACCTGAAAATAAATCATTATCGTAGGAAATGTATAATGAATACTTCTTTTATTAATTTTTTAACATGCAAAAAATGAATAAATCATATTTTGATCTTGAGTAATCAGGCCAATAGTGACACAACTCAAAATAAAACACTAGAACACACAAGTATATATGCCTGAGAAACAAGAATAATGACATAACTCCAAATGAGACAAGTAGAAATGTATAAGTATATTACCTTCAATCATGAAGACTGTCACAACACGAAAAGTGTCAGTATTCCAGCAAAAGGGACGCAAAGTATACGAGGGGGGGGGGCCGAAAAAAAACGGGAATTTCGTCATAACTTCTTTATTTTTCATTATTTTAACACCAAATTTTAATCACCTTCAAAGTATTTGCCATTGACCGCAACGCACTTCTCCAAACGATTCTTCCATTCTTCAAAACAGTTTTTAAATTCACTCATCGGGATGTCCTTTAAGCCTTCCAGCGATTTTTGTTTCACCTCCTCCACAGTGGCAAAACGCTTTCCTTTCATATTCCTTTTGAGTCTGGGGAACAAAAAGAAGTCACAGGGGGCTAGATCCGGTGAGTATGGGGGGTGGACAATCGGTGTCATGGCGTTTTTGGTCAAAAATTGCAGCACGGAAAGGGCGGTGTGGGCCGGCGCGTTGTCATGATGGAAGAACCAGTCGCCTGTGCGCCAAAGATCTGCCCTTTTCTTCCGGATACTCTCCCTCAATTTTTTCAAAACCTTCAAGCAGAACTTCTGGGTGACAGTTTCACCCGGGGGAACGAACCCCGCGTGCACAACACCTCTGCAATCGAAGAAACAAATGAGCATTGTCTTGATGTTTGACTTCACTTGGCGAGCTTTTTTTGGGACGAAGAGAGCCAGCTGTCTTCCACTGGCTTGATTGCTGCTTTGTTTCGGGGTCGTATCCATAGCACCACGATTCATCACCAGTAATCACCTTGGAAAAAAATTCGGGGTCCTCTTCGAGCTGATTTTGAAGCTCAAAACATGCCTGAAGTCGACGCTCCCTTTGCTCGTCTGTGAGAAGGCGCGGGATGAATTTGGCTGCAACCCTTCTCATGTGCAAATCTTCGGATAAAATTCTCTGAATTGAACTCGATGACATTCCTGACATCTCACATAGTTGATCAATGGTTCGGCGACGGTCTTCACGAACGAGGGCATTTATTTTCATCAGTTTTTGACGTTGAGGGGCGTCCTGAACGAGGTTGGTCTTCAATAAACATTTCTCCATTTTTAAAACGTGAAAACCAATCGTATACTCTGGTTTTACTTAAGGCAGCATCCCCATAAGCAGTCTTAAGCATTACAATAGATTCCGCGGCAGATTTCCCCAACAGGAAACAAAATTTCACAGCCGCGCGTTGTTCTCGACAATCTGCCATTAGGTTTTCGCCGAAATGTAAAAAGTTGTTTTACTAAAAAAAATCTCACAGGCGAACCGATGCACTCACAGCGACACAACTTTGCACCACAGATAATACAACACTACGCTTAAAGATGCGACAAATCCTGTATAAAAGTATTTTTCAAATTGAGCACAGCGCCTCTTATGGCAATTTACCTCAACTAATTTTATGCGCCAAATACGAACCCCATTCTACCGTGTTGAAATAATTTCATCTTGAATTTTATTTAAGGCGTGTTGTTTATCCATCAATGAGAAACGCTAATTTTTATAAGTAATTATAATTTTTTACAGAAAGTATGAATAAAAATGAAATTTCCTATAAAAATTCGCATTGCTCATCAATGAATTAAACAACACATTTATTTTTAAAAAAGAAAATAGGTAAATAAGGAACATATTCGAAATAATATCATGTATATTAATATAAAAAATCCATACAAAATCAAAAGATTGTACATAATTTATATACTACTTATATACATACATACATACAAAGCTCTGGACAATTTATTAATTTAACATATATTTTTTAAAAAAATATCCACATATTGCAATGCCATATTATTCGAATTTTTTAATTTATCGTTACATAATCTTAAAAAATAACAAATTTTAACCATTTTCTGGAGTATTCTTTTATGAATAGATACATGCACGTTGCAAGTAACTCCTAAATTTATTTTATTTATAATATTTTTTAAATCGCCTTTGATAATTTCTGAGAAATTTTTAAATATATACTCTCTGGTGTGTTCAACTATAGTTGTAAAATTTTCCGTAGAATATTTTAATTTTTTTTGGTCAGGAACATACTCCTTAAGTTGAGTAAATGTATGTTGCGCAGATGTTGTTTTACTGTGAAAATAGTTTAAACAAACTTCACAGCCCTCAAAATTTTCACCCTTTAATAAATATCCTGCAACGTATGCTGCTGTATAATTTGGATATTCATAAGTTGTTGAATCTGACTCTGAATTCGTTATAGGGTGAGAAGGAAGAACTAAATCATTTGATGTGGATGACGAGACTTGTGACATGGATAGAAGGATATTGTATGAAAGGAGTAATTCCTCGCCATCATCCTCACAATTCGAACCGACCGTACACTTAACAGCATTTGACAATACTGCAGTTTTGTACGCGTCAGAGAATTGAGAGAATGATGGACGGGAATTAGCTCCGCACAGACCTCGTACACAACTGAAAAAATTCTCTACAGGATCTTGATTAAGAGATCTCAACGAAAGATAACTTAAATTCAGATTCTGTAGAGAATTCCACAGATACTGCACGTTTCTGATTGAAACTATAAGGAGAGGAACAGAAGGAGGAGTTTTTAAGGATTTTTTAGTACCTGGGTCAATAAATTGCAAATTACTTAAAATTTTCACTGCGTTATTCCAAAATTCAGTATAGCTTTTTTGGGTTTTTTTACTAAGTGGATTGCCCAATGGTTTTGGGGAATTAGCACTTGAATTCAAAGAATCAAACACATCGTTCATAAATTTTAGGAAATATGCTGTTCCCCCTGCGTTCATTACTTTATTTTCACTCAAAATGTGCATTAACGACGCAGTAGACTGACTGAATACTTAAGTTGCATATTTAACTTTCATTTTCTGCTTATGGGTGGGGTGAACATGCTTCAAAGTTAGTTTGGTAGCTTTAAAACATTCATTCATTCCATCCCTCTTTTGCAACTCAAGTACATCAGCCCACTTCGCTGTTTTTCCTTCGTAAATAATATCTTTGGTCATCATATTATTTCTTACGCATTTAATCAGGTGGGGCACATCAAACAAATGAACAATCTGATGACCATTGATATTATATACAAACTCATGGCTTTGCCTCTGTGAATCTAAAGTAAGTGAACGTACTGCAGCGACATTCCATGAACCTGCATCGCTGACCGATGCTATGATTTTAAAATTTGTACTGGTATGGACAGCATTAATTACTTCTTTTAATAATTTTTTTAATAAATATTTATTCGCGGCGTTGTGTGTAAAATAATACGCAACAGGTTGCTTCCACTTTTTCACAATACCGCGCAACATAAAAACTAAAGCATGGTCAGCGATTTTCGGAGTGTCGCTGCAAGTAGTCAAACCTTCGACAAGCCACTTAGAATTTATTTCGACAAATTTTAAATTTTTACTTATTTCCATTTCATCAAAAATTATAGAACAATATGTATCCCTTTCTTTTAAAGTTCTTGATACATGATTCAAATATTTAAAAAAATCTGCATTTATATATATATATATATATATATATATATATATATATATATATATATATATATATATATATATATATATATATATATATATATATGTTTTAGTGAACATAAATTCAGTGTTCGTTGTAAAGTTTTTATTGACGGGAGAGGTATAAATTTTTGCAAATAGCGAAAACAACGAGGGCTATGTTTGTAAATACTTAAAAAAAAGATTTTTCTTCCGCGGTATATCTTCTAGATTTTTTGGTTTTTGAAAATTTTTTTAATATTGATATAACAAACAACTTCAACACTTTAGGCAACTTACCCAATATTTTCGAGTATGCCATTTCATTTTGCTTTTTAATTGTAGCTGATAGTACTTTACCTCGTTTCTTATAAATTTTCAAAATACCCTCCGTCCTCTTCAGTTTTTTGTACATTCTTGCCTTGCGTGGTGTTAACTGGATATTTCTTGTACAATCCAGGTCTTTCAATGTGAAAGAATTTTCTAAAAAAAAAGAATTAGTTTTGAGAACAATCATGTAGCATTTTAGGAAGAAAAAATAACTATTATTTCCTGTTTCATTTTCTTTTTTAAATTAAATTTTACAATAATTTTCCCTGGTTGATCATGCAAGCAGTAGCATTTCAATATTTTTTTCCCAAACATTTACCTTCAGTTTGTGAAACATCCATACACTCTTCATTTTCGGAAATTTTTCTTCTTTTCTTGGGAGTCTCCATACTTTCTTCCAAATTGGATTGCGCTGAAGTGTTCTCCGTGGAGGGAAAATTCAATCCTGAAATAATATCAACATTTACAAAACATTTCGGCATTTCCATTTCATGTTACATAAATGTATTTAACATTTCTTGTACACAAAAAAATCTAATTATATCTATTCTTTATAAGTTACAATCAAATTGATACATATTCTATGACTAGTAAATATTACCTTCCACGGCCATCTGATGTGGAACATGAACAGGTGTAGATGTTGCTGCAACTTGTACTCCTTCATCGGGTTCATCGGCTTGTAAGCTTAAAGGTGGTGGAACAACTTTGTAATTCAGTTTCTTTCTCAAATAATTTTGAAATTGCTTTTCCTCAAAATGCCTATGGCAAACCCGGTACCCTTTATTTGAAAGCTGCAGCGTGGTAAATACTGACAACTCTTGTAAACCAAGGTTTCTAAACCATTGCACCCTAAGTTCCTCGTTAATGGGGAAGCAAAATAAAGTTCCCCATTCCTCTCGCGGTAAACTTTTTGTGGGACACTTGTTCACAACACAACGCGGTTTCTGAAAGCAAGCAACAAAATAATATTTAAAAAGAATTATAGAACAAGGTAAATCAAGCTTACAATACAAATGTTATGTTGCTAATCTGATTTACAGTAATTTGGCACAAATCTTGATTAGGAATTTTGGAAAATATATTTTCCATGTACTCTATTATAGTATAATATTAGTATGAAATCATTACTAAAACAGGCATGAAGCTACATAAAATGTTAATATGTAAATATTGTTACTTACCACAACCATTTTCCACACAAGTTTTCCGTTTACACCAATCACCACAATCTTTTCACTACTTTCCACTATAAAGTACAAGAAGGAAATTACCAAAAATCCGAAAAACAATCTTTTCACTACTTGCCACTATGAAGTACAAGAAGGAAATTACCGAAAATCTGAAAAACAATCTTTTCATTACTTATCACTATGAAGTACCATAAGGAAATGACCGAAAATTTGAAAAATATCACGCGCTAACGTCTGTAATCAAAACAAACCTGTGACAGCGAATGCTGGCGCTACCTATGCGACATTTTTGAAAGTCTCATTAGCTACTTACGCGCTCTCTGCTGCCAATTTACCTCAACTGAGATCTTTGAAAATACCTGCGCATAAAACTGTCGCGGGCCTGCTTTGCACACTGACGCAGGTGGCGTGACACTAACGGACATGTGGTCAAACAATAGGTTCCTCCACTCTCCCTCCCCTCCACAGCGTAATTCCCGGAACTTATGGGTCCCCCTCGTATAATACACAATATAACCTTTCTGTACCAAATCCAATGTGACGCTGTTCTTGGTTGGCGGGAATCAAATTGGCTGCCTACTAGGACGACACTTCCGCTACCTAGCGGTCAGTTTTGCAACTACAGACGTGTCACTATTCCAGATTTGTAGAGGAAAAAATTGTTGTTTTAAATAGGGGATTAATTCAAATTCATAATTTTTTGAGTTGTGACGTTATTCTTGCCGGGGTACGACGCGATATTGAATTGTTTCGTGAATGCACGCTGGGTTGCAATGACCGAACGGCCGTTGGAAAAGTTCATCGCCACGACGAACGCGCGCTGCTTTCCCGTCCACTGCATGGTCGTTACTTACAGCGTTGCCAGTTCGTCAAATTTATTATCCCCAGTTTTTTTGTAAAAAGTTGCCGGATTTAAATAAAATTCCCCAGATTTTTTAAATAAAAAACAATAACTGATACATATATTTTATTATCATACAAAACATCAATAATACATACTATTATTATGTTTGTTTAACATTTCAGCACCTATATCAAAATTAACAGCAGTTTCATTTTGAATTTTGAAAATATTTTTTGAATGCAAAATCCCTTCTAGTTTCATTATACGACCTGTTTCGAATTTTTGTTTTATTTAAATTAATGGCGCCAAAAGCACGCTCAACATCTGCGCTACTGATGGAGACAGGATATTTTTACAAGAATGGAAAAGTTTGGAAAATATTCTGTGTTGTCATTATGTTTCTGCTCTTTTTTCATAGAAGTAGTTATGCACCCTAAATAATTAAAAAAGGTAATTAAATAATTATTTAAATATATAACAATGAAAAACTATCCATACCTGCACAAATATATAAATAATCAGCTGCGACTACAATTTAACTCGTACCGTTGGTTGAGCCTTTCTTTATTTAATATTTTTCAAAAACAAATACTATTGCTGTTGTGCTATTTCAATTTGAATAAAGCTGTGTTAAAGTCGTAAAATACTGCGCACTGTAGTATTCAATTCAATTTAAGTGGTATTATTGATTTCATATCATATACTTATTCAATATTAGCTTTGTACTTGCTTTATATTTCATTGTGCATTTATAATTATGATTTTTAAAATTAAATACATAATTAATAAAATATATGTTCCTATATATTTCTTATTTCTATTTTTTTTTCAGATTTTGATTGTTTTAAAAAAGTTTTCCCCGGTCCCCAAATAATATCAAATTCCCCCAGAACTGGGGAAAAATCTACAGACCTGGCAACGCTATTACTACACTAATCGTATAAAAAACTTTAAGATGCGCACTTTCGAATGCGCACAACCCCAATCTTCAATGATTATTGGCGGCTGTGTGGCGCGCGTTTCAAGTAAGGAAGTTCCCGCGCCCCAGCCTGTACATGGTTTAGTTAAAGGATCCCCCAGACCAACGCGGTACGGCGGGAGCGGTAGCGGGAGCGACTGCGGGAGAAGCGGTAAAATTTTACCTATCACACGGAAGCGGTAGCGGTAGTGACATTATTTTTGTCGAGGGGTTAACCACTACCTGAAAATTTGTACACTGATTTCCAAAAATGGAAATATTTTGTAATATATTTCCATATTTCCGAATTTCCAGCAGTATTTCTACTTATTTCCAGAATTTTTTAGTATTTCCGAAATATATTAATATTTCCGTACAATTTCTAATATTTCCTTACAATCCTAATATTTCCTTGGTATTTCTAATATTTCTATATTATTTCCAATATTTTTTTAATGTTTCCAATTGAAGGAATATAAATTAAATAAAGATTCGTCTCGGTGTCACAAGAGTATTTATTGAAAACATAAGAATAACTATTTTTTTTACTGAACATCTACTGCCATATATTTAAAATTATTAAATTGTAAATGAAGAATTTTTGTGAGAAATTATTGTTAATTAATAATAGAATCGTTTACGGTTCTCGATGTTACAAAAATAACTGTATAAAAACAGTTTATAATATATAAAATGTATAAACAAAATTTAGACTTTTGATGAATATAGGTGAATGAAAACAAATATTATTTTTATATATTTATTTATTATTTTATTTTTCAACATACTGAATATCATTATGATGTGGCCAAATAAAACTATCTAAGCTTTCTTTTAAAAATTTTACCTTGTATTTCTCATTTTCTTTGTTTATAACTCTGCCAATGTACCAACTAGAGTCATAATAAATAGCATAATAATTTTCATTGACGATCTTTAATTCAATTTTGTCTTCATTTTCAGAATCAGTATCGAAACTTTCTGAACTATACGTGTCTTCAAAATCAGCTGACACATTAAGTTGTTTTTTGCAAGGTTTTTTTCGGAGCTGCAAATTTTGTTTCCCTTTGAGATTATTTTTATCAAAATTACTGTTTGAATTAGTACTTCTTACACCGCGCACACGATAAATTCTGTCTGTTGATAATCGGTTTTTATTAGAAAAAAACCAACAGAGGGATGATTTTCTTACAACAACAGTTTTATTATTCAATAAAATTTTAAGTACTGACCGAGGTAGAGCAGTATTATTTGATGAAGAGTGTGATAGGTTAGAGTAGTCTTTTAAATTTAATTCAGTAAACGATGAAAATATCGACATATCTTTATTAATTTCTTCAATTTCTGAATCAGATAAGTTAATTTCTGAATTCACGTTCTCATCTTGATCCGCACATATTTCTTCAGTGTCTTCATTTTCGATATCGTTTTCTTCCTCGGGCATATTGCTAAACTCATTAATATTTACGGGTTGCATTAATATTTGTTCAAAACTTTGTTTAGATATACTTGGTTTTAGTTTCATTCCTAATTTTTCAGCATCATTCAGAGCATTATTTTTAGCTGACTCTAATATTGATATTATTTCATCATTATCTGGTATTATAACATGGTTTACATTTTCTGATGATTTATGTCCGAGCCTCTTGTTATCTTCGCGGGGAAAATGAAATGTATCAGCTATAAAAATCATTAAATATTATTATATTCATTATATTTTGTATGTGATTACTTACATAAATCGGTCGTTATATCATTTATTGCTTGTATTCTGTTTAAACGATTTAAAATATCCAGCATACTATAGTTGACTACTGTCGAAAAAGTACTGGTCATGGATCTAGTTTGTCGAAACAGTTTTTCGCATGGCTGACTGCTATAAAGCCAGGGCAATAGTGCTTGTTTATTTGTTCGACATTTTTCTATTTGTAGTAATAAGCCATGAGCGTTTAATTCAATGCATGTATACGTATTTAGGGTTACAAAATTCTTTTCTATACTGTATTTATTTGTTAATAGCCATTGTCGCCATAATCTTAGAAATAATGTAGTGTACCATATAAAGTAAATTCGCTTATGAGTACTTAAGTTTTTATTTAAGAAGCTATCTAATACGAATCGAATTAAAATTAAATACTGTCTTGTGGCTTCACTGTTGGGAATTTCTTTTAATAAATCAGTAACATTTTCTGTTGTAAGTTTGTTCACTGCGTCAAAATTCATCTTATCAGTACCTACAAAAATTAAAAATTAATATAAAATAATTAGATGTATTACAGTTCAATTATTACTTTGTAAATAAGAGTGACAGAGACAGTGTTTGTCTTTAGAATATGACTTAATTAATATTTCAATATGTTGTGGAGAAACAAATTTATTACCCATTGGCAATACAACATTTGGTTTCAGAAATCTTGTTCTCATTTTTGTACCTATATGAACCGTATCCTGTATATAAATTGGCATATCGATATTATAATTCATCTGGAATTTATAATAATAATTAATATATACGTATATGTAAATTGGTATATGTTGTAGTACCTGAAAATAGGGTTTGAAGGGATTTAAGCATTCATGGGGTAATTTAGTTTTTATTCTCATAGCTTTTAGACATCTGGTGTCTCCATCACTCGAAAATCCTTCAATATTTATTCCATGCAATTTGGCTTCTTCTTCTATTTTATTCCACCGATTCAGCACTTCATTAAAAGTAAACCGATTATCACTTGAAAAAATGGCTAAGCAGAAAGCAGGAGCATTATCTACCATTGGTTGAGCCATAAATACGTAGGCATTGTTTCCAACTTTTTCATTTTGGAATGCATTTTCAATATCATTGACAGAATTCACAACAAATTTATCTGTCGACGGAAACCCTGTCTTACATAAAGGTCCAACAAAACCTATCATTTTATTCGTCTGAGAATCATATTTAACTATTTTTGTTAAAGCTGTTTGATCTTCCGATATATAAATATTGAGGGGATATCCACGTTTAATAAGAAAATTTTTCAATTCGGGCATTCGCACAACCCCTTCCTCTATTTTAGATTGTTTCTCAAGACAACGATTAATTGTTGTTATAGAAGGTAATATATTTTTCATGTTAGCATATAAACTTTCATAAAGTAGTCTGCCACCAACAATAAATAAATATAAACAGAATAGTTTAAATGGTTCGTTAAAAATGTTACCATGTGATTTTCTATTAAAATTTTGAGCGGCTACAGTCTTAAAATGGTCTAATAAATTCCTTACGTTGTTGCCAATGGCAGCCTCATTATTAACGACCTTGTGTAATTTTGGAATAGTATTTAAAAACAATTCTTTTAATGGTGTATTAGATTCTATTGTATTTTCCAATTCTTTTAAGAAATAATTTGTTATTTTAGGCTGATCTTTTTGAAAAATTTCTAGTTTATGTAATTTTCTTTGTTGGCGAGATTTAGTGAATTTGGATTCTTCCTTGATTTGAGACGATTTAGAAATCTCTTTGGACGTTTTATTAGCAGAAATGCACGCCTCATTTGCATTTCTGCCATCACATAAAAACGAATGATGTAATTTTTCGTCTTGATAATTTAACAAAGAATGATTTTGTGATTCAGATGATATGATGTCTAAAATTTCATTTGAGATATTTGGATCTAAAATAAATGAATGAGTGCTTGTAGATTCCTGAGAGGAATTTAATGTTGGGTCTACGATATCTACACTCGAATACAATGAATTGGACATTTCTGAATTATTACTGGCTCGATTACTGACATTTGAGTCTTCTTGTGAAACAGTAATATAAGATAATATAGAATTTTGTTGATTATTTTTTTTTGGATTTTCAATTTTTTTTTTAAAGTGTGTTTTTACATGTTTATGAAAATTAGATATAATCCATTTTTGACCCGTTCCACTTTTATGTGCATTATAACACGAAGATTTAAATTTGCAGAAACAACACTGTATTCTTGCGCATAAATTTTCGTTATCTACTGTAACTGATAAAGTATCTAACTTAGATGTCATTGTTTCTGCTGTCAAATTGTCCAATTCCTTTAAACAGTAATTTTGTATATATTTTTTTGCTAACATTTCTATATGTTTAGCTGCGTTATGAACCATATTATCTTCTGTTCTGTTCTGTGTCTTTTTTTGCGAGGTATTTTCACTGTTATTGTTTGAGTTTCGATATTTTTTAATCCTTTTTCTTTTTTCTTTATTAGTTGTATCCGAGGTTGTATCCGAGGATATATAATCATCATCATTAGCTATTGAACCTTGCTTTCTTTTTAGTGTTGTGATACTTGTAAATTTTTTCTTACATTCATCCTGTATATAAGTCAAAAAATTTTTATGCCCTGCTGATATTTTAAAAAGATGTATATTTTTAAAATAAATGCCATAAAATGTTTGTTTTTCTTCTTCGTCGAGTAGTTGCGGTAATTCTCCACGAGCAAATTCTTCTATAGAATTAATATCAGCCTCCTCTAATTTTGCTAATGACAAAATGTTGTCGTAACCCGTATAACTTAATAATTTTACTAAATTTTCTGGAATAGTTACGCCATATTCTGAACTCAATTCCTTTATAATGTCATCCAATGTATTGATAGAATTCATTCTTTATACCTATGTACACAAAATTAGCTCAAAAATAGTGATGCATGACGAGGCGAGAGTACTCTCGCATCTCGTCTCGTCTCGTTGCATTATGCGAGACGAGAACGAGATTGCAGTTTAAAATTCGAGGCGAGATCGATATAACAACTGCGAGAAGCGAAAAATCTCGCAAGATTCTCGCGAGAGTCTCGAAATAAAAAGTATTTGTAACTTTATAGCTTTGATTCATAAATTCAATGAACCGTACAAGGAATGGAGTCAACGCTAATTGGTGTATAGAACACGTGAATGTGAAAATTATATGAGCTCACTATATTTTTCTATCTATCTATCTAAAGTCGATTGATATCAGTCCCAGTGCGAGCAAATGCAAAATAAAGACAAAATCAGAAAAAGTTTTTTCTCCAACATTTCAGCCCCTAATTCACCCCACTTAAGACCACACTTAATAAAATTCTTACCATCCATGAAAAGTAAAAGATGTTATATTAAGCATCGATGGGAGCCAACACGGAGCGAGGCGGAGTGACTGGTTGCCGGCGGGTTCCCAGTGTAACGGTTTTTTTTATGACTAAATCTTATTTAAATAGTGGAATATATTTAATGATAAAGTGTACGAACTTTTAGTTACAAAAAATATTTTTTTAATGTTTAATTAGTTTCACTGATGACAGAATGTATTAACAGATCTTTATATTGAAATAGTTTAGAGATTACAATTTGGTGATAAATTAGTTATTTTAGAGGAAAATTAAATTATTTACGTATTTTATTTTATATACTTATTTATTATTTCTGGTGACCGTAAATGAATAAACATTATGTTCGCATTGAAATAATTTGGGACCAGAATTTAGTATTTCATCTCTTTATATAGTTACAGTTCTACGACTGCAAATACACGGAAGACGGTACGACTGGTGCGAACTTATATCTTGTAGTTAAACTGTTACGTAAATACGTAGTGCGCAAGCGCTTATTTTTACAGCGAGACTCGCGCGAGAACAAAACGAGACCCAAAAAAATACGCGAGAAGAGAGTGAGATTGAGATGCAGATCCGAAAACGAGACGAAATCGGTACTTTATATTTCTCGTCTCGTCTCGTCTCGCCTCCCGTGCACCACTACTCAAAAATCATATTTTAAATTTAGAAATATTGTATGTTTATAAGAATTCTTATATTTAATTAGTTAAGTTTATTTTCCAATAATTTCAATATTAACTTGCAAATAGAACCCTAAATTAAAATTGATATCAAATTACTACACTTACCTATACGCCAATGAAGCTCAAAATAAATAAATATTTAATATTAAACTTGCAACACTCACGTTTTGCACTGAAGTGATGGTGCGGTTAACACATGCTCGATAGTATTTCTACAATATTTCTTAAATATTTCCGAGTATTTCCGAATATTTCCAAATATTTCCGAATATTTCCAAGTATTTCCATGTATTTCCGAATATTTCCGAGTATTTCGTTGTATTTCGAGTATTTCTATGTATTTCGGAAATATTTTTTGTAAAATGTACACTGATTTCCAGTGGTGGGTAACCCCTCGATTTTTGTTTAGTGACGGAAACGCACATCACAAATATATATATATATATATATATATATATATATATATATATATATATATATATAAATGAATTCCTCAACAGATGAAGAAGAAGGTCTTTTGTTACTTGTAGCAGAAGACGAGGAACGTAAAAGGTTTGTTTTTGTTTTGTTAATTACGAGCAATAATAAGAACAGAGTTTATTAAAGGAAAAAGCGAAAATGAATCCATAAAATTAATCTGGACCGAGAAAATTTTGGAGAATTTCATGCATTAATGCCACAGCTAAGAGCAGACCCAAAACGATTTTATTAGAGAAGATATTCGTAAAAGTGATACAAATTATCGGGCGGCGATTAGTCCAGAAGAACGTCTTGCAATCACGTTAAGGTAAGAAAACAAGAAAATACTCTTTTTTTATTTATTATCGAACACATTGAAAAAATACAAAAATAAAGTTGTTCTTAAATAATAAGTTTACGTACTATGGAATATAAGAATTCAAAAAAGCGGCTGCTTGATTAATACTCGTATCATATTGTACAATATTTTCATCTTCTGGCAGAGAAAACCTATTAGTGTTTTCAGGTACAATATTTACGTCTGATGGCCCAAAAAACCTAGTAGTGTCTTCAGGTGACCTCACGACAGTATAAGGTAACCTGTTGTAGTCAGTTTCTAAAGGCGTTGTCAGTGGTGTACTCGAGTAACTGGTGCATGCAGAAGAAGGTCTATGTTCCCTGTGATCATTCGCTATTAATTCTTCCTGATGTAAACATTCTTGTTGTGTCATAATTTCCGCAATTTTCATCTTTACGTATGCTTGTCTTCTTGGTGAAAATGTTTGTATGGTTTCGGAATATCCCATAAATATCATATCTGTAGGAGGGATTTTTTTTCTTTTTTTGTTCTAGATATTCAATTACTGTATCCACTGCAGAACCGGATCTGTCGTCTAATTTATTACTCCTGCTTTTTTTCTAACTTACTGGTTTTGAACTTGACGGTGTAGCTGATACTGATGTTATCTGGGATATTGTTTGAGAATTTTTTGCAGTGGTGTTATTAGTGACCTCGTTTGTGACATTATTTTGCTCTTCGTCAACATCTTCGGTCTCTACATGTGGCGAGGAATCAGATTCAGTTGCATTTGCAACTTGTTCTACATTGTCGTTAACGTCAACAGGATCTGCGACATTTGTATCTGTTTTAGCAAAAGCCAAAAATGGTTTCACATGTTCCATTAGCGGAGCCCACTGCCAGTTTTTGTAATTTTTCTTCGCGCTCTGACCTGTCTTTGTCTTCGAAGATTTTAAATAAGAATCTCTGAGATTTTTCCATTGTTTCTTTACTTCATCTCCCAAAATTAAAAAAAAAATATGTATTTCAGATTCCTTGCTACTGGCGATACATGTTACACAATTGGCCATAGTTATCGAGTTGGATTTTCCACTGTTGGTGAAATAGTTAAAGAAACATGTGCAGCAATATGCCAAAGGTTGCAACATATATCTATGCCAGAACCAAATGAACAAACTTGGAAAAAATCAGCCGAAGGATTTGAGACAATCTGGCAATTTCCAAACTGCATCGGTAGTATAGATGGAAAACATGTAACAATTAAGTGTCCACCTAAGAGCGGATCAAATCATTTTTGTTACCTAAAAATTTTTTCCATCGTGCTTATGGCTATGGTTGGACCTGATTATAGATTTTTATGTGTTGACATTGGAGGTTTTGGGAAAAATAGTGATAGTGGCATTTTCGAAGCATCCAATATGGGAATAAAATTTGAACGAGGTCAAATGAATGTTCCAAAAGAAAAAAAAATGCCAGGTCAAAATGAAATGTGTCCTCATGTATTGATAGGTGACGAAGCATTCGCTCTTAGAACATATTTAATGAGGCCTTATCCCTACAGGCAATCGCGATCAGATATTCGTAAAGAAAAATATAATACTAGGCTTTGTCGAGCAAGGGAGTGAAATAAGTTTTCATTTATAATAATTTTGATTACGAAAATGCTCAAGCTTTGGCGTTGCTAAGGATGTTGGTTAATTGTTTTGTTTATTATATATATATATATATATATATATATATATATATATATATATATATATATATATATATATATATATATATATATATATACATGCATAACAACAAATCTAAAATAATGATAGTGTGAATACAAATGTATACAAACGTAAATTAATTAAAGTGATTAATCACAAAGAGAAAAAAATACATAATTGATAAGCAACCTTGTGTAACTGCCGATGATGCAGAAATAAAGTTATATAAAAATATAAAAGTTGTAATACTGATATTATAAATACGCACATATGCATATATACGTAATGTAAATCAAATTTGGAGGATCATATAAAGTGAAAACAGTAACAGAATTATTCATTTATACAAAAACTTCTCAAGGCTAAACTTTTAATAGTGTAGTAACAAATATCATTTATTTTCTTCCAGTGGAGTGATCTCAGCAAGATACAAATATTTGGATTATCATTAGGTATATATTGTGACAAATATACATCTCTGTATGGTTTATAGATTGGGCAAAATAAGAGAAAATGTTCAAGAGTTTCCTCCACGTTTAGGTTGCAAATGAGGCAAATGTTATTGGTGTCCCACACATGTCTTATGTCGTTACATGGTACGGAAAAGATTTTCTTGTTTGTTAAACGTAAGTTAGCAACGATTCTGGCTTTTATGATTGATAATTTTTCTATTAAGTAGTTTTCTGGGCCGAACTCATTCTTAATATTTTTATAATGATCATTGTAACTTCCGTTTTTTAAACGTTCCATATCTAAATTTTTAAGAGCAAGATCAAGTTTTTCGACTAACTTACTTATTTGAGATTTGGAAAAATTGCTAGAAGGCTCAGTTAAGCTGAATTGACTTAGTAAACCTCTTAACTGGGAGTACCAGTTGAAGTCATTTTTATTAATGTCTAATCTGTCTAATTGTTTGAAATCTGTTTAGGATTAAATTAGGGAATCTAGTTGTATCCATGTTTTCTACTTTGAGTAGCCAGTTTAAGGCTCTTTTTACGATTTGGGCAACAATATGTACAGTTCCGGTTTCTAACCTCAGCATATAGTTGGGAGTGTTTCTGGGGCATCTTAGTATTAATTTAATAAATTTTGTGTGGCATTTTTCCAAATTTTCTGTGTAGCGCAAACGAAGTTCAGGACACTTTTTCTGTCAAATTATTATCAAAAAAAAACGAACCCAGTTTCTTACGGGCAACACATTTTGAATGCTGAATTTTAAGATAATTTTAAATGCACGAAATATATTTGTTAGACTATTTCCAGAACATTAAAATTCAAAAAATCATATTAATTTTTATTATTTAAATAGATACTACAACGCCAAAAATTCAAGACTGTTGTTACCCCTAGTCCCGATAGGTGACAGCACTTGCTGACATGCCAAGTAATATTTCCCGCGCAATGTGCCAGATTGCCAGATAACCTGTAATATAATATGCTGAGGTACAAGTTTTGTGTGTAAATAAAAGTTGTGTGTAAAATAATCATTCACTCTTGTTTTAATACATAACCAGTGTTACAGACCAGAAAATCTCCTGACATATAACCCGTAAGAATACTTATATTTATATGTAAAATTTGGCTGTAGTATTCCAAATGGTTCTTACTGTTACGTCTTTATAATTTTCTTCGTTAATTTTATCCATTTTGCATGCCCAGTCGCAACATTATCTAACGTTGTATTATCAAATTGATAGGATTTCATCACAAAATATTTTAAACTGCTTCCACACATACACTTTAGATCTTTTAGTATTTACAGGAATGTTTTGTTAATACTATTTTCAATACCTATTTTCAATACCTATTTTCATATAAAAACATTCCAAAATGATTCATTTTGGTATGATTATAAATGTCAAACAAACTGTTTAAATCTGTTTATAAATTACCAATCCTTAGCAACACACACAAATTAGCAGCCCTACTTTTTAATGCGGATTTACTGTAAATTTCTAAGTGTCACAATGCTCAAAATTCCATATTTATACAAAGAAAAAGATAATGTTGTTGTTATTTCTATTTCTCTTATCTGTTTTAGAAATACAAACAACTTAAAGATTGCTTAAATATGTTTGCAATTTTAGGCTGTCATTTGGGATTTTATATGTCAAATCAGTGCAATATTCGCGGTAAGTTTCTGAAAATTTTCACCTAGTATGCAATATTCACTGTAAGTTTGCTCTGATTGGTCTAAATATTCAAAATCTTGCCATTTCATTGGGTATTAAATTGTTCTGGAAATAGTCGTTGTTATATTGGGTGAGGTCAAAATCTTGTAGGTTTAAAAATAGTGGAATGTTATTAATATCATTTGTATACTGTAATATTATAACTAACAAATTTCAGATAAACAAAGAACGTATCCAAGTAGTAGTTTGCTTTGTGTCTCATTTTCTAGATTAAAGATATTGTATCCGCTAATATTCCAAAATACTACTTGGAGATGTTCTTTTTCAGTTTTAAGGCGGATTCATGCAGCCATTTACATTTAATTTATTTTTAATTTTCATTTATCTTTTTTTAAATGTGTCATTCAGATAGACATACAAACAAATTAAATGAAAAATTAATGCATGTGCATATTGACATTGACAAGTTCTGTTTGTAAAGTTAATTTTAAAAATGTTTAATGAAAGCGATAGTGAGGATAAAGTTTTGGCGTTAGCTTTGAATTTATTTATTATCCCGATGGCTTTTTCAGATTTCTTCTTTCCGTTCTAAGTACTTTTGCTGACCTGTAATACATAATCAACAGCATAAATAATTTCACGGTATTCTAAAATAGTTATGAATTTAATAAGGACATTTATATATTATACTGAAATTGAGTTGGTTAAAAATAGGACATTATAATCAAATTTATTTATATTAAATGAACATCTAATTAATGGCAAATTTATATGATCCGCTTAAGTAGCAAGATTTAAGGTACAGTTTGTCAACAGAATTAAAACTAAATATACCATGACGATCTTTAATTCTCTTGTTTTGTTTGATGGTGCTTCTAAAAAGAGTCCAGAAATATATGGTTTACTTTCTTCAATCATGATAAATCTGTTAACTGCATTTTCTGTTTGATAATAAAAGTTCAGATAATTTTGTTTCTCTAAATTATAAACTAAATAATATTACCTTTTTAAAGGTGCATTCACAAATGGAAATTAGGTTTAAACGAGGGGTTACCCACCACTGGAAATCAGTGTACATTTTACAAAAAATATTTCCGAAATACATAGAAATACTCGAAATACAACGAAATACTCGGAAATATTCGGAAATACATGGAAATACTTGGAAATACTCGGAAATATTCGGAAATATTTGGAAATATTCGGAAATACTCGGAAATATTTAAGAAATATTGTAGAAATACTATCGAGCATGTGTTAACCGCACCATCACTTCAGTGCAAAACGTGAGTGTTGCAAGTTTAATATTAAATATTTATTTATTTTGAGCTTCATTGGCGTATAGGTAAGTGTAGTAATTTGATATCAATTTTAATTTAGGGTTCTATTTGCAAGTTAATATTGAAATTATTGGAAAATAAACTTAACTAATTAAATATAAGAATTCTTATAAACATACAATATTTCTAAATTTAAAATATGATTTTTGAGTAGTGGTGCACGGGAGGCGAGACGAGACGAGACGAGAAATATAAAGTACCGATTTCGTCTCGTTTTCGGATCTGCATCTCAATCTCACTCTCTTCTCGCGTATTTTTTTGGGTCTCGTTTTGTTCTCGCGCGAGTCTCGCTGTAAAAATAAGCGCTTGCGCACTACGTATTTACGTAACAGTTTAACTACAAGATATAAGTTCGCACCAGTCGTACCGTCTTCCGTGTATTTGCAGTCGTAGAACTGTAACTATATAAAGAGATGAAATACTAAATTCTGGTCCCAAATTATTTCAATGCGAACATAATGTTTATTCATTTACGGTCACCAGAAATAATAAATAAGTATATAAAATAAAATACGTAAATAATTTAATTTTCCTCTAAAATAACTAATTTATCACCAAATTGTAATCTCTAAACTATTTCAATATAAAGATCTGTTAATACATTCTGTCATCAGTGAAACTAATTAAACATTAAAAAAATATTTTTTGTAACTAAAAGTTCGTACACTTTATCATTAAATATATTCCACTATTTAAATAAGATTTAGTCATAAAAAAAACCGTTACACTGGGAACCCGCCGGCAACCAGTCACTCCGCCTCGCTCCGTGTTGGCTCCCATCGATGCTTAATATAACATCTTTTACTTTTCATGGATGGTAAGAATTTTATTAAGTGTGGTCTTAAGTGGGGTGAATTAGGGGCTGAAATGTTGGAGAAAAAACTTTTTCTGATTTTGTCTTTATTTTGCATTTGCTCGCACTGGGACTGATATCAATCGACTTTAGATAGATAGATAGAAAAATATAGTGAGCTCATATAATTTTCACATTCACGTGTTCTATACACCAATTAGCGTTGACTCCATTCCTTGTACGGTTCATTGAATTTATGAATCAAAGCTATAAAGTTACAAATACTTTTTATTTCGAGACTCTCGCGAGAATCTTGCGAGATTTTTCGCTTCTCGCAGTTGTTATATCGATCTCGCCTCGAATTTTAAACTGCAATCTCGTTCTCGTCTCGCATAATGCAACGAGACGAGACGAGATGCGAGAGTACTCTCGCCTCGTCATGCATCACTATTTTTGAGCTAATTTTGTGTACATAGGTATAAAGAATGAATTCTATCAATACATTGGATGACATTATAAAGGAATTGAGTTCAGAATATGGCGTAACTATTCCAGAAAATTTAGTAAAATTATTAAGTTATACGGGTTACGACAACATTTTGTCATTAGCAAAATTAGAGGAGGCTGATATTAATTCTATAGAAGAATTTGCTCGTGGAGAATTACCGCAACTACTCGACGAAGAAGAAAAACAAACATTTTATGGCATTTATTTTAAAAATATACATCTTTTTAAAATATCAGCAGGGCATAAAAAATTTTTGACTTATATACAGGATGAATGTAAGAAAAAATTTACAAGTATCACAACACTAAAAAGAAAGCAAGGTTCAATAGCTAATGATGATGATTATATATCCTCGGATACAACCTCGGATACAACTAATAAAGAAAAAAGAAAAAGGATTAAAAAATATCGAAACTCAAACAATAACAGTGAAAATACCTCGCAAAAAAAGACACAGAACAGAACAGAAGATAATATGG
The DNA here is from genome assembly GCA_963082715.1 of Harpalus rubripes. NCBI lineage: Eukaryota > Metazoa > Arthropoda > Insecta > Coleoptera > Carabidae > Harpalus > Harpalus rubripes. The sequence goes on along the minus strand of OY720462.1, from coordinate 38,839,624 downwards.
TTCATAACGCAGCTAAACATATAGAAATGTTAGCAAAAAAATATATACAAAATTACTGTTTAAAGGAATTGGACAATTTGACAGCAGAAACAATGACATCTAAGTTAGATACTTTATCAGTTACAGTAGATAACGAAAATTTATGCGCAAGAATACAGTGTTGTTTCTGCAAATTTAAATCTTCGTGTTATAATGCACATAAAAGTGGAACGGGTCAAAAATGGATTATATCTAATTTTCATAAACATGTAAAAACACACTTTAAAAAAAAAATTGAAAATCCAAAAAAAAATAATCAACAAAATTCTATATTATCTTATATTACTGTTTCACAAGAAGACTCAAATGTCAGTAATCGAGCCAGTAATAATTCAGAAATGTCCAATTCATTGTATTCGAGTGTAGATATCGTAGACCCAACATTAAATTCCTCTCAGGAATCTACAAGCACTCATTCATTTATTTTAGATCCAAATATCTCAAATGAAATTTTAGACATCATATCATCTGAATCACAAAATCATTCTTTGTTAAATTATCAAGACGACAAATTACATCATTCGTTTTTATGTGATGGCAGAAATGCAAATGAGGCGTGCATTTCTGCTAATAAAACGTCCAAAGAGATTTCTAAATCGTCTCAAATCAAGGAAGAATCCAAATTCACTAAATCTCGCCAACAAAGAAAATTACATAAACTAGAAATTTTTCAAAAAGATCAGCCTAAAATAACAAATTATTTCTTAAAAGAATTGGAAAATACAATAGCATCTAATACACCATTAAAAGAATTGTTTTTAAATACTATTCCAAAATTACACAAGGTCGTTAATAATGAGGCTGCCATTGGCAACAACGTAAGGAATTTATTAGACCATTTTAAGACTGTAGCCGCTCAAAATTTTAATAGAAAATCACATGGTAACATTTTTAACGAACCATTTAAACTATTCTGTTTATATTTATTTATTGTTGGTGGCAGACTACTTTATGAAAGTTTATATGCTAACATGAAAAATATATTACCTTCTATAACAACAATTAATCGTTGTCTTGAGAAACAATCTAAAATAGAGGAAGGGGTTGTGCGAATGCCCGAATTGAAAAATTTTCTTATTAAACGTGGATATCCCCTCAATATTTATATATCGGAAGATCAAACAGCTTTAACAAAAATAGTTAAATATGATTCTCAGACGAATAAAATGATAGGTTTTGTTGGACCTTTATGTAAGACAGGGTTTCCGTCGACAGATAAATTTGTTGTGAATTCTGTCAATGATATTGAAAATGCATTCCAAAATGAAAAAGTTGGAAACAATGCCTACGTATTTATGGCTCAACCAATGGTAGATAATGCTCCTGCTTTCTGCTTAGCCATTTTTTCAAGTGATAATCGGTTTACTTTTAATGAAGTGCTGAATCGGTGGAATAAAATAGAAGAAGAAGCCAAATTGCATGGAATAAATATTGAAGGATTTTCGAGTGATGGAGACACCAGATGTCTAAAAGCTATGAGAATAAAAACTAAATTACCCCATGAATGCTTAAATCCCTTCAAACCCTATTTTCAGGTACTACAACATATACCAATTTACATATACGTATATATTAATTATTATTATAAATTCCAGATGAATTATAATATCGATATGCCAATTTATATACAGGATACGGTTCATATAGGTACAAAAATGAGAACAAGATTTCTGAAACCAAATGTTGTATTGCCAATGGGTAATAAATTTGTTTCTCCACAACATATTGAAATATTAATTAAGTCATATTCTAAAGACAAACACTGTCTCTGTCACTCTTATTTACAAAGTAATAATTGAACTGTAATACATCTAATTATTTTATATTAATTTTTAATTTTTGTAGGTACTGATAAGATGAATTTTGACGCAGTGAACAAACTTACAACAGAAAATGTTACTGATTTATTAAAAGAAATTCCCAACAGTGAAGCCACAAGACAGTATTTAATTTTAATTCGATTCGTATTAGATAGCTTCTTAAATAAAAACTTAAGTACTCATAAGCGAATTTACTTTATATGGTACACTACATTATTTCTAAGATTATGGCGACAATGGCTATTAACAAATAAATACAGTATAGAAAAGAATTTTGTAACCCTAAATACGTATACATGCATTGAATTAAACGCTCATGGCTTATTACTACAAATAGAAAAATGTCGAACAAATAAACAAGCACTATTGCCCTGGCTTTATAGCAGTCAGCCATGCGAAAAACTGTTTCGACAAACTAGATCCATGACCAGTACTTTTTCGACAGTAGTCAACTATAGTATGCTGGATATTTTAAATCGTTTAAACAGAATACAAGCAATAAATGATATAACAACCGATTTATGTAAGTAATCACATACAAAATATAATGAATATAATAATATTTAATGATTTTTATAGCTGATACATTTCATTTTCCCCGCGAAGATAACAAGAGGCTCGGACATAAATCATCAGAAAATGTAAACCATGTTATAATACCAGATAATGATGAAATAATATCAATATTAGAGTCAGCTAAAAATAATGCTCTGAATGATGCTGAAAAATTAGGAATGAAACTAAAACCAAGTATATCTAAACAAAGTTTTGAACAAATATTAATGCAACCCTTAAATATTAATGAGTTTAGCAATATGCCCGAGGAAGAAAACGATATCGAAAATGAAGACACTGAAGAAATATGTGCGGATCAAGATGAGAACGTGAATTCAGAAATTAACTTATCTGATTCAGAAATTGAAGAAATTAATAAAGATATGTCGATATTTTCATCGTTTACTGAATTAAATTTAAAAGACTACTCTAACCTATCACACTCTTCATCAAATAATACTGCTCTACCTCGGTCAGTACTTAAAATTTTATTGAATAATAAAACTGTTGTAAGAAAATCATCCCTCTGTTGGTTTTTTTCTAATAAAAACCGATTATCAACAGACAGAATTTATCGTGTGCGCGGTGTAAGAAGTACTAATTCAAACAGTAATTTTGATAAAAATAATCTCAAAGGGAAACAAAATTTGCAGCTCCGAAAAAAACCTTGCAAAAAACAACTTAATGTGTCAGCTGATTTTGAAGACACGTATAGTTCAGAAAGTTTCGATACTGATTCTGAAAATGAAGACAAAATTGAATTAAAGATCGTCAATGAAAATTATTATGCTATTTATTATGACTCTAGTTGGTACATTGGCAGAGTTATAAACAAAGAAAATGAGAAATACAAGGTAAAATTTTTAAAAGAAAGCTTAGATAGTTTTATTTGGCCACATCATAATGATATTCAGTATGTTGAAAAAGACTTCTTTTTTTATGGGCCAATATACTTAATTGGAAATAATCCATTTCAAATTAATACATGTGATAGAGTGAATATTACAAAAAAATATAAAGTGATTAAGAATTCCATTAAAAATACATAAAAAATGTATTCATAAGTATACTTGTAAAATATGTTAATCAATCATTATAAAATAATAAATAAATATATAAAAATAATATTTGTTTTCATTCACCTATATTCATCAAAAGTCTAAATTTTGTTTATACATTTTATATATTATAAACTGTTTTTATACAGTTATTTTTGTAACATCGAGAACCGTAAACGATTCTATTATTAATTAACAATAATTTCTCACAAAAATTCTTCATTTACAATTTAATAATTTTAAATATATGGCAGTAGATGTTCAGTAAAAAAAATAGTTAATCTTATGTTTTCAATAAATACTCTTGTGACACCGAGACGAATCTTTATTTAATTTATATTCCTTCAATTGGAAACATTAAAAAAATATTGGAAATAATATAGAAATATTAGAAATACCAAGGAAATATTAGGATTGTAAGGAAATATTAGAAATTGTACGGAAATATTAATATATTTCGGAAATACTAAAAAATTCTGGAAATAAGTAGAAATACTGCTGGAAATTCGGAAATATGGAAATATATTACAAAATATTTCCATTTTTGGAAATCAGTGTACAAATTTTCAGGTAGTGGTTAACCCCTCGTGTTTAAAGTTTTTGTTTAGGTTTAAGTAAATCCTAACTCGGGGTAGGTTATGAACAGGGAAACGTATGTCTGATCCATTATTTAATTCAAAAGTCCAGTAGTCAAAATTGATTTTAAAACATAATTTTCTGTAACACTACTATGGAATTCATACATTCTGTAACTGAAAAATGTTACGGAATGAGGACATTCTGTCATACTGTTACGGAATAATATTCCGTAATAGGCAGTCACAGACTACTAGTTTTTCAATTCACCTATTTAAAATACATGGGAAAACGAAATTGTTTCAAATTCAAGCCGGCTTTGCTTGGCGCTTTATTTCTTTGATTTTGTCACCTCAACTGCCTTAACTGTCAATTTATAAAAGAAATTATTACAAAATCTAATTATTCGCCTTGTTTTACACGTTTTGAAGCTTTTACATGGTAAGTTAAATAAAAAATATTGCTTTTTATAATATATCAATAATATTTTATTATTTTTGCAAAAATGTCAAGTGATAAGCAATAGTTATTTGTATCACTAGTCCAGAAACTGAATATTTGCGAGAACGAGTTTATTTTGACAGGCCGAGCTGAAAGCGAGGCCTGCAAATACGAGATCTCGCAAAACAGTTTCTGAGCGTGTGATACACAAGATTTTTTGTGCCGACATCTCCATAAATTCTTCATATATTTCTCGACAGTTTATTCTATTTTACATAACCTAAAAAAATTAACATATATTTTTAACGGTTTTGCATTGCAAGTTTAAATATAATTACTTACATTTGAGCTTAAAATGCGTAATTATTTTATATTTATTGAAAATATATCATACAAACATCAGTTATATATTTTTTATATACTTTAGCATATTTTCAATGACAGATTGCGGAAACTCAATTGTATCACGTGAAGTTAGTTGCAGTTACAAAACAAACGAAACAAATTAGTGCTAAAGTTGAAGCTTATAATTAATCTATACGAGATGACAGCAATGACAGCATATTATTTTTATGACAAAATATAGTTACTTAAGTAACAATAATTAAAGATTTAGCCCTAAAATTTGTAAACATTTTGCTAATTCTTGTGTTGAAAATAATCTTATATTGACATATCACCAGAACAGTAATGCCAACTTCTTTTGCTGGCCTAGGTCAGCAACAGCGCATTTCTGGACGATTTTAAGTTCGGTAATACTAGTCAAATTGGACGGAGGTACGAAAAATAAATTTTTTAAATTGTGTTAGAGAAAGTATAGTCTAAAACTCGTATGGAATAGTATTTCCGCTACTCGCGAAACCGTAGAGCTCGCCTACGGCTCGGCTACAAACTTTTCGCTCGCGCGGAAATTATCTATTCCATACTAGTTATATGTTGAATATACTAATATGGGTGGGTGGGTGGTTGTGTGTGTGCGTGCGTATATGTAATCCTATTCCAATGTAAAAAGGTCATAACTTTAACCCTCGAGCAGGCGCACTGGTGCAAATATGCTACCAGTATCAATCAGCAGGATGTTAGGGGTTCATAGAATCGATTTCGTACGCTGTGCGTTTTAGTGTCTTACGAACTGTGCCGAATGTGTATTGGGCGTAATTGTTTCGTCTCCTTAACGATCGAGCAGAGTTCAAATATGGTTGGTATCAAATTTGCTACCGCGCGCCTGGTCAATTTTATTACTTTAAAACAAAAGAATTTACCTACTTCAATTTTGTTATTTAATAGGGTTAGGGTAATAAAATTATTTTCATAGCTTGCTATGTTTTATTTTGTAAGGAATTTTATTAGTACATATTTTGACATATTTTGAAAATAAGTGGCCTCCATTTTGAAATGGATAAAGTAAAATTATGATGTTTTGGTATCATTGTGAAGCTAATTTTATGTACATTCGGAAAATATATAAAAAATGCAGATTCCCTATGCTAGATTTAAATTTGTACTTATTTCCACTAAAACTGGAAAAGATACAATATTTCTACTACGATTATCTTATGAACCCTTTTGTCTAGTTTAGGTTTGCTTATTAACATCTACTTGTATCTCCTAAAATGAACGAAATATTCTTGGTGCCGGACTTATGCCAAACACCCTGTATAAATTATGTGTAATAAATGTTTAATAACAATATAAAGAACTCATAAACATTGGTGATGTAACTGAAGTATCTAAAAATGAAAATTATCATAATACGTAGTGCCAAACAGATACTTTTACTAATGGTATCATATTTGCACCACACGCCCGCTCTTGTAACATTTATTAGCCCGTCCGCTTTAGGGTTAAAAGCATGTAGTGCAACTAGAAATAAGTCGAAAATAAAAAAATAGTACTAAGAATGAGCATTTAATTAGCTTGGAATATAAATTTTATGTAAAAAAAATAAATAAAAAATTTAGTTTTAATCCACGAACACATTTCGGTGTATACCTATCTTCAATAACAACATTTTATGGAAGGCTTCCACATGGTTGTTAGTTCGTCGTGATTACCTTTGGACACAAAACCTTTCTGGTCAGTGTTACCTATGCCACGAAGTGGAAATATCCTCACAAGTTGTTGAAATTATCCGATTTCATCCACCAAAATATTTGTTATATAATAATGTAAAAATCATATGTTAAGGCGGATTCATGCAGCCATTTACATGTACATTTAATTTACATTTAATTTAATTTAAAAGTTAAATGTATGTAAACCAATGTAGGCATTCATGCACCATTTTAATTTACGTTCTCATTTATCTCTCATTTTCATTTAATGCTATGTTTTAAAACGTCAAAATTTTTGTTTGGAATTTTGTCAAATGTCAAAGACAAATCCACGGATCATATATACCCATTATAGATGGCCGACGCCCATTATAACAATTGAGACAATGTTGCACGAAAAACTGGATTTATAATGACGCAACGTATGAGGTAACGCGAACGCAATAGGTAAGGTAAAAAGATGATCATGTACTACAGCTATGGATGATTTATATTGAAGTAAAGTAAGCAGTAACGTAACAGCCGCAGCGCAAGACTTGGCTAACTTTCATCTTTCTGCGTTGCTTTGCCTAAACTTCTCTATCGCTGGCCAATCAAAAGTCAGCATTTTAAATATTGCGCTGAGATTGAGGGTGTAATCTATTTTACTGATATTCGATACCGACTCATCTGTCAGAATTGTTTGTTTGACATCCTTGTTTGACATAAATATGAATAGAAAAATAATTCAGGTTGTAGAAATAATTCAAATTTTATACGATAAATCGTCTAAAGATTTCAAAAACAATAATAAAAAAGCAATAAGTGTGGGAAGAAATTGCTAAGGCTGTAATACATACATGGTAAATACGAGTACAACAGGTTAGTTTTTAAGGTTATTTTCTTTAATTAGTAGTAAACAATTATTATAAAATAAATATATAATGAAATTAGATTTTACTTGGAATGATATGTATGTACTGAAATAACAGTTTCTTGTTTATTTTCTAGCTGAAGTTGTCTAACGCCGTTAGAAAGGACAGGTTCTCGAAAGAAAGATGCGAAATAATGAATATTCCTTCTGGAGCAGCATCAAACGTTATCGAAAATGACTGGGAATATTATAAAGAAATGTCTTAGAGCCGTACGTCCACAGTAGTAGTAAGTGAATATTACATATTTTTAGTAATGCTCTCTCATTACAAACTGCTAATATTTTATTTATTGTTCAGAACATTTAGAAATGTAGACATCGGAGATAAATCCTGTTCTTCTATGCCTCCATTAGAAGTACAAGTGGAAATGGAAGAACAGTCGATGTAGTCGAGCAGCATGTCACCATTTGAGTGCAATGTATTCGTAAAAGAGATTGAAGACCGGCAACTACAACTACTGAAACGACAACATGCACAACTACTGTTAAACCTATATTTACGTTGGGGCTGACCGGGCTAAAACCCAGGCCGGCAGATTTGTAGGGGCAGCAAAATTCAAGCACGACTTTCATCAACCCGATTTTGACAAACGCTATTATTATAGACAAAAGATTCCGATGTTAATATTAGTGTGATGAATGTGTACATGCTACTAAAAGTGTAAATAAACGTCATTTTACAAATATTGTGTTATTTTCTATATGCTCAACAAAACCCTATAAAAAGCTAATAAGATTGCCAGATAGTGCCGAAGCTCAGACAAGATATATCGAAGTTGAACGAAAGATGCCAAATTTCTTACATATAAAACATATTTAAATGTTTAAAAAGTTATTAAAAAAAGTTTATTATCACATATTGCAAAAAATTATATTACATAGTTCTTCTTGACTGCCCGTAAAAAGGCATATGTTTGGCTTGGTCAAATTTTACTTCGGGAGGGACATTAATTTTAAATTGCATTTTGCAAGTTTCAGTCCTGTCAAGCGATTTCTTCTTCTTCTTCAAATCGCCCCCCGCTGATATAAGGCCTCGTACAAGGGCTAATCTAAATTCTTTAAGATTTATAGAATTCTCTTTGCATCTCTGTCTATATAATAAAAGAATTCACTATGGCAACAATCAATTAGATGCCAAAATAAACGAGGCCACCATTTTTTACTTTTTCTGTCATATTCATAGGTTTTCTTGATCATATCCGCCTTGTCCACGAAACCCATGTTTTCATTATATTTTTTTAAAACAGTGGGACATGGTATCATCTTTATCTCTCCTGTCTTTTCTTTTTACTGATTCTGCTTTAGAAGGATCTTCGCAATTAGATGCAATGTATACTATTCTTTTATCAGTCCATTTTACAACTGAAATACCATCGTAGGTTACTCGAAAATTAAACTGTCCACGTTTTAATTCTTTATCTGTTTTCATGTCTTTAGGCATTCCTTTTCTATTTTTTCTAATAGTTCCAGTAGCATATATAGATTCTATTTTCAACTCTCGAAGCAATGGTAGTGTCGTAAAAAAATATCGAAATATATAGTGTAATTTTTGCCGACTAGATCTCTCGTAAGATCTTTTATAATTCTAGGACCAAGTTGTTTCTCGGTAGATTCGGCAACTTTACCGGTATGTATTTGAAATTTATCTATGTACCCATATTTATCAGCTCTAGTCGAAATTTTGTATCCCCATTCAGTAGGTTTGGCTGGCATATATTGTTTGATAGAAGACTGACCTCTAAATTTAACCATAGACTCATCAATTGATAAAGTGTCATGTACTTTATAATATTTTCCAAATGTTTCTACAGTAGTTTCTAAAAACGGCCTTAGTTTATATAGTTTATCATTCAGATGAAAGTTTCCTAACAACCAGTCAAATCTTGCTCTATTCATAAGACTAGATATGTAACTATCACGTATTTCTAAATTACTAGACCGATAGTCTCGGTAGCTAGGAAGCTTCTTTATACCCATAAGAATATTTATTGCTAAAAAAAATTTTATTTCTTTTTCATTTGTAGGTTCAAATGGTTTATTTTTTTGAGTTGCATATAAATTTGTTTGAAAAGCCATATTTTCAATGCAAGACTGTGGAATCAGTAAAAGAAATATATCAATGGGCATTTCTGCATCGTCTACATCACTTGGACCACAAGTTTCTGAGAACAAATATTTTTCAAAAAAACAATTTGTAGTTTTACTCTATTCAAAATTTTCAATTTCAGCAAACCGGAATATTATCACTGTCAGATCATTCCATATCACTATGGCTTGAATTTTCATTATCTTCATTTTCAGATAATATAGGTGATAAATTTTGAGTTTCTTTTATAAGCTCACATTCGGATTCACAATCAGAAGGTATATTTGCTAATTCTATGTCATCAACATCTATTTCTATATCGTCTATTAGATCAAATACATAAGTCCCAGGTAACTTTTCAAGTTCCTCTAAAGTAAAAAAAGTTGCTCGTCCTGAAATAAAATAAGAACAATAATTCACTGTATAAAATAATATAATTAAAAGTTAGTTTTGCTGCTATGTGGTTTAGAAAAATACCACACAGACAAAGCATCATAATTTTATTAATAGCGACAATTATAACAATAAATGTATTCATAAATATTTAATAAACTCCAAATTACTTAATTACATTAACATACCTGCCATTTTTCACATTTATTTAAATAAAATTAATATTTTCCGCACAACGACGCAATTACAGCTGACGTTACATATTTCGAATGATGTAGAAGTCAAAATTATCGACATATACACTTAGATCTTAGTAAAACAATTTTTAACCGTTAGATGACACTAGTAGTATTAGTCTGCAGCGCGGTACGCACGAGAAACCACATAGCCTGATAGTAAAAAAATAACAAAAAGGTGGTATTTCATTTATACCACATGCCTTCAAAGGGTTAATATAAATCAGTTAGTTCGCTTGCTTTACTTTCTACTTTAGTGCAACTGCGTTACTTCGTTATAAATCCAGCTTTAACGCTGTCTGACGCTTGGAAAATCTAATTGTGAAGTAGGCAACCTGGTGTGTATATTAGCAATGCACTTAGTGGATTTGCAATACACTATACAAATATTTTAATGTACAAAAAACATTTAAATAAAATACACAATTTAACAAATAAAGTTTATTTTCTCATTTTATCATACTGTATTTTACAAATTAATTGGTAATAGTCTAAATTATCACTTAAATTGACTCTTTTTTTCCACTTAATATATGATTTTATTCTTTAATGTAGTAGTAAAATATTAATTTAAAACATTTTTTTATTATTAAATTAATAATATCTTCTCGATGTTTCTCACATGATATAAAATCAAAATTTAGTGTGGTTGTTAAAAAATGATGTGTGTTATAAAATAAGATTTTTTTCTCCAAATTTTTTGAAATTATATTAAAAATGTACTTTTTAATTTCAATAAATCAATGAGTGGCCGAAAATGTTGGGTAAATTAACCTTTTAAATTCATCATATTCTAATGCCTCTATCAACCCATGTTGTATCCCACTCTGCGTTGCCATTAAATCAATTTTACAAGTCGAACAATTTTTTATAAGTTTTTCAAGTGGTCTCATTATAAATCCTGCACAATAATTTGTTTGTTAAAAAAGATTCATCTATATTCATATTAGCGAAATTAATTTCAAAATATACTGGTGTTTGTAAAGAGTTGTTACTAATGAGCTCTTTTAAATCTTACAATAATGTTTCCGTAGTATCTTTCTCGCAATTAGAGCCTAAGGAATATTTTAACTAAAATTTTTAATTGTTAATGTTTTAAAGGCCTGAATAAAACTGGATGGAGTTGGGTTTCTATTTGTATTATGGCATCGAACTAAACTAAAATAATTTTCTAATGCATCCTGGTTTAAATTTCTTGTAAAAAGGAATTAAATTTTTAATTTTTGTAAATCATCCCACAGTTCTTTTACACCCTTATTGTTTTAATGAAATTTTTTAGAGAGGGAGCAATTTCCACTTCAATTTTTGCCGAACTAAATTTCATGGATCTTAAAATTTCTGTAGCTTCGTTCCAAAATTCTACATGTTTTGATTTTCCAGAAACGGCCGCAGTTATTGGTCTCCCGCTTGTTCCATGTAAACTGCTACTATTCAAATTATCAAATAATTTGTCTAAAAACAAAAATATTACAGCTGTTTGTACGGCTTCTGGTTCTAACTCTTCCAAACCTGAGAAAAGAAAAAAAAAACAATGTAAATATACTTTCAGACATAAACTACTGCTAATATAATAAATATTTCATATTTAACGAAAATGATTACAATATTTTTTGAGATACACATCACAGAATAAAATATTTATTTATATATTAATTTGCATAAAAGTACTTACGACTTCCGGCAATATAATTCATGATGGCCGCAACTCTTTGGCTAAAAATTTGTGTAGCCAATTTTACCTTCATTTTTTTTTATTCTTTGGGTCTATATGAGCCTCTGTTATTTTTGGTAGAAGCCTTAATTCTTCTATTTCTTTTTTCTTATCAATTTCGTACAACTGTCTCACGTGTTTCCACTGTGCTGTAAGACGCCGCCCTTTAATAGTATATTTAAGATTTTTTTAAATAAATTATTCCTTATTCCTTTTATCAAATGAGGAACATCACGTAAAGGAATTATTTTTTTATTGTTAATATGGAAAACTCCTGGTCTATATTCACGCCCCAATCGTCTGTTTTCTTCTTCGGAAGTTTTAATTAAATAATTAATTGCAGCCTCGTTGGTTTTTGCTTGATCACAAACAGTTGCTACGACATGTAACTCAGTGTTTTGCAAATGATTTATAACTTTTTTAATTAAAGAAGCCAATACATGTGTCTTCGTGGATCCTTTGCATAAGGTAAACATAACAGGTTGTTTCCACTGTTTTATTATACCTCGAATCATAAAAACAAGTATGTGGTCCGCTAATTCTCTATGACTTTCCGTCCCATTATCCACAAATCCTTCTATTTCGTCTTATGTTACATTGTACTCAAAATGAGAATTTATTGACATCTCGTCAAAAAGCAAAATACAATACCGATATTCCTCCTTTAATTTAGCAACATGTTTTTCCAAAAGTAAAAATAAGTTATTATTTATTCCTGGTCGTAGTTGAATATTTTTTAAATATCCTTTAAGCGTTTTTTGTGATGGCAATGTAAACATATTATGTAGTAAAGCATATCCTTTCGGACTGCTTTTCATTAAAGAAAGGCACATAATTTTTTCATTTTGAGTAAACCTGCGTGTAGGCTTCTTCCTTGTTTCACGTTACTGTATTTCAAAAAACGTACGAGCTGCTGGCGTTAAACAATTTAAATTTTGAAACTGTGGTGTTTTTGCCATCTTTTCCGCAGCATGTAATCTTTCGCGAAATTTTTTCTCTGTTATTTTGGCTTTCATTGCAGCGCGTTTCCAATATGCAGCACTTTTGTATAGTAATTTTGCTTTGGGAGATAAATCTTTTTGGTATTTCGTTTTCACACTCTTCAATAGTGAACCTCTCGGTTTAAATGCTGAAAATATATGTAATATTTTTAGTGAGTACTAAATTGCACTAAGGCGAAAAATAATAAATAATTACGATTTTCTTTATTATTTTTACCACAAAGAAAAAATAATTACCATCATGAGTTGGTGTAATTCACCGTAAGGTAACTGGAAGGTATTCCAGTGTTGGGTCCGGTACTCTGACGGTGTTATTGTATTAAAATAAATAAATGCTTGACGTTTTATCAAATTGTCAGAAACGGCAAATAAGTTAACTTTCGTTGTGACAGATAAAACGTCAAGCATTTATTTATTTTTTGTTCAATTCCATGGCTGTCGATATTTTCAACGTAATTTTCGACATTTTCATAATTAATTTCTGTCGTTACAAAGTATGTAAAGATAATTCTGTTTATTGATTTAGATGCAGAATTTTATGCACTAAAACTTTTATTTGACGCGTTTTTGCTTAAAATAATTAGGCGAGCAGGAAATTGCAAAAACCTGATTTCCCATGTTAATTTCCTATGTACACCTTTAAGACAGACACACGGTATATATATATATATATATATATATATATATATATATATATATATATATATATATATATATACGAAAAGAACAATAATAAACAATAAATAATATGTAATAAATCGTTTATTATTGAAAAATCGCTTTATTTATTTTATGTCAGAAGTCATAACAATCAAAATGATTGATACAGTTGTTAAGCAAATTTAAATTTCACGGCTTTCTACAAATATGTAATTTCTTAATTTTATCGCGTCGGCCATAGTGCACCTGGCACCATCTAGCGTTTGGAAGGAAAGTACTATCCATAGGCTACTACATGGTCTCGACATTTTACATATGAATTTCCGTAGCCTGGACCAATCAACAAAAATGAATTTCAAGGACGGTAAATTGGTCGATTTAGTGCGACCAAATGCACTCATTTACGACAAAACCGATCTAGGGATGCAAGAAGAAATATATCGAGATTTTGATAAATGACCACGTTTTAAGGTCCCTAGAATCCAATTTTAACATTTTCACTCAACTCTAACTCAAATACTACCACTCAGAAAAAATTGAAACCTTCTATTTCGACCTTTTTCTATTATGAAAAGAGCCCATTAGATTTTGGTGTAAATCGGATAACCGGAAAAAACACTTTACTCCAAGTTCAAAATAGTTTTTCTTCGAAAAATACCTTTAAATGTTATTTTTTTTTTTGAGATTAATGTTTTAAAAATTAAAGATTATGAAATTTTATACAGATTTGCATTAATACTTTTTACCTCTCGCTACCCTTGGTAAGGGAGGTATAGGGATCGTTCTAAAAATCGCATATCAAGATTTTGGTAAATGAGTACGTTTTAAGGTCCCTAGAGTCCAATTATAACATTTTCACGATAATGTCTGTGTGTATGTGTGGATCCTCCACTCTAATTCAAATACTATTATTCAGAAAATTTTGAAACCTTGTATTTCGAACTTTTACTATTATGGAAAGAGCCCATTAGATTTTGGTGTAAATCGGATAACAGGAAATGGCACTTTACAAGAAGCTCAAAATAGTTTTTCTTCGAAAAATACCTTTCAATGTTATTTTTTCGAGATTAATGTTATTAAAAAAATTTAATATTATTACATTTTCTACAGATTTGCATAATACTTTTTACTATATATTTTGTGGATAAATTTATAAAATTATCTATAATTTAAATCCCGGGGCCTACGCTTTGAACAAACAAAACTTTTTGGTTACGCAGTTATTCAAATGTATGTACTGACAGATACATGTCACTGTCAAAGAACTAATCATTTCAAATTAATAATAGTAAAGGTTTAAAAAGAAAAAAGTAAATAGAACAATAGGAAAAGAAATCAATACAGTATCCAGCATAAGTAAATATGTAGGTATGTATTTAGATTAATAAAAATTAAAGATTCGCAAAAAAGTTTAAGCTAATCCTTATTTGTGGATTAGTGAATTCTATTCTATCCCGGTATTTAATCTTCATTTTATTATCTAAAAAACTAGTTACTTGGATTAGATTAGACTATATTTTAAGAAATAAACTGCCAAAATTAGAGTAAAATTCGCTAATCCAAAAAATAGAATCAGCCTATTCTTTTTTTGTTACTCGGGCTGTAAATGGCGGGAGGTATTGTGTATGTGTTGGCTACACCAGAATTTTTAAATATATATATATATATATATATATATATATATATATATATATATATATATATATATATATACAGGGTATTTCCTTTAAAACAACCAGCGCTTTAGAGACAAATGTTTTATACCAAAAATGGTCAAGAATAAGGGGATAATGTATCAATAGTAACAAACCGAATATTTAACCTGTGGTTCTCAAACGGTAGAACAAAATTATATTTTTTTAAATGGCAGCCTATATAATTTTTAGCCCTTTAAATAGAATATGATTTTCTGATTTCAACGATATAAATATAGCATAGGGTTGTATAACAATTATTTCGAGAAAAATGGTAACAGAATAAACCTGTGTATTGCATAGCCTATTGTAATATTATAACATTATTTTTAATACCATTTTTCTCGAAATAATTGTTGTACAACCCTATACCATATTTATAGATCGATTCTGTTTACATCTGTAAATCTTACAGATCTGTAAATTTGTATATAATAAACAAAATTGCTGCAAAACCTGCCACTCTTATGCATAATTTTATATAAATCAACAAAAATAGATGCGTTTTTGTCAGACTTTTACAGATCTGTAAGACTTATAGATGCGAATAGAATCGACCGAATATATCGTTTAAATTAGAAAAAAAATCTGTATCTAATGGGCTAAAAAATTATATTAGAAACCATTTAAAAAAATATAATTTTGTTCTGCCGTTTGAGAACCACTGGTCGAATTTTTGGTTTGTTATTATTAATAAATTAGCCCCTTATTCTTGATCATTTCTTGTATATAATTTTTTTTCTAAAGTCATTAGTTCGCCCAAAAAAGCGCTGGTTGTTTTAAAGGAAACACCTGTATATATATACCGGGTGGCGCTCGAAATCCGTTACATAGGCATTTAACATGGGAAAACCGTTTTTGCTAGCGCGTTGCTCCCTAAATTATTTTAGAAAGAAAATCTTCAAATAAAAGTTGTAGAATATAAAATTCTGCATGTAAATCAGTAAACAAAATGCATTTCGTATGTTTAGTAACTTCAGAAATTGAATATAATTTTTTTAAAAATTTCAGTCATGGAATTAAAAAAGAAGATAAACAAATGTGTTGATTTAAATGTCAAATATTGTGATTTTTTGTCCAGAAAAATGAGTATTTGAACAGTATTAGAAGAATTAAATTATTATTCTGCTTCAGAATTTTACGTTATGATAATTTTATTAAAAAATTAAATTGTAAATAAATATTTATGACAGATAAACACACGTTTGTTTGTTAAGCTTTTTGTTAATTCCATGGCTATCACTACTTATGAGTAGATTTTCGACATTTTCATACCTAATTTCTGCTGCTACAAAGCATGCAAAATTAATTTTGCTTATTGATTCAAATGCAGAATTTTATGTTCTACAACTTTTATTTGAAGAATTTTTTTCTAAAATAATATGGGGAGCAACGCGCTAGGAAAAACTGTTTTCCCGTGTTAAATGCCTATGTAACGGATTTCGAGCGCCACACGGTATATATATATATATATATATATATATATATATATATATATATATATATATATATATATATATATATATATCTTTAAAATACTTGTAACCCGCCGGAAACCAATCATTTCGCTTCGTGTATGCTCCCATCGCCGCTTAATACACCATCTCAGGATGACAAAAATTCCATTAACCGTGTTTTAAGTTTTAACTGGGATGAAAGAGGCACTGGAATTTAATGTTGGACAAAAACTAGTTCTGTTGGATGTAGTGCGTTTTTAGCACAAATTTTTTATTTTGCATTTTCTCACTCTAGGACCAAAACCAATCGACTCTGTTCCAATAGTAGTCACACAATTTTGTAATTCTACACATCTATTATTTTATCGCCCAGTTGTTCGGCATCTATTGAGAATCCACTTCTGGAGCATTTACAAGTTTCATGAGAAAAAGGAGAATTTCTTTAATTTTGTTTGGTCTTACTCTGGTTTTTGGGCGATATCTATGGATTGGTCAAATTGTGTACATCATTGTCATTACATTCACTGCGGCGAAAGCCTTATGCTAAATAAACACTTGTGTTTATTGCTCCGAATTGCTCGCGTAGTCTTTGACAGATGTCAAATATTTGATGATGTATTGTGCCTGTCTTGTTTAGCGGTGGTAGAAAAATCTGGTTTATATTTGATTGACCTTACTATCTAAGATCAAGGAGCATACGTTTATGTGATTGAAGGTCATTGCTGTTTACATATTATATATCGTAGCTCTGAGTGATTCACAACAGATTCAAATCAATCATGTTTACATTTGTGTCAGTAATTGTTTTGTCCTTTGCTGTTGTTCAAGGTAAGAATATTCTAATTAAAATGCAGTGAACCATTGTTTAACAGTGAATTTCTATTCTAAAAAAATTGTAACATATCGCTAAGCCAACGAAGTTTTGACATTCTAGCGTTTTATAAAAATACGCAATTTTACAATTTGGCTACAACAATACAGAGTGATTGAAAAAATAGGGACAAATAGCGAAATAATTTTTATATTTTCGGAAAGTATTTTAAATTAGCTGTATTGTGATACCAAAGACTTACATTTTCATTAAAAAATAACAGTTAATAATTTTCCAAAATTATATTTGAATGTATATAAGTTTACCAACCTATGATATTTGTGCCTTATTTGTTTGTTAGAGGAAATATTTTGATGAAGAGTGATGCTGTAGAAGCGTGTAATTAAAGTATTACTACTAAGATAAATTGTACAAATGCGAGAGAAAAATCAGCTGACGCCGGGGTTCGAACCCGGGACCTCCAAATCTCTAGTCTGGAGCTCTACCAACTGAGCTACGCCAACCCTAGCGTCAACTGAAACATTATCTCTCACTTGTATAGTAAAGTCTAATGTGGCATCGTATCAAAGACTTCTCTTTAAGAGCTATTGACAATGATTACGTCCACGAGCGACTTTGATAATTTAAGGATAATTATACCGATGGTTAAATTGAAGAGTGATGCTATAGAAGCGTGTAATTAAAGTATTACTACTAAGATAAATTGTACAAATGCGAGAGAAAAATCAGCTGACGCCGGGGTTCGAACCCGGGACCTCCAAATCTCCCGGCGTCAGCTGATTTTCTCTCGCATTTGTACAAATATTTTGATGTTTACCTGACGTATCTTTGTTTTTGATTATTTGGAAATGTAAAAATTGTTCGAATTAATCAAAAACAATAATATGTTTTATAAATGTCAAAACATTTCAATACCATGGATAATACTATAAAAGTGTAACTATTATCAAATTTTAACTTAAATTTGCTCAAGAAACATGTACGAAATAAATGTGATTATTGAATTAGATGCAGAATTTAATTCTCTACAACATTTATTTGAAGCATAATGCATAAAATTAATCTCACTTTTGTGCAAGGAAAAACCGCTTTCCCGCTATGGCCCGCTTTTCGTGTTACACAATTGTTAAAATATGAATTTGCAGATACGTATGTGATATTTCATTTTAGCTTAATTTATCATTACAATTTTCTTTTAATTTTGCATTAAAAGGCTATTCATAAGTAAATAAAGTGTTACATAACTTGAGCACATAGTAATACAAAAACAAATGTTTACATATACGTACTGTAATTATTTTGTAAAACTACCTACAGCAAAAAAAATTAAAGATGTTTACTCAAGGTCATTGTATCATGAACGAATTAACAAATTGACATACATTTATCTCTCTCATTTGGGATTACTAGAAGTGTGCATATAACACGCTTGTCTTTCAAAAATTCATATTGTTTCGTCTTAACTTAAGGTAGGACATTGCATTTTGAAACTGCTCGTTGTTAACAATACTTTCGTTGTAACGTAAGTTTATTTATTAATTGAAATATGTTAACTTTGATTCACAGCCCTACGAATAACGTTTTCTTCTGTCAGTGTCACTGACACTGTGTCAGTATCTTTTATTTTAATTAATTTACTAATTGACTAAGTTTTGAACGCTTTTTCTGTAACATACCGTGTGTACATAGGTGTACATACGAGATTAACATGGGAAATCAGTTTTTTGCAAATTCCTGCTTGCCTGATTATTTTGAGCATAAACCCGTCAAATAAAAGTTTTAGGGCATAAAATTCTGCATGTAAATCAATATACAAAATTACCTTTACATGTTTTATAACGACTGTAATTAAATATGAAAATGTTGAAAATTACATTGAAAATATCGACAGCCATGGAATTGAACAAAAAATAAATAAATGCTTGACGTTTTATCTGTCATAACGTAAGTTAACTTATTTGACTTTTATTTGATGCGATTTTACTTAAAATAATTTGGCGTGCAGGAAATTGCAAAAAACTTATGTACCCTCGTAAAAACTAAGTAAACGACACTACGGAATTTAAAAGAATAGGCGGAGCTAAAATCTTAATTCATACAATTCGTAGATGACTGATCGGACTTCTTTCAATAATTTTACTGTACGTATTAATATATTTTTTTATATTTTTAATTCTCATAAGTAACTCAATAAATTTAAAAAAAAAGTTATATAATTATTAAATGACCTTTCTGAACTGCCAATACAAAGTATTATATTTATTATTTTCTGTATTCATACACTTGAAAATGTATTCCGGATATGAAAAAGGTGATAACAGAAACTAATTTAAAAAACTAATAATTTTTTATATTTTGTTAGTTAATATTTACCATCATACGGTTTTAAGGTATAGTTTTAAAATACCGCTCTTTCTAGGGACACGTTAATGTGTAGGTAATATTAAATGCAGTGCCGGATTACCCAATAGGCAAACTAGGCAATTGCCTATGGGCCCCGAGCCTTTTAGGGGACCCGTGCCCCGCTACATATTGGATTAAAATAATATTGATTTGATTTTGAAATATTTTTTTATTACGAATCAAATCTTTAAATAAAAAAAAAACTTTGTGGGTCGATTCTGTTCACATTTGTAAGTCTTACAGATCTGTAAATCTGTAAAAGCCTGACAAAACGCATCCATTTTTGTTGATTAATATAAAATTATACATAAGAGTGGCAGGTTTCGTTGCGATTTTGTTCATTATTTACAAATTTACAGATCTGTAAGATTTACAGGCGTGAACAGAATCGACCCATTGATTTCAACAAAGAAATGCTTATTTACAATAATGGAATCTTGATTACATTAATAAAAAATGTCAATCAATATTACAAGACACTACTATTACAACTCGATGGGATAAAATAAATTGTTAGCACTATCTACTCTTACATTGATAGTGATTTAGTGCAATAATTAGAATATAGATCACTATATTTATGTAAATATGTATGTCTATTATTATCTGTTTGAAAGTAACACTTTTATGTAATTATAATAATCATTTACACTTGTATTATATTTAATTTTTGTTGTAAATTTGTATTAGTTTTTTAGGTAAACAATTTTATGATACCAATACCAGTGTTTAGCATTTATGTTGATTTTCGTAATAACTCTTTCGCATAATGATGCTATTAAATTTTTGTATTTACAATAAATGAAGGGCTTATTGTAATAATCTGATATGCTACAAAACGAAAAATTCGTAGATTAAAGTTTATAGAAAAAATGGTAGAAACAACGAAAAGCCTTTAAAAAATATTTATTTCAAAATAACGTGGCTTATCATGTTATTGCACAAAATAAATTAAAACGAAATACTTGATTTTCTTGCTAAACCATGACAAGCCACTCATATTGTGTGGTTTATCATGTTTTATTCAGTAAGTTAATATTTTTTTGTATAATAAAATTATTTAATTAAAATTATACTTATTAGGGGGGGGGGGCGGACTTCGATTGCCTAAGGGCGTCCACATGGTTTAATCCGGCACTGATTAAATGTAGGTACACGCTAACACGTAATCTCCGCTTATAACGTACGCATTTAACTTGTACTTTTATATTAGAGGGGCTCAGCGCAAGAAGTACCATTGTGACATTTCTACATAAAGTGCCACTGAATTCGTACAAATCGTTTCTAAATTCTACTAACTGGTGAGAAGTATTAAATTATAATATTCATTTCTGTAATAGATTCATGTATATAAAGATTATTGTTTTTTTATTAAATTAGTTTATATTTTTGACTTAGGTACTTTATGCCAAGTCGGCTTGGTGGCTGAGCGGGCTAGCGCACATCTCGTAGCCCGCAGTGACGTCACCCGAACCATGTTCCGTGCGTTTGATTCCCGTCGACCGACAATATGTGATTTGTCGTAAAAAATAAATACTGCTACTTGTATTAATCACTCTCGGATGCTATAAGCTGGCCACTTATACATCTTAAATAAACGTAGCAATGGCTGAAATCCAACTGGCAGTACGGCAGGGGTAAAACACTGCGGCTCGGTGAGTCCGGTTGAAGGGTAAACGGCGAGAGCTGTATACAAGCCCTAAGTAGTAGTAGTACTTTATGCCATAAAAAATAAAATGTTGGTAATTATTTGTTTTTTAACTTCAAAAAAATAAACGTTGAAACAAAGCAAAAAACCTACATGCTTAATACAAATGATTGTCAATATAACAATAAGTAAATTTATGTAAGTTATAATCATAAATTTTAATATCATTTTTTATTCTCATTCTACTCTCTTCTTTATTTTCTTCAAAATTGTCTGCTTTGCGTGTAGGTTCTCTATCCATATTCAAAATGTGATGAAAACCTTTATTTTGCGGGTTTTAGGTATGGGTAATTGTTTTTATATAAGCAATAGCCGGATCTCTATTTATCATGCATATGTTTTGGATTGACTTTGTACAATATAAAATTTGATAGGCACCAGTCATTGTGCCAAGAAATTCAGGGCTAGTATTCTTTTGAAATTACACAGATCTGCATTTCGATATTCCTGGTATAGCTTTTGTTATTCTCGGATCATATAAATCTTTATAATTTCTAAGGATAGATAATACAAAACCTATCCTAAAATTAGGTATAAAATGTATTATTAATATTTATTTATTTAGCCCAACAGTTTACACCAATAACAGGACAATATAAAAATACAAATCTGGTCAATAAACCTTAATCTTACACAATACATGTAATCGAAAATCAGAAAAAATACACAAAAATATCATAATAGTAGAGTTCTACATGTACCTACACAATAGTACATTATGTAACAAGCACAAAATGAAGCACATTTTGTATGTGTTTGAAAGTTTGCGACGCGAGCCGAAGGCGAGTGTTGCAATTCAAACGAGTGCAAAATTGCTATTTTGTGTGAGTTGCATACTGTACTTTTTATACGACAACGACAATTATAAAAATAGATACAAATAAATATGCAAATATTTTATTTATTGCTTTGGATCCATGAAAATACGAAATTACCTATTCATTAGCAGAACCTGGACAGCAGTGCCCAACCAATTAAGAAGAAGAACTATGAAATAAATTCATACCTACATATTTTATTTATTTAAGTTAAATGTGCAATTATTGAAAATCATTTTTGGAGAACTTGTGGAATGCTGGATACTAAAATTTTCTTGATATTGACAATTTTCCATTGTCGAAGTAGATGGCATTTCACGATTTCCTATTTCTGAAGTCGATGGTATATTTGAAATGCTCTGTATTGCAGTTACAATTTTATTAGATGTGTCAAATTTATTTTTCTTCGAATCATCGATATATCCCTCGGCGACTGCCGTGGACTTCCAGCCACCGTGACGCTTCAAACTAGTTATGTCACCACCAGCATCAACAAGAATTGTTGCTGAAGATCGACGAAAGCAGTGTCCGGTGTATAATTCGTAGTTTGGCAATTTTAAATATTTAGCAATCTCTTTTCCCATGCTTCCAAGCTTATTCACACCTATTCTTTGGACGGTACATTTTCCTTTTTGGTAATTAATGAAGAACCATGGACCATTTACATTTGAAGCACGGAGATTTGCACATTTTTTGTAAATTTCATAGAAAGAACTAGTTATAGTAAAATTTTGTATAATTTTGGTTTTAGTGTCTGGTATAGTTACTAAAACAGCTGAACCCAAATCATTGAAATTAGTAATTTTCATTTGATGTAATTCATGTCTTCTACATGCACCCATTATGCCCATAATTAATGCGACCTAAAATATAGACTAAATATATATTTCATTATATGGCTATATAAAACTTACTTTTGTCGCTAAATAGATCTCATCTGGGGCTTTAATGAATTTATTGATGTCATTTGATGTAAAGATCTTCGACTTTTTGGGTCTGTAGCTGTCGGACTGTCGCTTAAGGAATGCTTTCAGTTTTAAGTATTTTGCAATATCTATATTATTATGAGTAATGAGAGTCGTTCGCAGCATTGAGTATTGTGTCCATAATGTGGAACTTTTGAATTTTTTCGCCAAGTCGCCAAAATACGCCATTAAAACGTTCTCGGAAAACTATCACTTTCCATATTAATTATCTGATTTCTTGGAAATAACTACGACATTATTTGTAATGCACAAACTGTAACAAACTGATGAAATTTGACGTTTGGCGTGATATTGTTTTAAGCCACCTTAGGTTTTTTCATCAAAAACAGCAGACCGAACACGAAATATTTCATATTGCATTTGTTGTCTAGCAACTTGCCTAGCAACCGATGCAAAATGAAATTCAGTACAAAATATAGCTTCTTATGATTCAATTTACACTCTTGATATGAACATTTTTCGATGTTGTCGTATAAAAAATATATTTTATGATCGATTATCCATTAATAATTTCATAAGTTGTGCAGGTGGCGTTGTGAATAAATCAATATCAACTAATTTATTTGCGTTGCTCAGAATCAGATCAGAAATATAGGTGATTTTAAGAGGATATTAGTCTTGGCTCTTGGACACTGAAAAGGTACACATTGTCTAGATCCTTGACGTGGTATGTAGGTATTAATCAATTCAAGTAATGAGTAGCAATCAATTCTATTCTGTAATAATTTAGATAGACTTTAGTAATTTTAAAAACTAAGTATTTTAAAAAACGCTTCTGTATGCTTTCAATTTGCAATATTGCAATACATATTTATCGTAAACAGGACACCAGATGATAGACCCGTACTCGAGTTTTGACCTGACGAAACAATAATATATATATTAAAAATCCAACAGTTATATGATTAATTGTGAAAACTTAGGTACTTTTTAATATACTTAGGTATCTCTTTAAAAACTTAGGTACTTCTTGCAGTGATTTTTTTTTTCGTAGGTGGACATAGGCGCCGAAAGCATGGGGCTCTGGGTGCACAAGCACCCATACCAAATTTGTAATGGGTGCCGAGCACCCATACAAATTACTGAGTTATTGATGTTTTTTATTCAAAATTACTATTTAAATGCAATTTTTGAGGTACCGAGTTAAAGATGAAAAAAAACTCAAATACCAATTGTTATTTTTAAACCTTACTATAACCATGTGAATTATTTGTTACGAATTTGCAATAAACCCCTAGATAGTCGCAGCTTGTGCCTATACATATCTATTGCCGCGCGTTGCGCCGCGTCAGCGGAACTCAGTTTGTCATTAAAATGAATGACGTTTGGATATAGCGATTTAGTTGCACCATTGAGAATCACAGTCACTTAATTTCCTTTACCCGCCAAGTAAAGCGAGGGACAAAACAAATCAAAATTGCCGAAATGCGCAAAAAGAGTTACCAATCGTCACTCTCGCGTCTCGCAATTATTCAAAATAGGAAGGCAAAGCAAAATTTTTAAACGTAGGTCAATTTAGCGCTGTTGCGGGAAAGTGTAAAAAGTAAGAAGGCAGTTGGTAGACCGTAGACGAGTTGTACGCATTTGTAGTCTGGCCTAATGGTATATTTTTCTAAATATAACAATAACCTAACCAAATGCTCAAAATACGGCCTGAGTTTTCTATTCGAGTCTGATTCAGTATAATAAAATTTAAACATATAAGAATGAAAAGGAATTTTAGTAAGAATATTAAAAAAAAAATAGTAAAGTAAAAGAAACTAATAAGAATTTTATTCAGTAACAAAGAGTAATCTGAAAATATCTTGGTCACTAAAAATAAGAATCAGAAATGCAAAAAAAAAAATAAATCCGACTCACAAAACGTGAGTGTACGTTTTTTCTATATAACTGAGAAAACTCTAAATAAAAGTACCAAAAGAAAAATATAGCAAAAGTAAGTAAACAAATCAGGAAATACTTACAATACAATATCCTACGAAACAAACTAAAGTGGTATAAAACCAGACTTCGTAAAATACAACAAAAAAAAAAAACGACTCTAAAAACGTGCACACACACTTGTAGCTGACTAAGAAGCTGCGTGACCAAGAAGTGGGAACAAGAAGAGCGAGGGACGCTAATACAGATACAAGCGTACTTATGCTTGCAGAAAAGAACTGAAGATAGGTAAAGAATAATAGGATTGTACACAATTATTAAAAGACAGGGGTGAGCAAAAAGTAGCCGTTACACAATACTGGCTGAATCTGTAGTAAACTAAAGAATGGAAATGACAAAAAGTAACCAAATAACTTTTGTGAGGATTGTTAACTGAAGGAAAAAAAAATTCGCGAACGCGACGTAAATAAGCTGCACCGATTATCTTCGCAAAACCATGCGCTCAACATTCACTCTGGGGTAGGTAAGGTTAGGATTGTGTGGTTGTGTCTAGGGAATGAAATGGAGAATGAACTTGAATCCCAAAATTGTTAGAAAGTGAATATACCCGAATTATGAATAAAAAATTATAGTACTGAACTAGAAAAAATTAATAACAAAACACTGAAAGAATTCAAAAAAATAAATCTGGCTCACAAAACATGATTGCAGGTTTTTTTTTATACCAAAAAAAAAAAAATATACCAAAAGTAAGTAAATAATTTAGGAAATACTTACAGTAACTATATCCTACGAAACAATTTAAAGTGGTATAAAACTAAACTTCGTAAAGTACAACCAAAAAACCGACTAAAAAAACGTGCACACACACTTGTAGCTAGCGCGAACCGACTCTCTAGAAGCTGACCAAGAAGCTGCGTGACCAAAAAGAGCGAGGGATGCTGATACAAGCGTATTTATGCTTGAAGAAAGGAACTGAAGATAGGTTAAGAATAATAGGATTGTACAAAATTATCAAAAGACAGGGGTGAGCAAAAAGTAGCCGTTACAGTGCGTTAGGTTATTGTTGTTATATTTGGAGAAATATACTAATTTGGAGAAATATACTAGTCATTAGATTGTAAAACATCGCTGAATCAACGAAAGTTTGACAATCTGGTCGCGTTTCATCCGCGTTTAATTAAAATACTACTACGTTTGAACGCTCAAACACAACCACATTTATAAAATATGAAATAAAAGTGGATTTTAAAAATTTATGCATTTTTTCATAATTACATATTACTTCCGTATTTTTCGTATTATATTTATTTAAAATAATTATAAATCAATTCAAACATTACGGGTGGTACGCGACGCTGTACTAAAGGACTAAAGCCCGATTATAAAATTCATGCTTAATTTGGGGTTGAGATTAATAATTGTAACAGCTGTAATATTTAATTCGAATTTCTGGAACTCGATAACGATTATAAAGTTCAAAGATAAATAAATCTTTTTTAAGTAGGACTCCAATCTTTTCTTCTGCATTTTATTAAAACAAATATTTATATGTGAAAATTTATAACCAATGGGGTATTCTGCCATTTTTAAAAATATTTTTATTATCCACTGTCCTCGTATTTTTCTTATCTTCTTCATTCATTTTTCGCTGAGTCCGTATCGACATGGTATTTGTGCTCAAAGCCACGACAAACCTGTAACAAATGCTCCCAGGTTTTATCATTGTCACATCAAATGCGATTTTTTGTCGGTTCTCCAGAAGTAGTTCGCTGCTTCCTCATTTCCACATCGAAATCTTGCTGTAGTAGTATTGGTGAAAACACGATATTAAAATTGAAATTAGTAAGCGAGATATGTATGTAAGAGAATGAAGTAGGAACCCCGGAAATGATTATGTTGATTATATTGTTATGATCATATATTAATTAATAGCTTCCTAGCTAATTAGAGTCTGATTGTGATGTAAGGACTGTTTAAAACAAGACGCGTTGCCGCAGCGCTACTCATTATTATTTGAGCAGTTAATATTTCAAAGGGTGTACCTTCATTTTGTATAAATCAATTATTGAATTGAAGTAATTGTATTTTATTGTGTGTGCTTGTTGTGTTCTCTAACATGTGTCTCAAATTATTTGTGACGTCACAGGTTCATGATACATTTTGAGAATATCATAATATGTCTTTAGAATTATAGAAGTGTTACTCATTATTTCTTCATTTGAATTCAAAGAAAAACTGCGAATAGCAGGCCTAGATCCATCGGAGTTATCCGAAATTTTACAATAATAATCGATTAAGACCAGTGACGTTGCGTTTACAATAATTATAATTATTGAAGTTTACTATTACTTTGCAATGGTAGAATAGTGAATACCCCATTATCAAATGATTATCACAATTTGGAGCAGAGCATCCCGTCATTTTGGATACTTTCATTGAATTGAGCTCCAAAATGGTGGACGAATCAGCTATCAGTTGCCTGCGTCATAAGCGGTGATGAAGTTGTAGCGTGTATATAACGTGTCCCGAGACTCTTGCTTATGGTGGAGAACCCAATTATTTTTTAAAAATATTTTTTTAGGCAAATGTTTTGAGGGCTGTACAACTCCTGTAATTCATTACGATGAAATTGGATGCGAACCAGTGTTCACCAAATCAAGTGACTGTTGCCCAGCTTACTATGACTGTTCTGCTTTTAATGCCCAAGAATCAAACAAATGCTATTTTCAAGGTCAAATTTACAATTTAGGAGAGTCCATTAATATGAATCATACTGAACAATATTGTGCTGCTTCCTGTTCCTGTCGTAGAGACACATGGTATGTTTACATTTTTATATATATATGTATATATATATATATATATATATATATATATATATATATATATATATATATATATATATATATATATATGTATGTATATAGGGTGACTCATCGGTATGTCCTCTCTATAACTTTTATTTTAAGTCAGATAAAAAAACTCATCAAATAAAATTTATATGATATATTATTGTCTATGTACAGGGTGTGAATCGAAAAGTGGAATATAGGCGTTTAAGATGGGAAATCAATTTTTCTTTGCGCAAACGTTGCCTAATTATTTTGTGCAAAAATACTTTAAATAAAAGTTATAGAGATTTAAAGGCTGTGTACCCACAGCCAAAATTAAAAGTTTACGCCTCTGGTCGCATGTGCTAATGTTATTCCCACCACCAGTCTCGTAGAATTCCGACAGCCTAATCCAACAAGTGCTGAACTGGTATATATGAATTATTCAAAATAAGATGCTAACCACAAGTACCTATATTTAATTATGAAATTAATTTTTTGAGTTACATTAGGTTAGGATATGTGATCGTTCAAAACCAGCTTATATTCAACAAACTAACCCTACCCCTTGAATTTGACAATTTTGATGACACATCTGCCATCGCTGTCGTTTGTTCCATAAGTAGCTGTGATTAGTAGCCTACTCTTTCATTATGCTCGTACTTAAAGGGAGGAGCATTGTAGCCACCTTCACCGATTAAGAATGAAGATTAGGCTGCTAATCCTTCAATGTTATTATAGTTTTGTTTTTTGTAAATATTGATTTGATTGTTTGGTTTTGAAATTATATATATATATATATATATATATATATATATATATATATATATATATATATATATATATATATATACCGTGTGTCTATTTTAAAGGTGTACATAGGAGATTAACATGGGAAATCAGTTTTTTTACAATTTCCTGCTCGCCTAATGATTTTAAGCAAAAATGCGTCAAATAAAAGTTTTAGGGTATAAAATTCTACATATAAAACAATAAACAGAATTACCTTTACATGCTTTATAACGACAGAAATTAAATATGAAAATGTTGATAATTACGTTAAAAATATCGACAGCCATGGAATTGAATAAAAAATAAATAAATGCTTGACGTTTTATCTGTCACAACGTAAGTTAACTTATTTGACGTTTCTGACAATTTGATTTAACAAATATCGTTAATTATGGCAATAATAGAAATATAAAATTAATAAATAAAGTTAAGAATATACTGTTTTGCTTAAATAATATGAATATATCAAAAATTCAACATTTCGTAACAAAATTATGTATGATGCTGTTATGTATTCTCAACTCATTTCCAATACATCTACCTTAGTACTACAGAAGGGGTCTACACTTATCATCCCTAACACTTTTTCTTTGAGTAATGCATGTTCTGTTCGTCCTATATTCTGATTACGCGGCTCACGTGTATTTTTTGAAGACACATTAGCAGTTTTTTCAAATTTTGTCACGAATTTAACTCTTCATTCATATAAATGTACATTTTTTAATCATTTCAGACAATAACACTAGAGATGAAATCAAATTGTCAGAAACGTCAAATAAGTTAACTTACATTGTGACAGATAAAACGTCAAGCATTTATTTATTTTTTGTTCAATTCCATGGCTGTCGATATTTTCAACGTAATTTTCGTTATTTTCATATTTAATTTCTGTTGTTACAATGCATGGAAAGCTAATTCTGTTTATTGATTTAGATGTAGAATTTTATGCTCTAAAACTTGGCGCATTTTTGCTTAAAATAAATAGGCGAGTAGGAAATTGCAAAAAATTGATTTCCCATGTAAATCTCCTATGTACACCTTTACGATAGACACACGGTATATATATATATATATATATATATATATATATATATATATATATATATATATATATATATATATATATATATATATATACATATATTTCAAAACCAAACAACTTATCAATAGGGTGTCCGTCTATAAATAAGCCAGCAAATATCTCGCTTATTATTACTTTTAGCGATTTCAACTATATAACATAAATTATAATATGTTAACTCCTCTATAAAATTTCGGAAGTAGATCAATGTTATTACTTTCGGTTTTCGAGTAATTTATGGCAACTTTTAAATTTCATATGGAACACCTATATATTTTGTCAAATTTGAAAAGTACATGAAATTTGCTATCCAACTGTATAAAAACAATCATATGTTGTATTATTAAAAAATAGATTGGCGAATGATTAAAGTATTCCATTTTTGTTAAAATTAGGAGGCTTTGCATTTCATTTATTGTACATAAACCTTGCAAATATAAAGACAATTAATTAATTAAATATTTAAAATGATATACATACATTTATTTTAATACCGTATTTAATTATTATATCTGTTATTTCATGTCATTAGAATATGTCTTATTCAAAAAATTGTACTGCAATGCCTTCTACATTTAATAAAAATAACATATGATTGTGTTTATACAATTGGATAGTAAATTTTATGTACTTTTCAAATTTGAAAAAAATATATAGGCTGTTCCATTTGAAAATAATAAATTGCTATCAATTACTCCAAAACCGAAAGTAATAATATTGATCTACTTCCGTAATTTTATAGAGGAGTTAACATACTATAATTTATGTTATATAGATGAAATCGCTGAAGGTAATAATAAGCGAGACATTTGCTGGTTTATTTATAGACGAACACTGTATATACGTTTTTTTTGCAATATAAATTAAACGATATTTTTACATATGTAGAATATAATCTATGTACGACATACATTTATACTGGATACCCTAGGCGCTAAATGTATACTTGCCCTGGGCTGGGCCTAATTGGTTTTCTCGGTTTTAGAGATCTTTTCATTAAAGAAATTTGTAAAAAAAACATTTTTCATAAAAAAAAAACTCTACTAATTTGTCAGGTTTATTTCAGAATTAGTAGCACGCAGGTATAGTTTAATAAGCGATATAGATGGCCACGCTGTATACTGTAGAATTATAACGGCTAATATGTACTCGTCTTAAAAGGATCCAATCTTCAATCTAATGTGTTTTGTTATAGGGAGGACATATCTTGTGCCAATATAGAATGTCCTGAATCATGGCATAATATTCCACCACCAACAGGTTGCTTTTATTCTTATAGAGCGCTCGGCTGCTGTACAGATGCAACTGTTTGTCGTAAGTGAAAGATAAATATTTTCCAATTACAAATTCCTATTAATAATACTTATGAAAAGAAAATAATTCATAAAAAATTCAAGGTTAAACCGATACATTTAGAGTATTCATCATTATAATTATATATACTAGAAACGTCATAGGCACTATAAACACATTAATCAACAACCACAAACAAAATATTCAAATTGAGTAAGCCAACTTTATCAAGTTTACCATTCAATATCTGCAAAACTAATAGAAAAGCGACTTGCGGTTTAAAAATTTGGACTCAGCAGGCCTTTGTCTATTCGTTTTAACTGATACCGGGCCCAACAGACTATGTAAATAAAAAATTAAATTATTTGAGTTATCTTTACTTATTATTTCTTAATAGTAATATTTACGGTGGTTCGCTCATTATAAGCATTTACGTTTACGCCAGTTATTAATTAAAAAGGTTTACCAGTCGTGAGCTGAGATATTTGAAACCAAAATAGAGCGAAAATACATTGGTAATATAGGAATAGTGTCTCACAGGTACTAACGCACATATTCAACTACAGATTTGTACAAAAACTACCTAACCACAGATCAACTGACATTTTATACATGAATGTACAATTTAATTTCCTTAATAATCCTAAGCCTAAACTATTAAAAATTTACAATATCTAGTTTTATGAATTCTTTTAATTGGTAAAACTTTTTTATGAGACTATCATGATAGAACCATCTTAATGCCATTTATTTTAAAATAAAATGTTACTATATTCCAGTATCCATTTTCAATCTACCACCTCACCTGCATTTGAATCCTGTCCAGTTCTATATTTTTTTTATCAGAATCGTATACATTCAAACATTTTCTTGATATTCTTATTGCAATTTTGGGCCAGTCGACAAGGTGTTTATTGTGGAAATAATTGGTGGCAAGCTGGAGTAAATTTTATTCTCTTTATTGGGACCTCTAAAAGGACATACTAGTTTTGCACCCTCTAATGACCCTGGATTTTGCCGCCATTTTAGATCAAAAGTGCAGAAAATGAGTTTTAGGCTATTTTCTTGAAAACAGTGGCCCGTATCAATTTTACAAGAATGCACAATTAAAGCTCGTAATGTTTTGTACTTAAAGGGGTTCTTACATTTTTTATCTAGGATGGACTCCCAAAGAGTTATGGTAAAAAATAGTTAACCGGATTAACGATTTATGATAGAAATTTAAATTAGTCAAAAAATCATCAACAACGATGTAAACTGTTATAAATAGTAAAACATATAACACTAACTATTAAATCCCTAATATTGTTTGTTTTTTGAGTAATTTAAATTTGTATCATAAATTGTTATTCTCAGAATTTAGTGAATAATAGTATATTCTATAACTAGTATGGAATAGATAATATCCGCGCGAGCGAAACGTTTGTAGGCCGAGCCGTAGGCGAGGTCTACGGTTTCACGAGTGGCGCAAAATACTATTCCATACGAGTTTTAGACTATACTTTTTCTAACACTATTTAAAATAGATATTTGTATATCAAGGCCGCGAAATCACTCTTTAGCGTACCGAGAGAAAAATTGTCGCCGAGGCCGCTTGCGCTCGAGAGCGCTAAATGATTTCGCCGACTAGGTGTACACAATATTTTTTATGCAACCGCAAAAAATATGCAATTGCAAATTTTATTAATTTTAAACAGTTTTCATTGTAAATAGAAAGTTAGCTTTCAAGGTGGCTATGGGATTGTCATTTGATAAACAAAACCATGCAATTCTCAAGTGCCCAAGTGATTGTTTACCTAATTTCGCGGCCTCTACCATAACAACGGTCGCAATACAGGCCGCGAAATGCTTATTTCGCGTCCGGTTACACAAAAAATATATTTAGCTTATCACTTGACATATTTACTAAAAATAAAACATTATTGGTATGTTATGAAAGCAATAAATTTTACTTTTAAAAGCTTCAAAACGCGTAAAACAAGCCGCATATAGTTATTTTTGATTCTAGACTGCGAAATGTGACTTTTGTATTCGAGAATGCAATTTACGCAATCGTGTATCAATTTTTTTTTTTTTTCGAAAATTATGTCTCAAATGTAGGTGTAACAGCTAAACGAGCTACCTCAAATAATTTCTATATTATTAAAGATACAATAAAATACTATAAGGCAATCTTATAGAAGACCAAGGGAAACATCCGAATATAGAAGAAAATATTTTTTTAAACCAGTGGTTCTCAAGTTACAATACAAAGTTATATATTTTTAAATGGGAGTATTTTTTCTGAATTCAACCATGTAATCATTTTATATCCTAACAACAAAAATATTGAGAAAATTTAATTAAAATTTAAATAAATTTCATTTTTATAGCTATTTTTCAGTAGGCTTATGTATGAAAAACAATAACAGCTATTTGTTAATTTGAATTATGTACGACGAAAATCAGAGAACATTATTTATAAATTAGGGAAATAGAATCATGACAAATTGTCAGTAAAGTAAATAACTTAGGAAAGTTATTATTTATAAAGTTATTAACAAATATGTTTCATTTTAATTTAAGTTCAATTGTTTTTCATACATAGCCTACTGAAAAATGAGTATTTTATATATGTTGACATTTAATAAAAAGTATCATCAAGTGGCGAAACACAATATTCACTAATTTTATTCATGGCATTCTAATTCTATGTAAAAATGTTAACATGTATTTACTATTTCCAACGTGGCACACTTATAATAGTCATATTTAAATCAAATTAATATAAATTTTATTATGGATTTTTCTCAAAAAATTCGTTATTCGTATGAAACGATATCGTTGAATTCAGAATTAAATTCTCTAGCGAATAAGCGAATAAAAAATATATGTTCCTATTTGAAATAAAAAAAGATAAGTCCCACATTGAGAACAGCTGATATACTCGTAAATTAATGTTTGCTGATATCAATAGTTTTTTAATTCAAAGTGACACAACTTTGCTTATTTAACCAAACTCGTATCTCTTCAAATAAAAAAGTTACCAATAGTGACCAAGCTTATTGAGACATATATATATATATATATATATATATATATATATATATATATATATATATATATATATATATATATATATATATATAAAAGCTGGATTATTACAAATAATTGCTCAGTTGCGAAATTAAATACGAGTATAAATAGAATAATTTTCCTAATGAAATAAAAATAAAGGGACAAATTTGATCAAATTGTTACCCTTTCTGTAATGTAAAAGTCTTTTACGTACTGCAAACATAAAACAAAACTTTCATTTCGCGTGTTAATAGTTGTCATGTAAATATCAACTTTTGAAGACAGTTTTCGAAAAAATAGATTTTGTAATCATTTCTTTTATAATTTGACAGTTAAAGCAGTTGAGGTCACAAAATCAAAGAAACAAAGTGCCAAGCAAAGCTGGCTTGATTTTAAAAACAATTACGTTTTCCCATGTATTTTAAATGGAAATTGAAATATTAGTGGGCTTTGATATTCTGTAACAGTGTTACGGAATGTGCTCATTGCATAACAGTTTCCCGTTACAGAATGTGTGAATTCAATAGTAGTGTTAGAGAAAATTTATTCCAGCTTGCCATTATTTATGTCCACAATAGCCTCTTTAAAAGCCCTGCCGACTGACCTATTTATTATATTATTTGATTTTAATTTTTCAGCGCCATTCGATAAACTGGCAACATGTGAAGTAAATGGAACAACATATTATGAAGGACAAAGAATTGGCGTGTCTGAACGAGATTTAACATGTGTTTGTGGAAAGAATTTCCAAGGCAGACTCGAACCACCATTTTGTAGAACACACAAATGTGGCACTGACCTAAGAGACACATCACAAATTCGCAGAAAATGCGCACCTGTGTTTTATGGGAATTTAGTAAAATGCCCTATTGAATGGGAGTGCAGTAAGTATTCACGCAAGACCACAGAAACAAAATCCTGTCTCAAAGTTTTTTTATTTAAAAAATTTAATTATTTTTCTACTGTGACTTTATATACAGTTTAGGGCCGGTATTTCAATCTCCGGATAAAGTTCAGGATAACTATCCGACAGATAAATGATAAAATATCGCATCGAAATAAAAGCATAAATGATGTAAATTATATAATAATTGAAACACAACACTTGATTATTCCACAGATTTATTTCTTTATGTTACGATCGTGATGATGATGATGTAAATTATATTGAATGTTATTTTTTGATGCAATATTGTTTATTTATCCGACAGATAAGTTATCCAGCACTTTATCCGAAGATAGAAATACTGTCCCTTAATGTTTTAAAGATATGCCCAATAAAGGGCATCACTGTCATGAACAAATTAACAAGTTGGCATTTATTCATCCAACTATCTATCTCGCTCATATTTGCATTGACAAGAAGCGCGCGCAATAAAGTTGGGTATAGCATGCCATTTTGAAGCGATGCTTGTTATTGGCAATACCGTCACTGTAACGTAAATTTATTCATTATTTCGGATATGTTAACTTGATTCAAGGTTCAGGTATACGAATGATTACGACTCGACGATCGACAAGCGGATACTTGTCATTTACGCTTCGCTGTTCACTGCAGTTCCACTTCCAAATTCATAAAATTCGAAGATGACTGATTCATTTAGCTTGAGCTGAAGTTAGCATCTTGTCATTGCATAAAAATAAGTAACCTAAAAGTATATTTCCGTATGTCCGTTATTAATTTGCAGACGTAAAAAGTATAGTATGTATGACTCGTTTCATAAACTCTTGATGTGGAAATTTTGTTGCTTTTATAAATTTAAGCCATTTACAACTACTTTATACTTGTTCATAAAATTCAGGTGAGACATTTATGAGCAACATAATAACATCGATAGAATGTTTGACTATTAATTGGTTTCATTCGCTCATTAAACTAAACTGGCTGTAAACAATTTCAAATACAACCTCGAGAAAACAAATAAATGTTAAATAGTCCAATTCAAAATTGACTTGTCAGGGGCCGATTATCAATCAAACACATACACATTGGTTATAAACCTTTTAATTACAGTTTCAATACATTTACTTATCACAGTGATAACAACGTGTAGTACTTTCCGGCCTTGGTGCTTTTATAATAGCTTCCACTTTTTTCCATCTGGTCGGATTCCTTCAGTGTCAATCACATGTCCCAGATAATTGACCTTCTGTTGGAAAAATTTACACTTACTTAAATACCTTTACATTATATTTATCTAGTCTCCTCAAAACCTCCAAACATTTTGCTTTACATGACTCGTAATCCTCGCCACCGATTAATATGTCGTCCATATAACAGAATACCGCCTCCAATCCTCCTAACATTTGGTCCATTATTGATTGGAATATTGGAGCCGATGCGCTCCCAAAACACATCCGTGTGATCCTAAACAATCCCAGATGTGTATTTACCGTTAAACATTTTTGGGATGACTCCTTGACCAATAGTTGTTGGTAGGCTCCTTGCAAGTCTAAAACAGTAAATACTTTTGAACCGGCTAGGGAAGCAAAGATATCCTCATGCACCGGAAGCGGATAATGATCAACCTCGAGAACCCCATTAATGGTCTTTTTAAAAACCACACAACCGAATTCCACCATTCCCTTTTTTGGAAATCACTATTGGACTCGCCCAATCACTTTGACCGACTGGCTTTAAAATGCCTGTCTTCACTAACTTATTTATTTCAGTTTCTACATTTTCCTTTATAGGGTACGGAACTTTATAAGCTTTACAAAATACCGGAGTCGCGTTTTCTTTGACCTTAAATCCTACGTCTAACCCTTTTATATTAATACTAGGATCATTTTTAAAAATTGAAGGAAATTGTTTTACATCAATATCTTTCAGATCGCCTACCTCATTTTCCAAATGATTTACGCCCGTTCTCAGTTCTAACGTACATTTTTCCTTCTATTCAGGCCATAAAACATCTAACCAATTACGACCTAATAAAGGAATAAAATTGCGACCTGTAATAACAACAATCGGTAATTTTACATTCCCTTCGGCTGTTTTAACATTAACCTGGATTTCGCCGACCACACCCACTCTTTTACCCGTTAATGCTGATAATTTACAATTACTTGATTTTAGTTCTACAGCCGGAAACCACTTTTTACAACTTATTTCCGAAATAATCGTGCGACTAGCGCCAGTATCAAGTTAAAATTCGACCGTTTTGCTATTTACATACAACATTTGATACACTGGGTGCTCGACTTTATTTACCGAATGTAAACAACCTAACCTTAAACTGTCATCATCTGACAATGTTTTATCTACCACATTAAGTTTTGGCTTACACATTTTTTTTTTGTATGGCCTACCCTTTTACAACGGTAACATTTTCATTGTTTCGCCGGGCACTTGGCTGGATCATGGTCACTTCCACAACGATGACAACTACCGGAACTCTGCTGTGATGACTGCTTGTTCCCTTGCTGTACCGGCATTCTCTGCTGGCCACGCTTAACTGCGCCATCAGTTGCATTTCTTGGTGAACTGCGTTGACTTGCCGATCCCTCTCGAAACTTGACACGTCCTCCCACGTTGTTGATTCCACTACTGGGGTTTAGCACTCTTGGTTGTTGACTTGTAGGCTCCATCCCCTTTGCAATGGTCACCGCCCGCTCGAAGGTTAATTCCTGTTCTGTGAGAAGCCTACGCCGAAGTTACAGTTCTTGGCATAATTTTTCAGCTTCACCACAAATGTTGCGATATCTTCTGTGGCTTCTTGTCGACAGCTATGGAATTTCACCCGTTCGGCTATATATAAAGGTTTTGGACTAAAGTGGTTTTCTAATGTGTCAGAAATCTCGTCAAACGTTTTCGTACTCGGTAAATCAGGTGCTAAAAGGTCTTTCAAAATGGCGTACGTTTCTCCGCCTATTAATGTTGACAGCATGCCACCGTTCTTGCTTTTCTTCTCTACTTTAGACCCAGTACTTCGCTAAATACCACGAGTACTCCTTATCCTCGTCGCCATTTGACTTGTCAGGGGCCGATTATCAATCAAACACATACACATTGATTATAGACCTTTTAGTTACAGTTTCAATACATTTACTTATCACAGTGATAACAACGTGTATCAGCCCTGACTCCCATATTTGACAGCCGCCCTCCTCCCCTTTTAGCCTCCTCCTGCCATCTAGCATCACATTTCGACACTACAAAAATAGTGTTTACATCGCATCCTGACTTGAAGTGAAAGGACCTTGAAATTTGCAATGCAAAGTGTAAAGATCCATTCACAAATGAAAATTAGATTTAGATTTGTGGTTTATACTTTAGTTGGAATATAATTTGGGAACCTTCCTTGGAAATTGTTGATGAAAAATTGTAGGTCTTAATGTTCCATACATTTGTTTGGAAAAATATACATTAGTTGAACGTTTCGGGTTTACATTAACCCATCATCAGCTGAATAAAATTGATATAAATATAATAATGGTTTATAAATGATACAATGTTTTCAATTCTCCCAAAGATGAAAAGAATTTTATACAATTCAAGATCCATTGATTATACCTTCTATGTTACATTTTTATATAAATTAATCCTTACAGGATCTATTGATAACCATTGAAGGAACGAAAACTAGAAAACGTAAAGCGTTTACCATGGCGACAGGTAAAGCTCTGACAGAAGATCAAAATTGCAAAAATGTTAAATGTATAAAATGGCATATCAACATGAAGAAAAGATTATGAAAGGGCGCCAAGTTTGAAAAAAGGCTGAGAGGTCTCACCAATGTACACTCTGTTACATGTTTTACATGTTAATTGATATACTAAATCTTTTTTATTAGTACTTTCTATTTTATCTTTCAATTATTGTGTATATAGAGATCTGGTAGTACTGAGATTATTGTTAGCTATTTTGATGTTATAATCTTTGAGAATTTTTTGTATAGATTTATTCAAGAATTTATCGTAAGGAATAGTTGCATATATGATCCGCTCTTTCTCTTGGTGTATCTGTATCAACCCCCCCCCCCCCCCCCCCCCCATCAACAACTTCTTGATGAGTACGGTGAAATTTAAGTTTGTTCACTCTTTCTTTAATAATTTTGTTTAAATATTTTGGTGGGTAACCATTAGAAAACTATTATAAATGTAAGAGATGTTTTATCGATGGTAAACTGGATGAGCCAACAACATCCCCCTATCAACAAGTGCGTAAATTACACTTTTTTTGTATTTAATATTTGTATAACAATTAAAAACCTACCACTTCTGGTAGATACCTCAATTTGGAACATGAAGACCTACAATTTTTCGTCAACAGTTTATACTTTAGATTTAAAGACTTTGGCCGCATATTATTTAATGACTCCATTCACACTTCAGAATTAAAGGTGCATTTACAAATGAAAATTAGGTTTAGATTTATGGTTTATACTTTAGATTTAAAGATTTTGGCCGCATATTACGTAATGACTTCATTTACACTTCAGAATTAAAGGCATTCACAAATGAAAATTAGGTTTAGATTTATGGTTTATACTTTAGATTTAAAGACTTTGGCCGCATATTATTTAATGACTCCATTCAAACTCCAGAATTTAGGGTCTCTAAATCCAAATCATAAAGCTAAACATTACAAGGTCCAAACTTTAGGTTTATGATTTAGTTTGACGTTACAAACTTCACCAATGAGAACGAATCTGAAATGATATAGACACATACACCCATCTTTATTTAGTATCCACTTGGTGGATTCGGCTTTTTAAACAAATGCACGAAGAACATGGAGACTGTCATAACTTAATTGCTGAAATATAACCAATAATGCCAAGCGAATGACAGTTTCACGACGTACAGATGTCTTATTGACTACTGCTCTACTGATATTTTAATCTTGTTTTTGAAGTATTTACATAGATGTCTGTACATATCAAAACTAATTTTCAGGTAATTTAAACTTACATTTATGAATGACTTGCTTAAACCTAAACAAAAACCATAAACCTAATTTTCATTTGTGAATGCACCTTTAGGGTCTCTAAATCCAAATCATAAAGCTAAACATTGCAAGGTCCAAACTTTAGGTTTATGATTTAGTTTGACGTCACAAACATCACCAATGAGAACGAGTCTGAAATGATATAGATATATACACCCATCTTTATTTATTATCCACTTGGAGAAATCGGGTTTTTAAACATATGCGAGAAGAACATGGAGACTGTCATAACTTAATTGCTGAAATATAACCAATAATGCCAAGCGAATGACAGTTTCACGGCGCACAGATGTCTTATTGACTACTGCTCTACTGATATTTTAATCTTGTTTTTGAAGCATTTACATAGATGTCTAATCAAAACTAAAATACAGTTAATTTAAACTTACATTTATGAATGACTTACTTAAATCACCATAAACCTAATTTTGATTTGTGAATAAGTGTCGGCAATCCGAACCTGAAGCCAGCATGAAATTGTGCTGGGTAATAATTCTTTATTGTATTTCGAGTTACGTTGAACTTATTACAATTGATATGTATGGGAGTGATTTTTTCTTAATTTCGTTATAACTTTTTCTTTATACACCTTTTGTTGATGGAGATGAGATAATAAACACATACACAAACAACCATACCTCACCCGGGATTCGAACCCGGGACCCTTGGATCGTGAATCGTTGAACAAGTGTGTATTCAAGGGTTAACGATTTTCTTTACAAAAGTATTATCTATATCTTACTTATAACTATATTATATTGAATATTTTACTTAAAAATATTATTATATATACAGTGTGTGTTTAAAATAATTAATTACAGTACATATTTTCATGTAAATTTTTACATATTCTATCTTACTTACTGGGTTATTATTACTAGTTCCAGATTAGAAACTAATTTAAAGTAATTAATATTTTGTACAATAAAACTTAAAATCTAGGGTAAAATAAAAAGTTAAAATGGCCTATCCTACCATGTACAGTATTTACAATATTTACAGTAGATTGTATTGCGATTAATAGTTTTCGTTTTGATTTTATTTTATATTTTGTGTGTCATTGAACTGTTCTACTCTTCTTCTTCTTCAAATGGTTCATTATATATATCTAAAAGTTGGTATGTGAATTTATGTTTGATTTTTAAATCTCTGTTGTCAGCCCTAAATTTTGAAATATTTTTGATAATGTGGAGTACGATGATCGACTGGTAGCAGAATGGAGAATTGCGAAATAATCGGACACGCAGTCTAATGTAAATAATTTATTTCCTGGCCTACGTTTCGACTGTTACTACAGTCTTCCTCAGGGCTCTAAAATGTATACATGTCCTTCAAAAACTACTTGATTACATCGAACAAATAAATTTACATCTTTATACTTTACTGCATGTACCCTTTTAACTGAATCTAATTTTTCACAGTCTTTAATACCTATCAATGATCTTTACATTACTACTTTTACAATTTAGTGTAATAATACCTGCTGGTTTTAATTTGAAGCCTCCATATCCTACCGGCTACGCCATGTCGTGATATTGGGTCAATTAATAAGATTGATGGAAGATTGATTCTATTTATTTATGAATCTTTATTCATGTACATAACACCATAGACATATAATGTATATTGCTAAACTGTCTCTTTTTATATGTCTACCTTCTGACACTAGATGTCACTACACAACAGTTTTAGCTTGTGATAACTGTAAGTTTAAGTTTTTGATTATTCCTAAAAAAATATTAATATTAACATAGTTATTTAGTTTTGTATTGGGAACTGAAGGTGAAAGGAGGGGTGATGATGGGTGGTTTCTTACGGGGGGGGGGGGGGGGTGAAGGGCCGCTAAGCCTTCATTTCGTACGATAGGGAGGGGGACTGGTTGTGAGGCGCTCAGTGCTTGCGGCTGCCAGGCGTTGGAACTAGGGAAAGGATCTGCGATGAATCTCTGCTAGGGCTGTTGGTGTTGTGGGGCTCCTCGCTGTAGGTCTTCAATTTTTTTTAAGTATACAGGGCACTGGGTTTAGTTTGTAGGATGAGCCCCACCGCAGTTGACGCATTTTGGAGGTTCATCCTCCTTCTTAGGGCACATACGGGTTGGGTGTCCTATTCCGCATTTTAAGCATTGTGGAGCCGCAGAACAATTTGTTTAAATGTCTTTCCCAAAGGATTTTTGTATAGCAAACGTGCTTTATATTTTTCTCTAGATAAGATAGTGTTACTTTGTAGTTAGTGATAAGGAGATATAGTGGCCTTTTAGTATTTTTCATTAGGAACAGATTTTGAACTTGTATATTGTGGTTGCTTTCTAAGCCTTGCTTGATTTCTTCAATTGATGGTTCGCTGTCAAGACCGCGAATGACAAATCCATGCGTTTTTCGCCTTTTTCCGTATACGTGTGAAATTCAATTTTGTCCTTTATTAATATATTTTTGACATTTATTTTGTCTTCTAATTTCGTGAAAAATATGTTTGTCGTTAGATTAGTAAATTTTAAATAAAAGCCACCTGGGGCATTTTTAGATAAGATATTAATTAATTTAGCATGGTCTCCAAAAGTTTTTTTAATTATCAATGGTGTAGGTTTCTGATTTGTGACAGATGATTCTTTAATTTCTTCTATCTCAAAATTTTGATAGGGTTACTTGCCGAAAATTTCTGGTTTATATATTCTAGTCGAGCTGCTTTCCTCTCTTTTATGACAGTGAAACTATCGTCTCCGCTTGAGTTGGCCATGGTGTGATTGTCTGTTGATGACAAATGAACATCATGTCATTTCTGGCGGGCGCCGCTTATGACTTGCGAAGCACCTTCGTCCGTTAGAAATCCTTGGAATTTCCAATAATTAATGGTTCACTAATCACTTATGTTCATAAAAATTTATATTTATTTCAAAAAATTACTCTGACTTTTTTATGAATGAAAAATTAGCGATTTGATGGATGTTCAACTGAAAGAACAGCACAGCACACTCGGCTACGTTGCCCACTACACCACCAGGGGTCGGTAAATTTGATTATGTATGTACCTTAATAATGTTTTTTTTTTCTATTTTTAGTGCAAGGCGAAGACCACGTAGTACCTAATAAAGAGAACAAAATTTCTGGTATTTTTATAGTTAGCTTATAAAATCTTATAATCCTAACAAATTATAATATTTCAGATAAAAAATGTCGTTATGCAAATCTCGAACTCAATATAGGCGATAAGCTAGCACTCAATAGAACTCTAGAACTCAATTGTGAATGCCGAATTCCACCACTGGTAACATGCATACAAAAACCTCACACTGTCAGTAAAAAATAATTAGGTGTATTTATAATTATTATACATTTTCATGTAAAATAAAAATAATTGTGACAATAACTTGACTGTTTGGGTTCTTAATTTATTTTTTGTGCAACCGGACGCGAAATAAACATTTCACAGCAGCAATACAGGCTGCGAATTTAGGTAAAAGTCATTTTGACGTCTGAGAATTACATGGTTTTGTTTATCAAATGTCAATCCCATAGCCACCTTGAAAGTTAACTTTCTATTTACAATGAAAGTGTATAAAATTAATAAAATTTGTAATTACATATTTTTTACGGTTGCACAAAAAATATTGAGATTGTCCTTCCTCCACCGCAAGCACTCCGACGACAATTTTACTCTTGGTACGGTAATTTCGCGGCCATGATATACAAATAAGTATTTTGTGCAACCGGGCGCGAAATAAGCATTTCTCAGCCTTAATACAGGCTGCGAAATTGGGTAATCACTTTGACACTTCAGAATTGACATGTTTTGTTTATCAAATGTCAATCCCATAGCCACCTGGAAAGCCAACTTTTTATTTACAAAAAAACTTTAAAATTAATAAAAAATTTAATTACATACTTTTTATGGTTGCACAAAAAATATTAAGATTGTCCTTCCTCGGCCGCTCGGCGACAATTTTACTCTCAGTACGCTAAAGAGTGATTTTGCGGCCTTGACATATAAATGAAAATTATAACGACTATACAACTCATCGGAAAATTGACCAATCAGATAGGTTATTTGCGTCGCTAAGTTCTGTTTCGCGAAACAACTGGGGGTGTTTCGGTTCGCAAACAAAAGAATCATATGTAATCATATCATCCATGGATATAAATGAACGAATAATATTTTTGACATTTCGTAAAAATATAGTTGGCTGTCGTTGTATAGTCTTAATATATACAACTCGAGCTTTAGAAATCATCTGAATATACAGTTTGCGGACTTGATGTGTTACCTGAAACCACATCTCGCCCTCTCAACTGTATATTCGATTATTTTCTAACCGCTTGTTGTATAACTATCGATTATAAGGGCTATAATTAAACACGAATATAAACTCAAAATAACTATTTGTAACGTTTTTATTTAGTGAAGTGTAAAAATTAAAGAATTATTATTAATTAAAATAGATGTTTATTAAAATGATAAATAA
The DNA here is from genome assembly GCA_963082715.1 of Harpalus rubripes. NCBI lineage: Eukaryota > Metazoa > Arthropoda > Insecta > Coleoptera > Carabidae > Harpalus > Harpalus rubripes. The sequence continues at coordinate 38,794,836 of OY720462.1, read as the reverse complement.
ATATTAAAAGATTATAAAAATGACTATTACTATGGTTAAACAAATATTAAATACTAATTTAAGACTAAGAATATAATTAATTAGTTAAACACTAATATTTATTTATTTGAACAATTAGCACGACTATTTATTTTCACACCATTTATTTTACTGTACTCTCGTACTTTTATTTAACTAACTGTTCATTTATTTCACTACGCGTTCCAATCTTAGACTGCTGGTCTGCTTCAGGCTCTTGTACACAGTTTATGTTTGGTGTTAATGTATGAAAAAAAAAACTATATGCAAATTAAAATATATTTAAATCGTATTGAATGAACAAGATTCGATAGCTGGTTCACACCACTGGACTTGGCCAATATAACGAGGACAATATTATTTTGTGAAACAAACGAAGGAGCGAACGAACGAACACAAACGATCGAAGAACCAGTCAGTTTTACAAACTATTAACGTACTAAGTTTAATTGAAACAAAAATAACAACAAATGAAAATCAATTTTAAGATATACACTGACCGGCACGAAAAACGGGCCATTTTTTATTTTATAAAAAAATGTTGTTACTGCTTTATTATTTTGTAATATCATTACATATATTTATTATGGGTTTACAGACGACCATTTGGTATTATTAAATGAAAGATTAAAATAGCTAATAATTGTTTATTTCGGGTTGCAACATAACGTTGACTTCCTCCGTTTTCAATTAATGCAACAATAGAAGCTACATTTTCTGCATGCAGTGACATTTTCAACACACTGAATTGACAAATAAACAATGGAAGAAGCAAATGAAATAAATGAAACCAATATAAGCCTACTAATACATTTTGTTAATTTCGTGATTTCGTTATGACAAGTTAACAATAACAACATTTTATAGAAATTACTGAAATTAAGTGTTATTACCATTTTTGTTACAAAAAAAAATGGCCCGTTTTTCGTGCCGGTCAGTGTATATGGTATAGCGTATTGAACAAAAGCAACCTAAACTACAATCAACAAAATGTACAACCAAGTACTATGGTAGAAATGATTCAAGTCAATTAATAAGTATATGAACAAACTAATTTGGCTAAAGTAATATCAGGAACCCTAAATGGACCCAATAACGTCCAAACCAAAAATACAAGAATGAAGAAATGTATTTATACTACGACGCCACAACAATAGATGCAATCCGATGATGGCACTCGAAAGAAACATATGCAAACCCACTCTACAGCGAGATACTATTATTGAAAACAATAATATGAATCAAATCTTAGCAACACGGGTTGCCGTTAGAAATCAAGTTGTGTAACACGGTTTTACAACTGTTTCCTGAGCAACTGTCGGCTGTATAAAATAGCGACGCAATAAGTTTCACGACCCAACAACAAAAACAAAATCAAATAAAGCTCGGTAATTAACAAAAACGAATGATAATTCTAACAACAAATACACTACTTGTCGTGCTAGACAAACAGAGTTAAATTCTAATTGCAAAATTAAAACAATGACGCGAGACAGCGGGCAACGCGTATGTTCTCTACGACAGCTCAACAGATACTAACTCTAACCAGAGTCTCCAGCTTGCAAAATCACTATGTAGCCATTAGATGTCTCTGAAGTCGCCAAAAATCGCCAACCGGGAATTTTAAAATAATACTAAATAAAACAAAACTTTGGTTTTAAAATTTATTAAGAAAACATACTGCCGACATTTTGGCCTGACCTCCTAATAGTACAGGGCGTGAACAAACTAAATCTATTTACATATTAAGTTACAAATCAGTTAACGACAATTCAAGTGCAATTTTGCGCCATTGATTTTCAATAGCACATTTATCTTCTCCAGGCAATATAAATTTTATAATAGGCAACTCGTTAAAGTCAACGTTACTTTGATTATTTAGGCAGCTAGTAGGATATAACAATTTGATGTTTTTATATATTTTTATATTTTTCGGCATCCTATTAACAAATTCACTTAGTAATTTTAGCATAAAATTGAAAATTATTTTTTTAATTTCAAGCTTGTCTTCATTACTGCAATTTAAATCGTTTATTAATTTATTAGAATCAGGGCCGATCCTAGACCCTTGGCCGCCCACGTGCAAATGTTGAGTTGGCCGCCCCCCCCCCCTCACTTACATTTTTTTAAATTTCATATCATATTTGGTCATTAATTTTATGTTTTCTATTTTTGGGTGTTAAAACAGAAAAATGTCATGGTGGAACACATGTAGACAAAAAAATTATTATTTATTTTGGCATAGAAATATACCTATATGTAAAAGCAATAAACATACATACATACATTGCATATACATATAACATACGTACTTAACTAAAACAGCATTCTGAATATATAAAATTAAAAACTTGTTTAAATAGTTACCTATTTAGAGCACAATAAAAAAAAACATGCAAAATATAAAAAATTACAAATTTAACAGAAATATATAAATTTTCTTCAATAAAATTGAATAAATGTATCTACTTAATTTTCAAATTGTTAAAAAATATAAATTTTAGAGCAAAACTTTCCGAGATTTTTTAGAAGCAAATTCATCTATTATATTTGAAATATCTATTGTTTCAGAGATCTCATTTTCTATTGAAATAATAGCCAAATTAGTACATCGTTCTTGGGAGATAGTTGAACGTAAATAGTTCTTTATAAGTTGCAATTTAGAAAAAATTCTTTCGCCAGAGGCCACGCTTATCGGTATCGTTAAAAATATTCTTAAACAAATACATAAGTTAGGAAAACAAGGAATTAAGTCCTGACTAATTAAATTATTTAAAATTTCTAATGGTTTTAATTTTGAATAACTAGGAAATAAATCTCGAAACGATAGCAATTCTTTACACAGTTCCGTTCCATCTAAATCTTTTTTTATTTTTTCGTTTTCCGTTACTATTAATTTAATGTCTAAATCCATACAACATTTTCTTAGATATTCCGGCTCTGCAGAATGGAATGTTAGCAAAAAATAAACAGCGAGTAGCAATTTTCTAAGAGTTCGAAACGTTCGGAAATTGAATTAATGGCGATATCCAAAATTTCAAAATAAAAATGAATCTTTAATTTTTCTTTAGGATTCTTCTCTGTGTTTCTGTGCTAAAAGAGATGATTCATTGAGAAAATTTTCGAGATTTGTATCGTTTCGTATAGAAATCAAATATTTTTCTACATTTTTTAATGCTTCCACACACTCTGCTAAATCAATTTGCGAATTTTGCAGCATTTTACTGATAATATTTATTCTTTCGAGTATAGCATGCCATATTACCAAAGAACATATAAATTTATATGAACAAATTTTATCTGCCAAAGATTTGGCCATAGTTTTAATTTTTTGATCTTTTGTCTCATTAGAAATTTGAGTGAAAGCATTGAGAACATATTTTAAATTTTCCTTTAATTGTGTTAATGCATTTATTCTGCTCTCCCAGCGAGTGTCGCTTAAAGGCTTTAGAGAAAATTGATCAATTTTTTGTTTTAAAACATCCCATGCATGAGGTGATACTGAAAAGAATTTATATAGTTCCTGAACAATCGTGAAAAAACCAGAAATTTCACCGCTTGAATTTGCAGCATCATTCACAACCAAGTTAAGAGAATGTGTGACACACGGTACAAACATAGCTCTTGGGTTAGTATCTAAAATGCGTTTTTGCAATCCTATATTTTTTCCGCGCATGTTTGAGCCGTTGTCGTACCCTTGCCCTCTAATATTTTGTACATCCAATGTCAAACTAGGGAGCAACTCATCTAATACAAAGTTGTATAATCCCTCTCCGGTAGTATCTTTAATTGGGTAAAATCCAACAAAACATTCGGAAATACTGGCTTTGGAGTTTGAAATATTTACTCATCGTATTATAAATGTTATTTGTTCAGTATTACTAATATCTGGTGTACAGTCCAGAATTATAGAAAAATATTTTGAAAATTTTACTATATTTATAATTTCTTTTTTATGGAATCAGCTAAAAGAGTTATTATTTCATTTTGAAAGTGTTGACCTAAATAATGTGGCATACGAATGGTTTTCTCTTTAGATTTTTGTATATTATTAATATGGTCTGACAAAATCGGATCAAATTTGGCTATCATTTCAACGGCCTTTAAAAAATTTCCGTTGTTTCTTTCATAAAGATTCGAACTGCTTCCTCTAAAAGCTAAACATTGGGTTGCTAAATTTGTACAATAGCAATCATTCGTTCTATAACTGCCCTCCACCGTTTTTTTCTAAATTAAATAAATTTTGTTGTTCTTTATCTATGGTTTTATTTTTCTTTAGCCTCACTTTTAACTCCCACTACTTTTGAAGGTATTGTATTTGTTTTTCACTGTTTTCATGTTTAATAAAATAGTCATTGTAATGACGCCAGTCTTTAAAACCAGTAGTAATAATTTTAATATTTTCTCTTCCAAATAATTTACATGGGAAGCAAAATACAGCATTTAATTTAATTGAATATAAAAGCCAATTTCTTTTAATTTTTTCGCCGTTCTCCAAAATTTTATAAAAATATGAAAAACTAAATTTTCGACCGGAATCATCAACCGGAAAAGTATAATTTTCATTAAGTGGAACTTGTTCAGACTCTACTAATACTTCTATTATTCTGGAAGTCAAATTGTTTGGCCAAGTACCAGCATCATTAACATTGAAGTTATTGGTTGATACATATGGTACTGATGTGTCTGGTAAAATCTCACCACAAACGTTTCTCTCATTAAACTCTAGGATTGAATCCGATCTCGTAATCTGCGCATCGGGATCGGGAAGTGAAATGTCTTCTTGTTCTTTAAAAATAGATGTAGAACCAGAACCGAGGCTAGAAGTGTTTGAAGAAGAACATTCCGGATCTTGATCACGTCGCAAAATTTTTTGAAGCGTTCCTCGTAGTTGATTCGCTTCTTCTTTTTTATTTGCCTGTTTTCTTCTGTAAAATGCCCCACTATTTCTTTTTGTTTTTCTTTCATTGTGGGACATTGTTTTAACCTGCCATGAAATGATCAATATTCAAATATTCCATTTATCAAATAGGTAATTGTACTATACCCTGTTCCATTTAAGCCATTCAGCAGATGTCGCTCGCATCAATGCCAGTTTTAAATAGCCAAAATTACATTGGGTAAACTTGTCTCCTGTCTCCAATTTCAGCCAATCAGAGAGTTCAAAACTATGCCCTATTCTCTACAATACTGAATGCATAAGGTGGAACAAGGTATAAGTACTTGCAATCAAATCGTAAATGTTAAACTGTAGGACTACGCCTTGTTCCATATAAGCCATTCAGTATTGCAGAGCATAGGGGAATAGTTATGATCTCTCCGATTGGCTGAAATTGGAGAAAAGAGACAAGTTTACCCAATGTAATTTCGGTTACTTTAAATTTGCGCTGTTGCCAGCGCTATCTACTGAATGACTGAAATGGCACAGTGTATAGTGGAAGTTCTTAAGGTGGTTCTTCAGGTATTCTCTAGTCAATTAAGAGTTGTAGAAATAGATGTAAAAAACTCTCCTAATGATTGTAATAAATGTTTATAAAATAACTTTTTAATTTGAGTAGTACAACACCGCAATTTAGCATCGTCGCATTTACTTCGCCGGTTGCTATGCTATACGAAAACATGCGAGTATTTATAAATAATTAAGTTTTGTCTTTTAGAGCGAAGTTTTAATAATGTCTGATAATAATGGGAGAAATAATATTAAAAGTATAAAAGTTAATTTTATTCTAATAATCAAAATTATTACAAATTGAATTCCCTACAAATCGAATTTAATAATTTGAATCTCGCGCCAATATGATATACTTCGTCGCAAAATATCTTTAATATTAATATTTGCACGGTTATCCCTACATGTTGTATGGAAACATTAAAATCTAGTCTCTCTAAGCTTTCAGAATCTTGTTGTTAACATAGGTAACAAAATTTAACATGTACCTAAATTGATGCTAATTTTTTTCCCGTGGAAGATAATTTTGATCATAATCAGATCTTATACAGGTAACGTGACATTCTGGATCACTATGTACATGGGAAAGTCTTTTTTACGCAAATAAGTGCATACTGCATGTAAAAAAAGTTGATGCTTCCATAAGAGTAATATTAAAACTAGCGTTTTCATACTATTATTAATTTTACACGGCTACCTACCCTGCCCTGAGTCTAAGCTTAACGTGTGTGTGGAAGCTGGAAGATCAAAGAACATAATGACCCAAGCTTTTTTTTAAACTTACCCCCCTCCCTGAACTTGAAGAACCACAAACCACCTTAAATAATAATTCTGATTTTCATTACATACAGTAAAAATTCGCCAAGAAAGCAAACTTTGCTTACCGTACAATTTGCTAGGTGATCAGTATGTATTTAACATGCATAAATAATTTATAAACTACTTACTTGTAAAATAAATACACAGAAGTATAAAATTCCAAAAGTAATCAATTCACTTTCACAAATCAGTAGGTTTGATTCACTTTGAGAACGCAAGCGCAGTGGAGGGCGGAACTTAGTGAGATCGGTGAACACAGCAACATAAATTAAATAACAAGTCTGAACATGTATGTACATGTACCAGATATTTGCGAAAATGAAACGAGATCGTTTGTAAAAATTCAACATGCATTCTTACGGAAAAAATATACTTCCGTCAACCTAAATTAACTTTTTGTAATAGAAATAACATTTAAAAATAATTGCTAAAAGAAAATAGGCATGGCTTAGGTGCGCACGCACGAGCGGGATATTTAAATATTAAAAAGTATTTTATTATTGATTTCATTATTACTATTTTATGTTTTTTTTGTGACTATTATGTAGATTACTAATTTTCATACTACAAGGGTCAAAATGCAATATGACAACCTGCGATGGCGAGGTGGAGCGCAGAATTTACGAAAGTGCAATATTATGCACGATTACGAGTAGATACCAAGAATGAACTTTGATGTTGGTTGGATTTAAGGAGGCCAGTTTTCACAGCGGTTTCAATAGCTGTTGATACTTTTTTGCTAAAGATTTGAGTAGCAAGCTTTACAGACATTATATCAAAAGCTTTCGGATAAATATGTTTTTCAGATATGTTTGGTAGAGATCTCGCTAATTTGCCACTTTTTTCTAAATTGTAAACAGAAACAATATCGCTCCACGATACCCGTTCCTTATCCACGAAAATATCAGTGTGCAGAAGGTTGTTTCTTACTGATTTAATTAAATGTGGAGTATTAAAAAAGGCATAGATTAATTTATTTTGAAAATAAAAATAGGGGTTGTCTGTTGAAATATTTAATAGTTTGTAGGCTTTTCTATTATTTGAACCCTGACCACACACAATACTGCGAACTTTAAGTCCCAAATTAAAACATGCTTCAATATTTTCTAAAATAAGGTTCTTCAATATTTCTCCTTTAACTGGAATCTGTGTAACGTAATATGAAAAAGGTTGTTTCCATTTATGAAGCAATCCGCGCACCATAAATACAACAGCGTGATCAACGATTTTTTCAGTTCTCCCTAAATTTTCGCCCAAATCTTCAAATCCTTCTATTAAATGTTGGTTTTCGTTATATAAACTACGTTTACATGCAGTTTTGAAAACGGTTTCAGTTTTCAGTCAAAATTATACAAAACTGTTTACATGCAGTTTTCAAAACAAGTTTAAAAATTGATTTGAAATCAGTTTCGGCGCATGCGCATTTAGCTGATGTAAGTGACAGATCCTCTTCACTCCAAATACTTCATTTTGCTATTATTCCAATTATTTTTTATAGTTCGTACCACTACGCACTAAAACTACACAACTATCAGTTTATTTGAAGGTTAGTAACACAAAGCGACAGAAACGTTATGCTCTGTACGCATGCGCAGTATCGAAACTGAATTTTAAGTGTTTACATGAGTAGTTTTGAAACTAGTTTTTAGTCCAACCCATGAATTTTAGTTTTGGTTTGAGATTATTCAAAACCATTTTGAGACTGTATACATGGCGTTTTAAAAACTAAAAACGTTTTAAAAACGATTTCAAAACTGCATGTAAACTCAGTAATTGTCCAGTACGTGGGGGTTTTTTGAATGCAAAAGGTGGGCTAGTAGCGATTTTTTAGTATGTTGTTAAGCTTGGGGCCCTAATGAAAAATCCAAGTTTTCGACCTCGAGGCACATGCGCTCGAGCCGCCATCTTGGATTTTAGGTACAAAAAGTTGGTTTTTTGATAATAACTCAAAAACGGTGGCTTTCACAACAAAAGATGTTCTATACAAAGTTAAAGAGGACAAAATTTCCTACATTCTTTGCAGAATTTTTTTTGTAGCACACATATGTTAGGAGTTACAGCTCCGTGAAGTTGCACTATTTGAAAAAAATGCGGAAACTTCATTTTGGTTGAGTTTTATTTTATTATTTTTATTATATATCATTATTGAATTCTTTTTATTATTTCCCGTCCCCAGTCATCATCCCGTTCTTCAGCTTCTTTTGAAATTGTAGTTTTCACTCCCAATTGTTGCACCATACAAACGAAATCTCGATGAGATGAGTGATGTCCTCTATTTTTTGTTTATTTAAAAAGTCCGGTGTAATTTCTTCAGTGCAGAGAAAACACTCTACTTAAAAATTAAAAGTCGGTATACTAGATCTGCGGGATGTCGACGCTACTTGAGGTTCGTTATCTTTTTTACGACAAAACGCGGCGATCAGTTTTTCATTAATATAATTTTTTTGACATGCGCCATGCACAGTTCCAGAAAATAGTGTTCTCAAAATGCGCGTATGTGCGCGATTACCTCGTAACTCACTCGATTTTAAAAGTGTCTTTACATCTCTTTCCTTTACAACGACAACGTCACTTTCACTTAAAGTTCTCACAAATAAAGCACAAATCAACTTGGGGATTTTCTATTATAACAACGTAACCTTCTGCAAGTTAGACAACGCACACTGACGCATACATCGTATTAATATAAAATTAAAGTAGAGTCTCTTTAAAAATGATTTCAATATGATTTGCATTTGTTTAAATTATTTATTTTAGTTGTCAACAGCCAAATAACAAAATATAATACTTTTTTTTCAAATAGTGCAACTTCACGGAGCTGTAACTCCTAACATATGTGAGCTACAAAAAAAATTCCACAAAGAATGTAGGAAATTTTGTCCTCTTTAACTTTGTATAGAACATCTTTTGTCGTGAAAGCCACCGTTTTTGAGTTATTATCAAAAAACCAAATTTTTGTACCTAAAATCCAAGATGGCGGCTCGAGCGCATGCGCCTTGAGGTCGAATACTTGGATTTTTCATTAGGGCCCTAAGCCTAACAACATACTAAAAAATCGCTACTACCCCACCTTTTGCATTCAAACACCCCTTTTTGATACCCACGTACTGGACTAATATTCTAATGCTCTTTTGATCGATATTTCCTCAAAAATAAGTACGCATTCTTTGCCAGCTTGCTCCATCATTTTTACTTTTTGCTGATATTTTTTTTCTAAATTTGTGTGGACACCAGTATTCAATTCATAAATTTTTAACCAGAATCGAATTGTACGTGGAGAAGGTAACGTTAATTTTGATAAATACATGTATCGGTAGAGTGAAGGTGGTTTACAATAATAAGATAAAGCTAATCTTTTTTCTTCTTCAGCCCATTTAAACCTATTAAAACGTTCATGAAAGAAGGGAAAATCATTCGACATTTTCTTGCATTTTTCTTTAAGTTTTCTGTTTTGAATTTTAATTTTTTAATTAAAATTGATTGTTTTTTTAATTTTAATCTTCATACTAATTTTTACTGGACTCATATTTTTAGCAGGAGATTCTGGAAATAACTCCTTAGCTTTAATTTTTTTTAGTGATGTACTTTATTCGTCCGATTTAATAGGTGTTAAAATAGTATATTATATACACATGGACTAAAGTTCATATTCAATCCTGTGGGCGAAGCTTATTTCCCGAGCCGAAGGTGAGGGAAGTAATCACCTGAGGGACTGAATGCACTTTAGTCCTGTGGTATATACGCTTTATTTCGCACTCCCGTTTCTAATGGAACCATATTAGTGTAAAAGAAATTAATCTTACAATTTGACAATACAAATGTCAAAAATTTTGTTCAAATTTAAACTCAACGCCTGCTCATACAGATACGAATAAATAAATCATAGTAACTATATGATGTTATGGAAAGATCTCGTTTATTTTACTTTAATCCCCCAGGGATTTTTTTCATATTTAATCCCTCTAGGATTGAATTTGAACTTTAGTCCCTGAAATGAGTGATTAAAATCGCTCTTTAGTCTCGGGAGTGCGAAATAGTTATTTATGTAACAAGTGTGTAAAGTAGTACTTTTTTGGTCAAATGCGATGTTTGGAAATTGTAGCACGAGACAAAAAAATACTATTTTACACACATGTTGCATACAACATTTTTCCTGTAACCGAAATGGTATTGATGTGTACTGAGTGTACAGGCATCCAGCAGCTTCAAATACTACTTATTTACTTTTCAAACACTGAGTGATGTGAAAAGTACTTTTCACGCACTAGTACTTGAAAAATGACACTTTACACACTGTAATGAGTGCTCCAAAAGTACTTTTCACGCACAGTTGTAGGAAAAATAAATTACATCATCTTTATCCAGAATAGGACTTTTCACTTTATTTTGATTGGAATAAATTTTCGTAACTGGTTTGAGAAGAAGTTTTTTAGATGATTCAGATTCTGTCACAAAATATTTATTAGGAATTGCATGTCGAACTAATAATTTACGCCTGTTAGATACGGTACCCATAATAAATTCCGTTGTTAACAGTGTTGTTAATTGTTAAATAAAATATTGTCCTACAGTAATAGTTAATAAAATAGTGATATTCAGATATTTTTATTTGAAACATTTTTCTCGATAACTGATAGGTTAGAAGTAATTTGAAGAAGAAAAAATACCAATAATCAGTTTTTCGTCATTATCTAGTGAGCCAGTAATTTTTTAAAAAAATAATTTAATTGCTAAAACTAGTGAATTTAATACACTTATCTGCCCCTCCGCAGACAATAATAAATTTTAATTCTGAAAGAATAACCTTAGGCACAAAACTCTTTGGTCCACTACATGTGTGACTGGGCTCGTATATATATATATATATATATATATATATATATATATATATATATATATATATATATATATATATATATATATATATATATATATATATATATATATATATATATATATATATATATATGTATATGTATATGTATATATATATATATATATTATTCAAACCCCCTCCACAGAATTCGAAGTTTCACCAAGTAATAGCTGACACCATACAAGAAACTAAATTATAAAAAAATACACTTGGTGGTTCTACATCAAACTATTTTTATAAGAGTGAAAGAAAAGAAACGACCATATCAATTAACGTATATTTGTTTTTTTCATGTTAACCTTATTACAACAGTCTTTCTTTTCTATTTACTTAAGAGGTAACAAATAAATAAGTGACACTCGCTAATATCACAAATCGCAATTTCAGCTGTTAAAAAAATGTATTATCTGTACCTAAATTTTGTACCGCCTGACTATTCTTCTGATGATGGCCTAACAGCCGAATAGCCGAAATCGCGATTAAGATAGCGATGCGCGAGAGACGAGACGAGAAATACAAAATATGGAATCTCGTCTATGATTAAATACTTTTTATGCGTTTCTTTTTGCAAATTTTCGTTAGTAGAACACAAACAAACTGTCCAAATTAAAACGTTACGGCAAAACAACCTATGTGCGCGCGTTTAGTCCTTGCGTTGTTCTCCCGTACGATAAAATCCAAGGCCAAGGGTTCGTGTTCATGTGCTGTCATTTACATTTGGCAACAATGTTATAACACTTCATCGTAGTTCCACTGTCTGCCAATAGGAGGCAGGCGTTGCTAACATCAAAATAACGACAGAAAGAGATAGGGATGCGGTTTACTCATCTACATTGCCATTCTTCTAGTAGGTATTATTATATATTCAAAAGTTGTAAATAAAGGTCAAAAAATGAATATATTGGAAATGTATGAAACTCAGAAAGCTATGAGAACTAAATTACGAATACTAAGAATATTGTTCAGGCATATGTATGAAGAAACAATTGTTATTATACAAAATATTATAAGCGCCGGTGTCTAAACACAAAGAAAATATAGAATGATTTTTCAACGAAACTTCTGAATATTTTAAGGCTATTATTGGCTTATAGTTTCAATGGTGCGCATTCAGCACATACCGCTCAATTTATTTAGCTGACTGAGCGCTCAGTGATCGTAGTGTAGTGCACTGAATGCAGAGCGCACTGCTGTATTCTGACAGCGTAAAAATTGTTATTTTAAACGTCATGGATGTGAACGCAATAAATTTATTTCTTTTGGCCGAAGCTGATAATGAACCAATTCATTTCAATATGGTTATGATATTGTTGAAGAGTTAGCTGAACCAATAAACGATGTTGTGAACGAAAGAAGATTAGTTGTTCGAAATAAAAATTATTTTGAAGTTATCATTCCGCAATATACGGACATGCAGTTTAAGGAACACTTCCGAATGTCCAGGATAACATTTGAGGTATGAATTAAAATTATTTATTTAATTATACTGCATATTTTTATAATACTACTGTTTCAGAATCTAATTATTGTAATAGGGAATCATTTGCCCGAAGCAAATTATATTATTCCTTTGCCAAAAAAAATATTATTCACCCTTTGGCTATTGGGAAAACAGGAAAGTTTTTTAGCTGTTGGTGATCGGTTCGAAATTGGTTGCAGTACTGGTCACTACATTTTAAAACAAATTATAGGCGTAATAATTAACTTAATACCAGAATATATTATTTGGCCTAATCTAGACAGGCAACAAGCTGCTGCAAATGTAATTTAAGTTCACATACATATTTACAAAATGCTAGTATACCTTGCTGATGTAATAATTTTCAGATATTTCAGCAACGATCTCAAGGGTTTCCAGGAGTAATTGGTGCTATAGATGGATGCCACATTAATTGTAAACAACCTGTGAACAATCCTATTGATTACTATAATAGAAAAGGAAATCATTCGATAATATTACAAGGTAATTTTTTAAATCAAAATTAACTAACAATTTCCGTTCCATCATAGAATTCAAACAAATACTCTGTACTACAAATTACTTGTTTTAATTGTTATTAATTTCTAACAGGAATATGCGATCACCAATTGAAGTTTATTGATGTCTTCATTGGTATGCCCGGACGAATGCATGATGCCAGAGTGTTCCGTAATTGCAACATTTTCGATGAATTGGCAAATATTAATAATGTTTTCGTTGGACCCGACATGCATTTGATAGGGGATTCCGCATACCCACTAATGCCCCGTCTAATGACACCTTTTAGAAATACGGGTCATTTAAACCAAGCCCAAATAAGATTCAATTATAAACTAAGTTCAATTAGATCGGTAATTGAAAGAGCATTTGGGCTATTAAAAGGCAAGTTTAGACGGTTGAAATATCTTGATATTGCGGACTTTGATTTGGGTAATGCTATTATTGGTGCCTGCTGTGTTTTGCACAATTTTATTATTCTTAATAATGACGTGGAAGACGTCGATGATGAGCTACAAATAGAAGATAACGATGATGTCGATTTGGGTGCACCGGCTAATGATCATAATGTAATTGAAGCACAAATGAAACGCAATAATATTGTTAATATTTTTCAATAAGTTTTATTTTACATATTGCTAAACAATATAAAGAATTACATATATTAGTAATAAGATTTTTATATGTATGTTCAAAAATCATATGGTAACTAAAGTTTAATTTCTAAGGAAAATAAAGACTTTCTTATAAAGATAAAGTTTATTTGTCTACTAACTTTGCCAAAAGTTCATTCCGCTTTTCTTGTATTTCATTTGATTTTTCAATTGCCAATCTTAATTTTCTCAATTCCACAACTCTTTCAGATTCAATTTCTTGCTGTTTTTTCCGATACTCAAAGAGTTGTTTGTTTCGTTTTACGGAATTATCTTTTTTTGATTTTGGTAATTCTGTTGTTTTATCGATTGTTTCTTCAATTATCATATCGCTTGATGATAGTCGTGATAGTGATGATTCATTTAAAATATTGGAAGCAGTTAAATTCTCTTTGGTATTACCTATTGTAAATGAAGCAATTGTGGTAGGGCAATGTATGGTCTTATCGTCGCAGAAAATGTCTTCAAATTGATCATAATATTCCCAACTAATGCTACCTCTCCCAGTGACTGATGATTTCGAGTTATCCTTTTTGCATTTATAGGTTCTTTTTAAATTCCGGAACTTTTTGTCCAATTCTTCTGGGCTTATTTTATATCCCATTGTCTCGAATTCCTTTGAAATCGAAAGCCACACATCTTTTTTCTTCTTTTTCGGGTCTCGAAAGGATTCTTTTTTATCTCTATATTTTTCTATTAATAACAATGTTGTCTTTCGGCACCAATTGAAGTTAGAATTGTTATCTTTAATGAATTAGTAAGGCAATAATTAATTGTAATATTGAAAAATATTCAAATGCTTTACTTACCATCATTATTTTCATTTACATTTGTAAAACCAACAATTTCATTATTATTATTCAAACTCATGTAGGTTTTGAAGTACTCTGGGTCTAAATAAATTAAAATTATAAGTATTGGTATATATTTTAATTACTGCATATTTTAAATATTATAATAACTTACCATTTTGTAAACTTTCATGTTGCAATTTTGTTGCCAAAATATCATACAGTACGTTATTATATTCGTACCGGCCCGTTGTATACTCTTCCGACGCCATTTTCAATTAAACGTCAAGCGTACCGCTCAGCAGTGAGCGTACAAATTTTTCGCTCTGGCTGCTCACTGAGCGCTCAATTTGAGAAGTAGTGAACAAGTGCATTCAGCTGTTACTTTGCGAGCGCTCTCTGAGCGTTCACTGAGCGCTCACATGCGCTGAATGCGCCCAATGTTAAGTATCCATAATGATGTCAAGTAACGTTGAATGTTTTATGAACAATAAAATAAAAAAGTTGCTAAACACTTATCAAAATGAAAGATTAGTGAACAAACCAGACAGTATTTAACTGAGCGGTGCGTGAGCAGGCTCATACTCGCCAACTTCATGGGCTAGTTTTGCGGAGCAAAGAAATGCATAAACTGTGTACTCACTGTGTGTTCCAGTGTTCCCTATAGAAACGTAATTTGTACGATAAAAATTAAATCTTTTCAAAATAATATTATATAAAGTAGGTTGTTATATTTACCATTACTTGAAAGCCAATTTCATAATATATAGTTGGCAACACTTGAAACTGGACAAAAGAGTCAGCCCTAGACCCGAGACCGTGATCTAAATAAAACGTGACAGGTTGTGTTTGTATGTTTGTTACGATTTTGTTTGTGGATTATACATTTTGTGATAGTTTTGTTTTTTAACGTATTGCAAAGTATCTAATGGGTACGAAGATACTATTATTATGGAAGTAAAATTTGTTGAAAAGTGAGTATACCAATATTATTGTGTACAATGTTTAATTTTATTCATTGTTATGCAAATGTTTGCTTTCTTGAAACAGGTAATAATAATAAGTTCGTATATTTTAATTCAAAATTAATATTTTGTTTTACAATTAACAAGTTTCTATACCTTATTTACTTTGTTAAACTCAATATATTTTTTTAGGTTATATTTGGACAACTCAATGTGCTGAGTAACTGGAGAGCGTTGTATGTACATTGTCGCTGCAAGTTATGCAAAACTTAATAATTTGATAAGGTATGTATATTATACGAGTATAGGTGTATATGTTATCAACTAAACCCGATTTTGGGGACAAACTAATTCTGGCTTGGCCAAACTAGTTCCTAATATGGTAAATCAGTTTAAAGTTTTGTGCATTATGTTAGGTACAAATATGTCATCATCTTTACCGATATCTGCGTACAAAGCAGACTGGCGCATCCAGCAATGGGTAATATGCCGTGATGATGTATTATTTATTATTAATTCAATTATGAGTAGTTTGTTTATTTTCTAAACATAACCTAATACACACAACAGAGAACAACAGGATGATCTATTTGACTAGTTTGGTCTAAGCAGAACTAGTTTGTTCTAAAATCGGGTTTAGCCGGTAACGTATATACATATAAGCTCTACGAAAATCTTAATTCATATGTGTTCCAAAATTGGTCTCATATTCTACGAAATACGTGGTACAAGAACAAGAAAACAAAGTATGCTCATCATAAAACTCAAATTCGTCGCGGTGGCACATGACGTATTTCGGTAGACGTTATTCAAATGCAAAACGCAATACCTTTATGGGTAATACCATAAATTTTATTTGTAATAAGTATCATATTTTATTGTTACTTAAATTAATTTGCTACACAGAATTTGAACAACTTTATTAAAAATTTATAACTTATTATGAAAGTATTGCAAAAATACAAGTAATGTGTTCAAAAAAATTCCTAACTCAAAGTAGGCTATGAACAAAGAAACGTATGTCAATTTAAAAATATTTAATTAAATGTCAATTTACAGGTATTTTAATGACTTGAATGCATGTAAATCTAAATTTTTATAATCGCGATAAGAAAAAGTTTGAACTGTACCGTTTTGGGAACATTAAGAATTCCAAATATACAACTATGATCCGACATTTTCTCGGAGCCAATAACACCCGATTTAATAATACTTGACCATTTAACTTTTTTAATGGATAAATATTATACTGAAAAAAGAAGACACCTTTTGCCAATAAAAGAAAGAATAATTATGACTAATGAAATTAAAATTAGATCTTAGTTTCACTGTATTGTGTATTTTATTTAAATATGTATCACTCTGAATACATGCAGACTTTATTTTTATTCAAATGTCAGACAATTAGCATCTATTCTGAGGCCTCTAATACGTTGAGTTTTAAGGCAAGAAATAAGAAACAACATACCAATATGTTTCAGCAGATTTGAAAATGTAACAACTGTTTTTGATTGCACTGAATGTATTATTCAGAAACCAAAATGATTAAAATGTAGAATAAAATGTTATTCGCATTATAAATCTAATCTGACAGTTAAATTCATGACCGGTGTTACTCCTGGTGGATTAATATCGTTTTGTAGTAAGGCATATAGAGGGAGAAGCAATGATAAAAAAATCTTCCAACAGAGCAATGTTATTAATCTTTTGTTAAAAAATTCTGAAATTATGGTTGACCGAGGTTTTCTAGTAGATGATATTTGTGCTGCTAAGAATAATAAAGTAATAAGGCCGCCCTTTTTAAAAAACCAAAAGAAGTTTTCCAAATTAGATACTATTAACAGAAGAGAAATAGCGCAAGAGTACTTGTCGAATGAGTTAATCAACGATTAAATAATTATAAAATTCTTTCTAATAAGATAGACTGATATTTTTATTATTTGCGGTATTGGAGTTTGATTTTAAGCTCGCAGCGCCACAGCGGCGAAAATTGAAAACCTTGCATGCTACATACTGTTTGAAAGGTTAAATGCAAACCATATGCGAACATTTGTATACAAGTGCTTTTGTGTGTTTGAACTGTGTTGTACAGACAGTAGTTATTACAATTCAATAGATCAGCACTCCGTTGTACAAATTTGGGCAGACACTTCAATGTTAGCTTGTCCCTGCATTAATGATAAAAAGGCATTTGCTGCTTCCACCTCATCTTCATTTTGAAGATCTATATCAGCTTCGTGTTCTATATCTCCAGTACACAATTTCTCTGTAAGTGATAAAGTAACTGTATCTTTTATATGATTTCTTATGGATAATCGTTCTTCATGGACTGATACAGAAGTAGAAGGTACAGTAGAAGTTGCACTGCCATGTACTACTTTTGGTAAATTTATTGTCGGAACTGCTGTTCTTTTCAAAATTTTCCGCTGCAGAACTGAAAAGTACAAATACGTTTATTTATAAATATTAGATATTATTGCAAATTTACCTCTGAAAAAGTCATCTTCAACAAAGTGGAGGGAACAAACTCTCATGTAAGGACTGATTTTCTTGCCAATTTTTAACTTATTAATTCAGAGTTTCCTTCTACTTGTAAACTCATATTCTCCGAGTTGATTTTTTATTTTAATTTTCTCTTCACTAGCAGGAAATTTATGAAAACTAATACCCATATTCCTTCTTCTTAAACAATTGCACAATGGCACGCAACAATTTGATGCCATTATTTTAAGAAATAAGAAAGACAAGCAATAATTATGATAATAACAATTACAATAAAGAAGAAAAACAACAAAAAACACAAAATAACAGTAAAATATTAAGCAAAAACTTTGCAAATTATTCAAACCAAATATAATCCCAATATGACAATCAAACTACTATGTAGCATACAAGGTTTCGTATATTTGCCGCTAGATGTCATATCGCTTAGCTGCAATCTCCAATTGCAAATTTATCAGCTCCAGTAATTGGAGATGACAAATTTTTGTGAAATAAAAATTTACATTAAATAAACTTAGGCATAATAAGACTTTTATTCACATAACATGTGTAACATTTTACAAAAATAATTTTCCTTCAATTTGTACAGCAATTTTTTGCAGTAATCATGGTTATAGGATACGGGAATTATTTTTATTTTTTTCACGAGCACTATATAACAAAATCACACTGTCAGGTTTAAAATACATAGACTTAATTGCACCTGACCGTAATATGTATGCTTCTCTTTTAAAAGTAAAACATCATTATTTTTGTATAAATAATTACATTTTTGAAGCAAAATTTCGTCGGTGAGGTTTGTGAGTTCATATGGACATTTAATTTCAATAAGTTTCATTGGCGTAAAGTTTTTAATAACAACTCCGTCTGGGGAACAAGCTAACCACTCATTATTTTGTGCAATTACTAAACCACATGTTACAACAAAATTTTCACTATCCGTAATGTATTTCGTTCTAGCTGCATCTTCAAATTTTATGCCATGTTGTACATATTTATTTGTGAAACTTTTAGGCCAAAAATAATGGAGCGCTTATTTCGCCAGTCGTCTAAAGCATAAGTAAAAAGAGGGTAACATCTGCTCGCGGTTATTGTAAATTTACGATATATGTTTATATCTGACTTAGTGCCATTACAAATTTTTACAATTTTCTCAAAATCTAGACCTCCGTGGTGATATTGGTACACTTTACTGCAACATAAATTTAATGTGATTGGAATCTGCTTTACTTCTGTCATTATCGTCGATTAACAAGATTTTTTTATAATAATAATAATAATATATATATTTTCTATAAATATACAATTATTGGTTATATAATTTTCTTTGCCAATTTTAATTAAAAAAAAACAATTTTTGGTTTTCATTTATCGTTATTAATTTCTGTTCTTCATTGTATGTAGGAATATGGGCTAAACTGGAATAATGGATAGGACTGTTTTTAGAAATTTGGTATGGTAATGGGCCCGTCCATTTTTTTTTAACTTTTTATATGTTATGAAGAATATAAAAATAGAAATTCCGTATTTTTAATTTTTTTGAAATTATACTTAATAACGCCTAAAATAATTATTCAAGTTTTGGCGCGAAAGTTGTGACGTTACCGTCACTCCGTCATAAGTACAGACAACCGACATATGTTACCATTAATATAGTAATATACAATAAATGTTGCAAGAATAAAAATAAGTATCCATTACAAACTGCGATCAAAAATCTTTAGAGCTAATGGTAATAAATTAACGAGATAGTTATCATACCATTTCAAAATATATATTTGTTTGATTTACTTACATGAATAGGTATAGTAGTGTTCCAAATTACATTATACATAAATCAGGTAAGTAAAATTAATAATTTTTCTCCTTTTCATATCCAGGATAATCATTCGCTTTAATTAATGAGCTTTAAGACTTTCTTTAATATAGTATTGAAGGTTATTACCTATACTCATCAAGTGCCATTATTATAATTAAAATAGTATTTGAACTATTTTCTATTTATAATTAAATACAACAAGGACAGTTTTTATTACAATAATGAAAGGATAATTCATAATAAAAAGTAACCCAACATTTACATACCTATTTACTAAATGATTACAACAATGACGAGTATTGAGATTACAATAATTAAAACATAAATTATAATATAATTTTATTTAACCACCATCAGTTTTCGTTGAAGAAAAATTCTGAAATTTTAGTGGGAGTCTAAGAAACATTATACTATACCGATGGAATATGTTTTACAAAAAAAATTTTCAAGGAAAATGAAATTTGCAGTTGTAGCCATATGTCAACATTGAACTTTAACGTAATCGTTTGGCGGCTAAATAATGTAGGTATTATCTCATTTATTATCAAAACATTATTATTACAAAAAGACAAAAAAAATACAATATGTAATAACAAATAAATTGAGATTAATTTTGTACATGGAATTCCATAAAACAATTTTTTTTCTCTGTTAGGCACAACCTGCTGTTACATTTTTGGCACATTATTCTTGAAAATCCTTTAGAACAATGGCGGCATCGTCCTTTGGTGGTATGTATTGGCCAATGTGATACCGTGTCCAATCTTGTCATTGGTAAAGGCCGGGGTACAACAGGGTATTTGATTTTCTTTACAGCGCCAGGGGAAGATACTTCGCGAGACGGTCTCCCACGTTTGGGTTTCCCAGTTGTTGCTAAAGCTCTAGCAATTTCGCTTCTAAACTCTTTCAAAGGTTTTACTTTTTTTTCTTTTTTATTGTTTTCTTTGTACAATAACCAGGCATTCACTGTGCACATATCCAACAAATAGGAGAAAACTGGGAAGTACCAACGCCTAGCTCTTCCTGGGGTACGATAAAGTCCTACTAACGAATTAGATTTGTCCACACCTCCCATGTGTTTGTTATACTCCAAAATAAGGGATGGACAGGTAATATCCTTCTTCCGCTTTTCTTCTTTGCAGTATCTAAGTACATTTCCTGTAGGTGCTACGCCAAAAATGGTACTTCCAACCAAGACGCATTTACTATCTGCCCATTTGACAACAATACATTTATCATCAGTAGATCTGAAATCATGCTGACCTCTACCCTTTTTCAGTAGCTCTTTATCGGATATTAGCGGACAACCTTCTAGTCTGTTACTTCGTAAAGTTCCCAAACTGTAAATGTTGAATTTTTCTTTCAAATAGAAAAATAGTTTTATGGTCGCAAAAAAATTGTCGAAATAAACTGTGCTATTTTCAGGATTTTGAATAGTCTTGCACAAAGCAATCACCACACTACTTCCACTACCTAAATCTGTTTCTTCTTCTGACAATTGCATTGTAGTTCCTTGCAGTAACGGAAATGTGTTGGACCCCTGGTAGGGAATGAAAGAATAAATAATTCCTGAAACACCAGCTCTCATAAAAAATTTATACCCCCATTTGTGGGGTTTCTTAGGCATATACTGCCGAAGATTTCCTGCTCTTGTACCCTTATATGGTATTATTGTTTCATCAACAGAAAAACGGTTTTCTATTTCAAATTGAGAGCAGTTATGGTTGATCATATCTAACAGCGGCCGTATTTTATAAAATCTATCTTTGGTTGTATTATCAATCATCATATTATCGTTGAAATGTATGTACCTGCGAATTTGCTTGAATCTTCGCAGAGACATTATGGCAGCTATTTGTGGAATTCTTGTATTTGTGGCCCAATAATCCTTATAGCTTGGTAGAGAAATTATACCCATCAAAATCAGTATCGAAAGAAAATCCGTGATTTCTTTGTTATCTGTGCTGAGACTTTTACCCGTCTGTTGCGTACAGTATAAATTGGACTGTTCTACAATTACTTCTATGCAATCATAGGAAAAAAACTTCAAAAAATACTGCAGGGGCTCTACAAGCTCTTCACTAGAGTAATTTTCCAGATTTTCTGGTAAATCAATGTGTGGAAGATCTTTGTGAACCCATCTTCTAGTCGGTTTGACTTTAGCTTTTTTATTAGCTTTCTGGATTTTGCGTTTTTTCTTGAGTTTCCTTTTTTTTGACGAGGAAGGTGCTTGGTTGGTAACATGAGTATTTATAGAATGACTTCCATCAGATTCGCTGTCATCATCTGTTTCAGAAATAATAACACCCTGAATGTTGCTATGTGTATTATTATCCTCTTCGGAGCCACTATCTGGGGCAATAATTACCTCTTGTATCTCGTCGTCATCTGAATCACCAGACATATCCGAAATATCTAACATTTGAGGGTCTGGTGGCATAATAATCGTTGTTTCTTCTTTTTTGCCGTAAAATAACTTGGTAGAATTTGTTGCCATATTCTCGAGCTGAAATTTTACAAAGATTCAATGATACCAAATGGCAACGGTACTTTTCAAACTACATTTTCACAACGTTTCCACAAATATTTCACAATTTTTTTTATATAAATATATAGACTAAGACTTTAGGAACAAACTAATATATTACAAAATCTTTGTTGAACTAAATTTCTTACCTAATTGTGGACAAAACTGAATGTAGGTACTCACAGGTTATAATGACATTGAACAGCTGATGAAAACAGTTAACATAAATTTCTTTTTCTATCCGCTAAGAGATGGCAGCACACGTCCGTAACTTTAAATAGACTGTTACCACATGGAAACATTGACCAAATAGGGGTAATAAGCGTAGAAATTAAGAAAAAAAAATCCGAAAGTTCAATGTAGCCAAATGGCTACAAGGTGCCTTAGAGGGTTAATAAGTAAATTTTCTTTTGATCTTAATAAAAAATTACTCGGATATATTAAATATATGTATGTTAGAGTATGTGTAAAGCCTAGTCGCGAATTTATGGGCAAAATATGCATGGTCCACTGTATAGTGACATTTTTACAGGGTAACTGGACGACTGTAATGACGCTGACGTCACAACATGGCGATCATTTTACGCTAAAAACTTTAATTACATTATTATTGGTATAAAAATACAAAATACATAGCAATTTTTACTTGGCTGTCATTTATTTATATTCAAAATTCATATAAGACAGGTAATTTCTAAATAGTTGAAGACTTGGACAGGCCCATTAGGAAATAAATCTGTTTATTTTCGAAATTACAATGGGTTTCAATGATTTCATTAAAGATCTCTATATCTTTATTTTGGGTGATTTTTTTCAAATTATTATAAGTAATGATGCTAGGATGTAATTTATGTAAGGAGCAAAATACGTAAGTCTTGTAACAATGTATTTTTAAATTCTCCTCCGCTATCTGTTATTATCTTATCGGATATCCGGTATCCTATAAGTTTGAAGATATTTAATTAATAGGTCACATATAGTTTTGGCTGTTATAAGGAAATATACTTGTGCGTGTTTTGAGAATTGATCCAGAATAGTTAAAAAAATATTTACCCTCTAATGTTAATAAGTCGAAATTAATTACTTCGAAAGGTTTCTCCGGGGTTGGGGTGATATTATCTATTGTAGGTATCGGTTTTCTGTTATATTTATTTAACTCACATTTTTTATGTATTCTATAATGTCCTTATTCATTTTTGGCCAATAATATTTGAATAGTAGCATTAATTCCTCTATAGTTTGTTATACCATTATGAAATACATGAATAATTTCTAATTGTTCCTCTTCCTGTTCGATATTTTTTATTTATTTATTTATTTTTTTTTTATTTTTTTTTATTTGGGAAGCCGACAGTTACCCATTTATGGGCGTCCACATATTAACCATTTACAAAGTATTAACAATATACAAAGTATTTACAAAGTTTACAGTCGAACATTTAGCATAAGAGTATAAACAAAATAACATTCTGATTATTGTAACTTAATCTAGATTACAAAGTGCACTTTTAAGTTGATGCATGTTTAAATAGAAAAAATCAAGATGTTGAAATGCATTATTGTAGGATGACATTATTCTGTTAACAGGTGAGTTTTTATAATTATTAGAATTGACTCTTGGGATATAAAATAGGTTATTATTTCTTGTGTTTACAAGTGATACGCAAAGATGGAATTTGTCAATAATATTATGATTGTCAATTAAATTATCAGAAACTAATTTGTCTACTGCTATTATATTTATTGAGTCTGGGGTGAAATTGTCTGATATAACTTTGGTTACCTTTTTATCAAGATCGTTATTAAATATAGCTAAATATATAATTTTTGGAACAATATAATCTTTTAAAAATTCAAGCGTTTCTTGCTTAAAATTGTCTTCCCTAATTGTGATGTGTATTCTTTGTTTTTTATTCTTAAATAAGTTTGTAATTTGGATATTTGTTTCTTGATTATGTGAGTCGAATATAATCTGATTATCTGCTATGTTTAACCGATTGTTTATGTATTTATTCCTGCTATAATATTCTCATTGTCTAAATGCACTGTGTTAATATCATCTTGTTCCCTATTTGGTTTTTCACTGATGTTTGTTGCATGGTACTTTTCTGGTAAACTAACGACATTAATTTGGATGTTAGTATCCTCAAATATTTTATATGATTTCTGTTTCACATCTATCCATGATAATCTATCTAAACCACAACCTAATGTGGGAATGTTTATTTCGTGTAGGTCATTCATTATTTAAAAAAACTCTCGCCTCCTTTAAGGGTCTATCTAAATTTATAATAGAACGTTGATCGTAATAATTTTGTTTTGTTATTAAATGAATTATTATTATATCTATCACCTAATTTCTGTGTGACTAGGTGTTTATTCAATGAGTCATAATTTTTGCAAGAATTTTTGCTATCATTTTTTTTTGTTATTTGTTCTGCTAATCCTTTTGACATTTCGAAGTCGCGTGACACGCAGTGTGCGATAATTTTCTTATCTAACAAGTCTCCAGTAATTTCCGATATGTTTAACTCTGGGCGCTGTCTTGATAATAAATCCGCTACGAGATTTTGTTTTCCGTTTAAGTACTCGATTTCAAAATTATATTCCAACACATTAATTTCTGATTTGGGTTTTTCATATTAAAGAGCCATACCAAAGGTTTATGGTCCGTTTTAATTTTGAACTTTCTTCCGTATAAATAGTGTCTGAAATTTTTTATTACCCAAACAATTGCTTTTAATTCTTTTTCTATAGTTGAATAATTTTGTTCTGCTGAGTTTAAAGTTTTTGAAGCGTAGCAGATAGGTTTTTCTTGATTGTCATGGGTTTGTTTTAGTACGGCTGCGATTGCATAATCAGAGGCATCAGTTGTCAGTATGAACTCATTGTTAAAGTCCGGTATTTGTAGTAATGCTGAATCAGCTATGATCTTTTTACTGTTTTCAAATGCTGCACGATATTCGTGCTTTTATATGTCTACGGGAGAATCTTTCTTTAAACACTTAGTAAACGGTTTCGTTAATTCTGCAAAATTTGAAATGAACCTTCTGTACCATCCTAAGGTCCCTAAATATTGTTTGGGAATATTTAATTTTCTTATACTTTCAATTTTACTTTCGTCGGTATTGAGTCCGTTTTGATTTATTATATAGCCTAAATATTTAACTTGTGGTTTCAAAAATTCTGACTTATCTTTTTGAATTTTGAAATTTACTTTACGTAATTTTTCGAATACTCATCCTATATAAGATGTTCCTCTAAAGTTCTTCCGAAAATTATTATATCGTCTAAGTATACGAGACAGATGTCATTAACTATATCTCCTAAGGCCGTTTTAATCATTCTCTGAAACGTTGCTGGGGTATTCTTTAGCCCGAAAGGCATTCTAAGATATTCGTAGTGTCCTGAAGGGTTGGAAAAAGATGTTTTTTCTCTATCTGATTTATCCATAACTATTGGGTGAAATCCTGAATGTAAATCCAAACTTGTAAAATATTTTGATTCGCCAATATGTTCAAAAATTATATCGATATTTGGGATAGGTAATTTATCATCTTTGGTTTTCGCATTAATTTTTCTAAAATCAGTGACTATTCTAGTTTTATTTTTATTAGATGCATCTGCCTTTTTTGGAACTATCCAAATAGGTGATGACCAGGGGGAATATGATTTTTGAATTATGTTTTCTTATAATAATTTATTAACGTGCAGTTCGATTTCTTTCTCATAAACTTGTGGTAGTCGATAATTTTTTGTATAAATGGGTGTTTCGTCAGACATTATTTTATGTGTGAAAATATTTGTGATAGGGGCTCGTTTTCTTTTGGGAATAAATCTATAATTTTTAAGTAATTCATCTAACTTTTGTTTTTCTATTGCATTCAAATTTCATTGAAATAAACCTTTTATTCTTAACCCTTAAACGGGCAGACACAAAAATAATAATAAAAATTTATTTTTTTTGAAAAAATAAGTTTATTTAGAGTCTATGGAGTACAAAAGTTTATAAATTTATTTTTTTCTGTTTTTTATACAAAAAGTACAAGATGTATCTAGTAGTACACATTGCCTATTAAATTGACTTTGTATGGTACAAGGTGAAACAATTTCTTGAATTGCTTCCTGTTACAATACATAGTCGTAAATTACATTTTTGACATAATATTGTAGTTTGTCCATTGGTACAAAATTTACATCGACCTTTCTCTATAAAGGTTGGGAAATGGCCAACATTATCGAATCTGATATCTGGTGAAGGTCTTGGAGCCACAGGCACTCTGATTTTCTTCAGTGGTTGATCATCGTGCGCTTCAGAACTTCTTTTTCTAGAAACATTACATGATTGAATGAGAGACCTTGCAATATCTACGCGAAAATTTTTCAATTTAGTGTGTTTTTTGTTGCCAAGTGCATCCATATCTCGTCGGTAAAGAAGCCATGCATTGTTGACTGAAATGTCAACAAGTTGACTAAAAATACCTAAATACCATCTTCGTGATTTGTACGGCGTTTTGTACAGGGAAACGAGCATATCTGCCAAATCTACACCTCCCATATGAATATTATATTGTTTTACAATCTGTGGACATTGTACGCTTATTTTCTTTTTGTCGTCTTTACTGTACCTCTTCACTTCCAAAACTGGATTATGTGATACATATGAGCTTGCTAAAGTTACGCACTTTTTATCAGCCCATTTGACGACTGCGATTCCTGCAGTATTGTCAACTCTGTAATCGAAGCTTCCACGTCCAGACTTCAGAAGAGATTTGTCATTTTCTAAAATACAGCCTCGTAATCGATTGCTGCGGATAGTACCTAAACTAGATATACCATATTCTTTTTTCAAGTATTCAATCAGTTCTAACGATGTGAAAAAATTATCAAAATACACAGTACTTTCCTGCGGATTTGTCAAACTTTTACATAGGTATGATACAACTTTACCTCCTAAACCAAATAAATTTTCCGTGTCACTAAAAGATATTTTATCGAACGTACTTGATCCCGTGTACATCAAAAAATCATAAACAATTCCCGAGACTCCTGCCCTTACAAACATTTTGAAGCCCCATTTTTTAGGTTTGTTCGGTAAATACTGACGAAGACTTCCAGCTTTTGTACCTTTGTATGCAATCATCATTTCGTCTACTGAAAATAATTTTTCATGTTCAATGCGATTGCATTTATCTTTTATATTTTCAATTATTGGGCGAATTTTGAATAAACGATCTCCATTTGCATCTAAAGTATTGTCTTGAAAATGTAAAAGGCGTCGTATTTTTTTAAATCTTTTGATCGGCATTACATCAGCTATAATATTATATCTAGTTGCGATTCCCCAATAATCTTCAAAGGACGGCATACGTACAATACCCATGAGCAACTCAATACCTATAAAAGCTTTCATTTCCGAAGATGTCGTATTTAGCGAATGATCGGTTGTCATAGTAGAATAAATGTTAGTTTGTTTAGAAATATATTCAAATAATGCGTTGTCAAAAAATCTTTGAAAATATTCTAAAGAAGTAGGCATAATATTTGGTGGCTCAAATTCCGTTTCCACAGGAAAATGCGTGGAATGAAAATCGACTTTAGACCAACGATAATTTGCAGTTTTTGTTCTTCGTGATGATTGTTGAACAACTTGAATAAGAGGTTGATTATCATCTGAATCCCAGTCGCTATCACTTACCGGAGGTAAATCAACAGGAAGTGTACTATGGTTACCATTATTTTTAGGAGTAAAATCGGGATCTAAGTCGCTATAATCGCCTTCAAAAATATCATCTTCACTGGAGGACGATCCAATATCAGACACTATTGTGTTTTCTGGTGGCAGCACGGCTACATATTTTTCTTTTACGTTTTTTTTGCCGTAAAATGCAGATGTAGATATGGTCTGAAAATAAACATAATTGCTTGGAAGAACTGTATTATTTGGGCATTGTATACTGTGGGATACAAACAAATTATAGAAACAAATTATTCCAATATAGTTATGAAAATTCAATAACAAATATTGCAACACACTAAATAAACCCTTACCATTTGAAACTATGAATAAAAGTGAAATATAATCAAAATATAAACAATTTATTATACTTTGTAACTTACCGTGTCCATTGCTGCCAAAATCTCTGTGATGTACACTCTGTATTTCTCATTTTTAATTTGTTACAAATGATATAGGTGGCTGTAGCGTCGTTATAATGTTAGATGCTAGTGTATCCTATGGAATACATAGCACACTTTGCACTAAACAGCTACAAGTTACCATAGAAAAAAATTATATGTCGATGTATCCCAGAAGATACGTTGGTCGATTAAGGGTTAAAAGAACCAATTTTAAACTTCACAATAATAATAAAACTTTGTAAAAATACTGAAAACATAAAAAGGTCGTATTTCACAAGTAATAATAATTTAATGAAAAAACAGCAAAGGGGGAACAAAACCTAGCCTGCTAAAAGTCACTCACATTCGCTACTGGAATTATCCATAGAATCGAAGCACTCTCCACAAATATTTTTCTTGTGCTTCATACACATGTTTTTAGCACATCGATCGCAGCAGCATTTGGTTTTGATGTCCTTCTGCCTTGGACAAATCACACATCTGCCCTTTCTCACCGGCAACTGAGGTCTTGCAAGATAATTCTCAGTAACACCTGATAATTTGGCAATTTTTGGGCGGAGATGTTTTGGCAATGTTTCGTTTGTTGCTCTTCTGCTTAAGTGATCGTTTATCATTTTTAATCCAACTTCTCTCAAAAAGTTTCTTCTTACAACTTTTGTATCCGGATTGTTACTGGTGAAGATCACCTGGCTATTTATTCCGGCGATATCGAACAGTCTGAAAAAAATTACCAATGGCCAACGTTTACATTTCCTTGATGTACTGTAAGTTCCGGACATTTCGTCGACCGTATCTACTCCAGCTTTAGTCGTATTATACATTGTTATAATTTCCGGTTTTCTGAGGTCTCCCGTGCTGGCATCGATGGTTCCTTCATTGTGCATTGTCAAAATGAGTATCACATTTTTGTTTTTCTTCGGAACATACGATACAAGAGTTGCATTTTTCTGGAAGCCAAACAAACTGCTTTTCTCCTCCCTGTTCTTGTTCACGACGAAATTCGGTGGTAGTTCCCTTTTGTTTTTTCGCAATGTTCCGACATACGTGAAGTTTTTAGTCAGTAAATGTTCGGTGAGTGGGATACTACCACACCAGTTGTCTGCTGACATTTCGTCCTGTATGTTCAATGGGACGAACTAGACGTTTGACAAGATCAAATGGCGAATTCGAGACTCATAGGAACCTGGTGGTTGCTTTCCTACATATACTTCCATTCCTAGAGTATACCAAATTCTTCCGTCACAAATGGTTTGAATCTTCAGTCCGTACTTCGCGGGTTTGCTTGGGATGTACTGGCGGAAGCTACAACTACCCCTGAATGGGACAAGTTGCTCATCAATTGTAGTGTATGCGGAAACTGAAGCGCTCGCAGCTCAATAAAACCAGCTGAAAAACTTCCCTGATAGGTGCCAGACGATCTACTTCTCTTCTTTGAGCCCTCTCTCTAATGTCATCAAACCGAAGGCATCGTAGCAAAAACAGAAAACGTTTAATCGACATTGTTGCACTAAAAATTTCCACTCTTAAACCGTTCTGATCCCATAAGTCTTTCAAATTCTGATTCCCTGCTCGAAATGAACCTGCTATAATCAACACACCAATCACAGCCTTGACTTCTGCTTCATCCATTTGCTTGGAATCTAGTTCTCTGGAAAATCTATGAGCAATACTCTTTATATAGATATGTGTATTCACCGTGATAATTCTTATAATCATAGTATCTATAAATAAAGAAAAACAATCGAAAGGATTTTTAAAATTTCGCGCCGCACAGCTGGTGCACGAAACCATTTTGTTGTCTTTTCTCGTCCTAAATAATATCGACCACTAGGAGCAGGAACAGCAGCAGTACTAACGGACAGAGGCTCATCATCGGAATCCGCGCCATCAGTTTCGGATTCACTATGGTGTTCTTGTTCAGGCTCTTCATTGTGATCAGATTCACCTGAATCCTCCGAGTCCTCGAACTCGACGACATCATCTCCAACCTTGCTTGTTCAGCCTCATAGGAATAACCAGCCATTGCAACACTATAACCTCATTACAAGTTACACAAAAATAAAAATTGAATCAATCAACTTACCAAATTAGTAGAAATCGTGCAAAAAATGTTACGTGGGAAGGCGCACGGGGTGTCCACAGCACCCAGGGCCTGTTTGACACAAAATAACAGTCAACCTGACAATAGAACTTCAGAATCGGCAAGAGAATATGATTGACAATACTTTGACAGGAAGGTACTGAGCAGGAGCGCCATCTATCCGACTCAAAACAAAAACCGTACCTATGTTCATGATGCTGGGGTGTTTTGAACACCCCGCGCGACTACTTAAAGGTTAAACCATGGAAGTGATTGACCATATGTTGCATGTTAAAATAATTCTCTGTATTATAGTTTTATCTTATAGTTTGAAACGACATAGGTGGGGTTTGTCTGGTCTGAGTTGTGGGATAAACTGTTGTCTGGTTTGTACATTTTTTGCATTTTGTCTGCGAAAGGATTTTGGTTTTGTTTTAGATTTACCGGTTGTGAAGAGAAATTATTAGATGGAAGGTTCCGCGGTGGTATTTTATTATTTGATACATTTTTCAAAAGTGGAGAGGTGTGTTGATTTTGGTTAACGAAGTTAAATTCGTTTCTTAATAACAAATCACATTGTTCTAGGGTACTAGGGTCCTTAACAATGAATGAACCTCTTATACTAGTGGGTAACTCCAGAGAAGGTGATGTGTGGAAGCATTAATAAATAATAACAGGTATCAAAATACAAACGAGTTTTTATTGAAACAGAATCTGACAATTACATAAGAACATACGACAACAATAAATTTATAAACTTAACACTTTCCCTGTTGGAGTATTTTCTTTTAACAATGATTTACAATATTCAAATTAGAACGTAACAAAATAAACCTATCTTTAGGAATTGCTTTTGTAAAAATGTCTGCATACTGAGCATCGGTTGGCACATACTCAACGTCAATGATTCCATCATCATACTTCTCTCGTATGAAATGGTATCGGTTGTCGATATGTTTGGTGCGCTTGTGAAAATCCGTGTTTTTCACTAAACGTATCGCACTTTGATTGTCAATGTTGATGATAGTTGGACCTACACATTGACATTCGAGGTCATTCAAGAAATGACGAATCCACACTACATCTTTCGTCGCTGTACTAGCTGCTACATACTCAGCTTCCGTAGTGCTCAGCGTGACTATTCGTTGCCGCTGTGAAGACCATATGATTGGCCCTCCTGCTAATAGAAAAACAAATCCCGAAGTCGACCTTCTAGTACCAGTGTTTCCTGCATAGTCTGAATCGCAATAACCAACCAAATCGGACTCTTTCTTACCAGATTTATAGATAATGCCGAATTTAACTGTAGCTAATAAATACTTAAATTTTATTGTAACTGCATAAAACAGTTATCCTGCGAAAAGCGTGCAACATTAAGTGGATTCATTTAGACTAAATTTCTTGTGTCATAATCGCCATAGGACATCACGGTATCATACTTCGCGGATAGCTGTAAGAGGCTAACTCTATAAAAGCTGAAAATCGGTACTTCTGTTTCTTGAGAATCGTCTGATTCTGATGAGTTATCCTCATTAATTATTTTGCAGTTATATGTATAAATATAAATGTTTACAAACGTAATTGGGTAATAATATTACTTACTGTAATATGGTTAACAATACTGTGAGTTTGACGGAGATCTCCGGAATCTATATTGCAGCCCTGCGGATGACTGTTGTCTTCGACGACGTGAACTGGTACCGATCAGCAAGTTCTCTTCCTTCTGATGAGGACGTGGTCTGGTTACCCGGACAGCAAGTTGTCGATTTTGTAACACGAGGGGGGTATCTGAGAGGATGATGCTAATGCTTCTTACTCCCAACGATGATACACTTTCACTTTATTCTAACTGGTGATAAGGAAGAGCACACACGCTCTTACACTTTACATTAATGAACACACTTACGTTACGGACATGGATACTACTTGGTATTTAATAACTAACTAAACTTTATTTACATTTCAACTAATACAACTATAACTAACACAACTAATAAGTTACATTCTGTAACCCAGCGGGCGGGCGTCGCCCCAAAACTAAATTCGACTCTTCATGTTTATCCCATGGCTAACTAAAACCGACTATCTTTAAAAACAAAACGCTATCTTCAGGACAGGATTATCTTAGGAGTACGGTGTGCATAGCCTAAGGCATTCAAAGTCACGCACGTATACATAATAATTTCTAAACTAAGATCAACAAATAAATGTCGTGACCATCATAATACGATAAGAATTTCTAAACTGAATTTTGACATTTATAACTTAAACAGATAAACAGAGTTAAAATATGATTATCGAAACTATAGTTTAGAAGAGTTTATAAAAAGTTATTTATCTGTTATTGCGCTTACCCTCGCCTTGTCACAATTTGATATAGTCTTCTTTTAGAGATGGGTCCTGGTTAGACCTTGATGGTCTTAGGCAGTAGTCGGTTTTGAAATTCTTGTAGATTTTAGGTAGAGTTGAAATAAGACTTTTGAAAATGTGCCATAGATGAAATTTTTGTTCTTAATTTCTGTGTTTTCAACATCCTACAGCGACTGCGCCATTTAAGTTTTAAAACCTTCTTGTCTTTAAAAATATAAATTTATTTTTGGTTCAAAATACAGTACATGAACTTCAACTATTAATTTATTACATTACGACTGACTTGTGATTCCTCGTCCGCGTCCTTATCTCAATATTTATAGTCTTACATATTCACAATATTCTTAATTTCTAAGAGGGGGTAGTCATGCGCAATAGCAAAGTATAACAATTACAATATAACATAATTTGTATAACTTCTATGCTTATTATTATTTTTCTTTTTTTGATCATTAAGTACTTGGAAACATAATGTGTTCTACTTTATAAGTAGGTGTTAGAAAAGTGGATATATTCTGTATTAATTTATGAAAATTAACCTTGTATGCATTTCTTAAAAGGATCACCGTCAGACCAAAATCCTGCTTATTATTATTTTTCTTTTTTTGATCATTAAGTACATGGAAACATAATGTTTTCTACTTCATAAGTAAGTGTTAGAAAAGTGGATATATTCTGTATTAATTTATGAAAATTAACCTTGTATGCATTTCTTAAAAGGATCACCGTCAGACCAAAATCCTGCGTCGCATTTGGCAAGTATCTACGAATCATATTTGTAGGTGAAGTTACTGAAAATATGTTATTTTTGACTTCTTTTGAAAACATGCGAACACATCACATGAATATGGAGCCGAAAACATATTTCTTTAAATATTTAAAATTTTGCATATGTATACTTTCACAAGAATTATATGAAAGATTCTCTGGTCCAAAAAGTTTATATTTCTTTAAATACTTCAAATTTTGCATATGTAAACTTTCACAAGAATTATATGAAAGATTCTCTGGTTCAAAAAGTATTCATTTATCACACAAAACTTTGTTTTATATTACTTTCTTATGTAGATAGTGAATAGGACACAATATATGTTAATTATTTTTTAATTTAAAACAAAAAAATACTTATTTACCTTGTAAACTCTATCTTAGTGAACTTGCCACCCGGATTAGTAGCATTTTTTTATCCCATAATTGGAAAGATCATTGATTTCCGCTTCTATTACATCATCAAACCTTACAGGTAGGAAGGTATAAAAATTATTGATACATATTACTACACGTATGTAGGCCGTATTTAGTTTGTGTAGCTCTGCTACACTTAATTCCATATACGATGTTTGATATTAAATTTAACAAATTAATTTCGAAAAGATTTCCACTTTGTTTTGAAAATAAATTTTTCTTTTGTAAAGTAAAACGGTATTCTTTTGAATGTTGTTCGTTTACATTTTTTTCGAATTAAGTTTATTGTAAAGGGTTTTTCATTAAAAGCGGCACATTTTTAATTCTTAATAAGACAAAGACTTTGATAGATGTCAAGTTCATTTCTATTTTGATTGTAACTATATTACGAGGAATGACTCGAAAGTAATGCACATATGCTTGTAGAGCGCGAACAAAACAAATAGCAAGATCGGGCAAAAACTACATTAACGTACAATTCTTAAGCTTCAAAATAACATTTTTCATTATAGTCTGACACTGGAAAATTCTTCCAACTTTTCTCGAATCCAGGACTTGACAGCTGCCTTTACCTTATCGTCCGAAGTGTAATGATTATAACCCTTGAGGTCTCTCTTGAGTAGAGGAAAAAAATAAAAATCACAAGGCGCAAGATCGGGGGAATAAGGAGGATGTGGAATCGGTTTAAACTTCAGGTTTCGCAGAGCCTCTTCAGTTGCGCGCGAGGTGTGTGGACGAGCGTTGTCATGTTGCAAGATTATTGGCGCCAGGCTGCCTCTAACACGTCCTTCGTTCCAGAAAATCCGTCACATGAACTTGGTGAGCATCCTTTTACACAATCAAAAGAAGTTTTTTGCGGATGGTTGTGTTTTGAACTTTTTCACTTGAGGAGAAGATGGATGTTGATATTCAGCGCTCTGTCTTTTCTCTTCCGAGTCGTAGTGTTGCACCCATGACTCGTCCCCCGTCACAATATTCAAAAGAAAGTTGGCTCCTTCACTGTAGCGCTGTAAAAGTTGCTTGCAGGATTCCAATCGACGCTGTTTATTCTCGTCTGTGAGACGGCGTGGTACCCATCGTGCACAGATATCACGGTGTCCCATTTGTTTAATAATGAAGGCGACACGTTCCTGTGATATTCCAATACGGCTTGCGATACACTTTTGAGTGATTCGCCGGTCATTTTGAATCAAATCGTCAACGAGTTTGGGGTGTTTATCGTCTGTGGAAATGATCGGACGTCCGCTGCTTGTTTCATCAACAATTGTGGCTTTTCCAGGCTTGCAACCTCGAAATTTTATTACCTATCGATTCACAGTAGACCTATCAACAGCATCATCACCATAAACACCCTTTAAACGTGAATCTCAGTAGGAGTCACTTTTTCAGCAGTTAAAAATTCGATAACAGTACACTGTTCAACTCGCGTTGACATGGCATTAGAACACGTCTCCATACTTCGCTTCTCGAAATACACTGGATGAACGCAACGATCTCAAACTGCGTATGCGTATTGAGGGGGAATGTTACTTCACATGCCACCTGGCGTGCTTCCGAATGTCATTTCGTTCGTGCTCTACAAGCATGTGTGCACTACTTTTCAGCCTACCCTCGTACATGCCATTTTTTGTGGAACACAACATCGTTTAAAGATCCTCCACGAAAGCGTCTGCATGAATTAATCCGTTGAATCCAATTTTCCTTGACTTAAACACATATCGGCCCAAATTTCTGCAACTACGCATTCAATGTGTAGTTGCTGGTTTGTTACTGTATTTTTTAAATCATAGGCCTATTTATGCTAATAAATTTCCTCCGTAGAAGCACCGATTTTAATGCGGAATTTTAGTGATATTATTATTATAAATAATGTTTAAATCGTGGAAATGGGCAAATGGTTCAAGGAGAATATAATTAACGAAGAAAGAATTGTGAAAAATTCATGGACCTCAACTTTTATTATTATTACAAATGTAATTATGGTCATTTGCATTATCGTTATCCATTAATATACAAAATATCTTCCAAATGCATATTTTGAGCTATACTTACTATATTTTATTCAATTTGTTCTGCATTTTGAATAGTATTCAATATTTGTCTACTCGTATTTGGAGAATGAAATTCTAATATAGTAGACACACTTGGCTTTATTTTGTTGCTAAACAACGTTTGCCTCAAAGTCCAAGAAAATTTATTTGATCGGATTAATGAACAAAAATTAGCTCTATATGGTCTTAATAAATTCATAGTTAAAGGTACATTAACTAATTATTAATACAGCTTCTAGCTGCGTTAAATTTGGAATCGGATGATTTTATAATGTATGAATTGGCCAATGCTATGTGGTTCGTGGACCTCTTTTCTCTGTTTCTGCAAAACAGTTATTAAAAATATTGCAAATACATATTTGTACCTATGCACTTACCATTATCAAACATAGTTATAATTAATTATTTTAATTTAGGTATATATTTAAGGATTTCACACTCCGATCACTCAAGTTTGATAAATTTTTCCTAACTTTTTACACTAGACAGGCAATTATATTAAGTTACGACATACGTTTTATAGGTTTATTTCGTCATGTGAAACTGATTTCACAGCATTCGTTAGCGTATAAGCTAAAAAGTTAAATATTAACGAAATTTTTAACCAATGCTTTAGTGAATAACAATTTTATGAAGTACTGTTAACAGTGACATTAACCCATTAGTGCTCATAACTATTTTTGTTCAAATTTCGTATAAATTTACATGATCTATAAGCAATAAAATTAAGGAAAAAAATAAAAAAATATTTTGTTTGCAAAGGGTTTATATTACATGGCAACTTAAAAACAACAAAAAAATAAAGATAAAATATAATATGTTCGCATTTCGACATATGACAGTTACGGGGAACGATGCAGCACATCAGACCGGGCGGGAGGAAGTTGAAAAGTCCTTGGAAACCTGGACGCCTGACGTGGAACATGGAATTGGACACGCGACAAAAGGAAAGGTGCATCAACGCCTCCACGTAGCAGAAGCCAAAGGAACTTCGCGCAACTCATCTCTCTCCGGGTAGTCAATGATGGCATATCATGGCGTTGAAGAAGGGACAGTAGATCCGTACCTCGAACCGGATAGACCCTATCTAATTTGTATGACAAAAATTTCAAAAATCTACTGTGAATACGATCAAGTGCCAGTTGCTGATACGCATAGTAAGGGTACCAAATTAAATTAGAGTATTCTAATTTACTAAGGACATAAGCAAAGTAAAGTGATTTAATTGCATTAACATCTTGGAAAAAATGACTGATTCTAATAATGAAGCTCAACATTCTACTTGCATCACGTACAACATTGTTCAAATGATCAGAAAAAATGAAAGTTGGACAGAAAGTGACGCCCAATTTCTTAACAGACGTTACATTAGCAAGTAATGAACCACGCATTTGATACGGATAACGGATACTACTAATTTTGCGTGTATAAGAAATTATGCAACATTTCTCTATATTTAAACTAAGTTTATTATTACGGCACTAACAGCCATCATGTCAATGTCCTCCTGCAACAATCCCGCATCATTAAGAGAGTTCACTGAGGTGAATAATTTTAAATCATCAGCGTATGCACGTGCATGACATTTAAATAAGGATAGAAGTTCGTTGATATATAGAACAAATAACAGCGGACCCAAATTGGAGCCTTGGGGAACCCCAGACGTAGCTGTAAAGTTCATTGAAGAATAACCATTATAGTAAACATAGCAAATTCTGTTATTCAAATAAGAATATAATAACTGAACTAAAGCTGGAGATGCTCCATAAATACTTATTTTGGATAGCAAAATACCATGGTCGATTGAATCGAAGCCACTGGAAAAATCGGTATAGATAACATCTACTTGTCCCCGTTTATCAAGAGTTTCCGCAACATATTGAGAGAGACAAACCAAGTTAGTAATGGTTGATCGGCCTCTCCTAAAACCATGCTGGTTAGTTGAAATGTACAAGCTAGTGTGTCTATAAATTTTGTTATATATTAATAGTTCAAGTATTTTCGCAAAATTGTTTAAAATTGATATTGGTCTATAGTTGCTAATGTGAAATTTGTCACCTTTTTTAAAAACAGGTGTAATTCTTGTTTTCTTCCATCTTTCAAGAAAGGTACTTGAACTAATTGACAAATTTATGATGAAAGCAAGTGGTTTTGAGAGGACAAAACGGACATCTTTGATTAAGAAACTAGGAATCATATATTCTCCAGCTGTAAACTTGATTTTAAAAGTTGACATAATCGATGTTATATCTTCCTCTGAAACTATATTCAATGTAAATGAAGGGTAATAGGAATTTTCTTCGTTGTTATTCTTATAAGTCGAGCTAGTTGAAAAAATTGGACAAAAGAAGAAGCAAAAGCTTCGACTATTTTTTGAGGGCTATCAAATTCTTCAAGATCATTATGAAGTTTGCTTGGAATTCTAGTAGTTCCTTGTTTTTGATGAGCATACTTCCAGAAATCGGGTGGATTAGATTTAACATTGTTTTCTATGGAGGTAATATAAGCTTTGTAGGCCTCAGTAATTTGACATTTAATTAGCTTACGTAGTCTTTTAAATTCTTCAAGATAATGCTGCTGTTGTATATAACGTATTTTAAAACGCATCAAGTGCGACGTTCACATCTTGAATGTCGTTTAAGAAAGACCAGTCTATGTCACACATATTTTCATAAAGCTGGTTATAATTAGCTTTACGAAAATTATAGCGAGTATTTACGGCCAATTATATTCAACATATGTTTTATTATTAGTAGTTCAGTAATAAAATGATATAAAAATAGGTTATATAAAAAAGAAAAATATATTAAAAATTATAGAAGGAATCAAAACAAGATGGATGAAGTGGAACTTTGCATTTTTACACAAGTATGTAGTGCATTTTGTACATGCTTTACATCCACGATATTTATTTTCTTCTTTTATGACGAGATGATCTTTCTTATCGGTTCTTGTATCTTCTAGCGAGACTGAGAAAGAATAGGAAGCAGATGGATATATAATAATAATAATAATAATAATAATAATAATAATAATAATAATAATAATAATAATA
This sequence comes from Harpalus rubripes, assembly GCA_963082715.1. NCBI lineage: Eukaryota > Metazoa > Arthropoda > Insecta > Coleoptera > Carabidae > Harpalus > Harpalus rubripes. The sequence continues at coordinate 38,755,557 of OY720462.1, read as the reverse complement.
ATAATAATAATAATAATAATAATAATAATAATAATAATAATAATAATAATAATAATAATAATAATAATAATAATAATAATAATAATAATAATAATAATAATAATAATAATAATAATAATAATAATAATAATAATAATAATAATAATAATAATAATAATAATAATAATAATAATAATAATAATAATAATAATAATAATAATAATAATAATAATAATAATAATAATAATAATAATAATAATAATAATAATAATAATAATAATAATAATAATAATAATAATAATAATAATAATAATAATAATAATAATAATAATAATAATAATAATAATAATAATAATAATAATAATAATAATAATAATAATAATAATAATAATAATAATAATAATAATAATAATAATAATAATAATAATAATAATAATAATAATAATAATAATAATAATAATAATAATAATAATAATAATAATAATAATAATAATAATAATAATAATAATAATAATAATAATAATAATAATAATAATAATAATAATAATAATAATAATAATAATAATAATAATAATAATAATAATAATAATAATAATAATAATAATAATAATAATAATAATAATAATAATAATAATAATAATAATAATAATAATAATTTTTTATCTATATTTAGCTGTGGACTGATCGGTCAAGTCAACACCCCCCCCCCCCATGTTATTATACTGCGCGATGGCATTGGGCATTTTTACTGTTATCCTTTATCAGCTCGGCTGTATCTTTTTATATTTTCATTGGTTCTAAAGTGTCACAATTCGATAATTTGCTTGAATGCATCATTGATGTCAAATAAAGGTCTGTAGCAGTCTCGCCTATAACCTAGTCTACTGCTACATGGCCCTCCCGACCAGGAAAACTAATAGAGTTACGATAACGATAATTTGTTTTTGGAGTTCAGTTGTTAAAGTTTTCTAAACAATAAATTTGACGTTTAAATATTTTGTGTTTTTTACATTTTACAATTTAAGAGTTTCTTGTTCTATTTTACCGTGGACCGCCACGCTGGAGGTAGTAGCAACTATAATTTTTATATTTTTGCGTTAGTTACTATAATTGGTGACCCCGAGTTTGGACAAATGGCATCGTCCCAAGCTGACGAAGTACCTGAATTGGATGTAGAAAATCCTCTGTTAGCTGTTCCTCCTAGGTCGGTGTCCGAGAATTCTTCAAAACTGTCCTTATGTTCTGCGGACGAGGTAGATGGAGCCATGTGGATGTGTCTGGCAGATGCATGACTCATAACGGTATTGATGACGATCCAACCTAGATGGGCTCCTTGAACAAGAGTTATTACTTTGAGTAGCCTTCGAATTACTCGGTCGGAATCACAGCACGACGCAGTAGTATATGACATATGGGTGATAAAGATAAATGAGAGTAATTTGACCTAAACTAAGTATAATATAACAGAACTAGTTATAATGAAACAAAATGGAGACACACAGAAAATTTTGATAGAGAGATAATTTGAATAAAGAAATTTGATTGTTCTTCGAGCTTCGTTATTATACGAAGAGCTTGGTATTTTCTTGGGTGTTGAGCATCTCCCGGATCTCTGTAGTAACAATTGCGCCATCACCTAGTCGAGCTTCGTCCGGGTCTGCATTGGACTCTCCCTTTATTGGCAACAGACCTGGCCCATCCTGCATACGCATTTAATCCAGACTCTCCGGAGACCTTGACTAAGATTTCTTTTGCCACATATCCTAGGCTTCGGAATAAAGTAGATTTAGCAGGACCAAGGTCACGCCGAAATCCATACCATTTATTTCCATTTACAGCCGTTACAGCAGCACGGAATTGATTCATTTCTCGAGGATATAGAGCGGCTATCTCATGCCAGGGGAAGGCCGGATGTAATCTGATTGCCCTGCCTACGGTTATGAACGCTGTTAGTCCTCCATTAGCCGCCTGCTGAACTGTAAGTGATAAGCGTAATGCATGCATAATTGAGTCCAATACTCAGTTAATTCCTGGCTATTTGTGTCGTTCACATATGCACCATAGGTATGATAAAACTTTGGAAGAGCTTCTTCATTTATTGATATGTGTTTGGCCAGGTCAGTAGAAATACCCTGTCTGATTTTGTCGCAAAAATGCGTTGAGACTGTTGTGTTTTTATTTGTGTCTTCAGGTCGTGTTTTAAATAACAGACTGTTATATTGTATAAATATAATGTTTATTGTAATTTAGGACATGTGCTTGTCCTGTTGCTATATTTGGTTATGAACTAAACTAATCTTACAAAACTTGTAGATGTCTCTTATACTTAAAGGTACGTTTACAACAACATTAAAGCACAATATACAACAGAGACAGTACCGCGCTTTAGGATCGAGATGTAAATATGGACAAGAATATTCATACCGCTCTTGACACCCGCAGTCGTATGTTGACTAGCCAAATAGATCAGGACACGCATCGCCGCTTCAACACTCGGAAGATGTCCATCAGCCGGCCATCAGCGGCTACAAAGGATGTCAGCGGAGTCCCCGTTCCAGGAAGGTACATGGATAATCTGTCATTCCCGGTCTTGGCAAGAGTTCCATAGTCCTCTGGATCTAGCAGTGTGTGTAGGCAGACTTTATAAAACCTGTCTTCATTTATATTTGTGTTATTTAGATGAAGATGGCGCAAAATGTCTTCAAATCGACGGCGACGTATTGCTTGCGACACAAGGGTTGCTTGCGACACAAGGGATACATGACAATCAGGTTCTTGCTGCCAATACATGCGTTTACTGGGCAATTGATGATAAACAGATACGAGCATTATTCCGACAACACTGCAGATTTCGATATATGTGACATTTAAATTATGATTTTCTTTCTGACCGGCATATACGTTTGTTTGTTTAATAATATGTAATATAAGTTTTTCAGAAAAAGAAGATTTGAATGCTTCTAAGGTAGAATGAATCGTATTTCTTAAAAAAATCTAAGGCTCTGGTCCATACTGAGGGTCAGAAATCGGCAGAGTCCAGTCGTTATTTTTATTTTGCGACCAAATGGTGGCAGAAGGTTTTACCTTACTGACTTTTTCGGATAAACGCATGCGTTTTGATGTTGATGGTTGTGGTTTCTCAGTTTCGCTAACTTGTGAGGAGCCGTGAACCACCGATTCTACAACTAGAAGTTTCAGCTCTGTGTATAAAGTGGCATTGGATATTTTCTTCATTGAAGGCATAGTTCGGATCATCCAGTATATAGTACTAAGCTCAACTGTCCTTTCACCCTGCTCTGCTAATCTTGAAAGAGCAGCTGCTATGGCAATTCCAGTCGGATTAGATTTGTAACGTTCAATTGCACTTATTACAAAGATTGCTGGAACAGGATGGGTAGTCTAAACATTGATCCGTTACGATAGAATATTGTAATAGGATTCAAACAGTTCCTTATACTAGCCAAGGTTGCTGATCTATACTTGGCTTCTCGTTTTTGTACTACTTGATAAAAATAGTAAAAAGCTTGCACAATCTTGTCATCGGTAATCTGTATCGTGTGGAGTGGATCGTTTAGTACTGTTATCCCAGTATCGGTATATATAGGTATATTATAAATATAGTGAACTGACTTTTGGGTACACTTCGTAGCATGACATTACCACAGGATTATCCCAAGCTTAAGCAGGTACAAACACAGAGAGGTATTCTAATATTTTTACTTGCGAACAATGTTTATTACACAAAACAAAAATATATAACAAAAATAAGAATCAAAACATAAGTACAAAACTACTTAATTAATTATCACATGATTAACACGTCAAAAAAAAACAAACATAAAAAAGTAAAAATACAAGTAAAATGAAAAACAAAATAGAATATGTATGTACCATACGAAGGTACAAAAACGTGAACTCTACTTAGGTAACTAAATATCACATAGTTAATATGTTGTCAAAAAATTAACATAAGCATAACCTAAAACATAAAAGTAAAAATACAAGAAAAGTGGACACAAAATATTTACAAGATACAAAATCATGATCTGAAATATTATATGGTCAATATGTACTCAAAAAATAAGTGAGAAATATAAAAAAGTAAAAACACAAGTAAAATTATCACAAAATATATACAAGTTACAAGAACAAAATTTTTTCAGTCGATACCTACAAAGTCTTCATCTTCTGTTTCACTGTCACTACTCGATTCACCTGTATTTACTGTTATTATTAACTCACTTGTAGTATTATTTACAAATTGATATTGATTTTCAATTTCAATTACGTGACGAACACAATTCTTCCAGTTTTCAGCGGTAATTTTATTAATTTCTGAATTGATTGTCTCTATTACTTTATGACTTACTGTTGGTGCAGTGTTGTGTTTTCTAATCCCATTTTTCAATTGACTCCATATTAACTCAATTGGATTAAAAATACAGTAATAGGGCGGCAATCGAAGAACACTATGCCCCAGATTTTCTGCTGCAGTATCACAATAATAAATTTTATCAACAGGTTTTGATTTCACTACTTCTAACAACTGCGCTTTGTTGTAGCTTTCTTCAAAATATATATCATTTTTATATAAATATTCGATAATTTCAGCTTTAGTGTTGTTTTGCGTGGGAACTTTATTAATTTGTCGGGAATGATAACTTGCGTTATCCATAACAATAACGCTGTTTGCTGGTAAATTCGGTAAAAGTTTTTCCGTGAACCATTTCTCAAATACTTCAGCATTCATATTGTCGTGGTAGTCAACGTTGCAATGACGGCTATTTTTAGCAGATAGAAAACTACAATTATCAACCCACCCGTTTTCAGAACCAGCATTTAAAATTATTAACCGTTTTCCACGCGATGCTGGTACACTTACAGTGCATTGTTCACTGCCATTGGTCCAACCTTTAGATTCTGTTTCATAAGTATCGTACCGTGTTTCGTCCAAATATGTAATTGGTCGTTGTTCTTCTCTAAACTTTTTAATAGTGAGTAAATACTTATGACGCCATTGTCGCAACCTATAACTTTCCATTAAAACTCTACGTTTATCCACTTTTTTATACGTAAACCCCATAGATTTTAAGGCATTTCGTAACGTTGAAATACTACAATTAACGCCTGTATTATTATCGTTCAGTCTTTGATGCACTGTTTTTAAGGTTGGTAATATATTTTCTTCATACATAGAATACACGGTTCTTCTAATAACGTCTAAGTCAAAATCAGATAGGGTTCTTCGCTGACCCGTATCTTTTCGCGTTTTCCTGACATGAACACCATTTTTTATTATTTTTTGAACTGTTGTAATTGGCACTTTTGTTAAATGAGCAGTTTTTTTCAAAGGGTACTTATCACCATCTTCTTGTAAAGTATTGTACACATTTAATACTAATTCTTTAGCCTTACGCGGCAAATGAACTCGCTTATTTTTAAAATCATTATCTTCTTCAATTTCAGCCGCACTATCATCACACCAAGGTCTCCACATTTTCGCTGTTCAAATACGTTCAACCAACACTGACCGACAATATCGAACAATGCCTGCATAACACAATGTTTGGCTATTTATGTGTATTTCCAATCATACAGTTAACTTACCAGCCTAAGTACAAATTAGTTTTTAATTATATGTACAGTTTAATTCGGAATTTCCTTAAATACAGGCCTTCCTACTGAACAGCGGCGCCCTGTTGTGAGACAGGTAAAAACCGCAAATTATGCAGTCAGGTCAGTTCACTATATTTAAAATTACCGTATATATATATATATATATATATATATATATATATATATATATATATATATATATATATATATATATATATATATTGTGACGTAATGGTAGCAATAATAATAATGTTCAGTAAAATAAGTTTTGGGCGTAATTTTCCGAAGGGAAAATTACTGTCACACTTACCGCGGCTGCTCAGGTTGGGTTGTGGTTCGCGGGGTCGTGGGTCACTAGACACAAGAACAAAAAATGGGCGCCAGTGATGTCAGGAAAGGGAGTGGACATACACACTCAAAGAAAGTTATATATATATATATATATAATAAAAAAAAAGATGGTATCTTTTATGCCATTACAAACCTTGTTGAGGGGAGTTACAATCTTGATGTGTCCTAGGCCGATCAGGCCGGAGAGTGGGGAAACTGGTGGCGGAGTAACAGTCGTCAGAGCTCCGACAGAATAGCGGGACAGACGGACGGACGCCAAGGCTGTCTAGTACCCTACAAATGGTGGGTATTCGTGGGCAAAGATCAGGTACACCGCCACGCTCCTATGGCGTCGCGGGGTCGTCGTAGGAGGCCGGTGTCGTCGGCAGGTAGCCGGTGCCTTTGAGTAGAGGGCCAGGGGCGCTGTAGTGTCTCAAAGCCCTCCACGTTGTTTTAGTTGACCTGGAGCTTGGTAGCGTTGTGAGCGGCAGGAGGCCCTAGTAGTAGGCGTCGACGTCCCGTAGCTTGACTAGACGGTAGATTCCCCACCACTCTCCCAACACAATCAATCCAGAGCCGGGAACGTATAACAAAATAGGCAATAAAAGGTTAAACCACCAATCGAAGTTAAATGTACAAATAGGGCACTTAGACCCCCAAATAAAATCACTGTAATAAATCTAATATGAGAATATAATAATAAATTACAAAAAAAACAAGTCAACAAAAACCTTCCAATTAAAATTACAAAACAACTTACAAAAAAAAACTAGAATTTCTAGTGCACTTTTGATAAAAAAAAATGATAAACAAATATTGGAAGAGAATAGCTGGCCAAGCTAGAACTGAAAGTAGACACAAATAAATAGAGTAAGGAAGGTAGAGAATAATTGGTTCGTAAAACCATGAAACTATTTCAATGCGAGAATTTTTGTAAGTGGGTTACACTCGTGGATGCCAACAACCCAAAAAAAAAAATTATCTCAAATAACTATATTGGCTTCCATAAAAAAAACCTACTACTTACGCATGACTTCAGATCAGCTAAGAGCTAGTCATAGATTCCGCTATACAAATCATTAACGAACCCCAAAAAATGGGAAACGTTTGAACCGAAACCCAAATAACTGACAAAAAAATTCTACAAAAAAAATAGTAGACCAACCCAAGGGAGTTTAAAAGTTCTCTTCACAAAAATAATATAATTAAATTTTACCAAAAAAAAAAAAATTTTACAGCCAACGTGAGTGTAAAAAAATACACATGAATTTAGAATAAAACCCATCAAAAATTGACAAGCAAAAATAGTAAATTTTGAATAAGAGGACTGTACGAGTTGAAAAATTAAAAACTACAACTCCTAGAGAAGTGCTTCACACTCGTAAACTCGGCCGTGATGCATCCAGAGCAAGGTTAACAAAACAATTTCAATAAAAATCAAAAAAATATTACAACTCACCCAGGAAGATCACTGACCAGCTCACAATTAACGCACAAAGCAAATCGCAGTACGCAAAATTTAGATGAACATGGACAAAAAAAAATGGCAAAAAAACATTAGTTTTCTACACGGGGACAACAAACGTCCGACCGCTGTCGACTGTGAAACACGTCTCCCTCCAACATCCAACACGACGGCACAGGAGACGGACGCGCTCACAGAGACATCGGGCATAAAATACAATTAAACAAAAAAAGTTTTAAAAAATAAAACCGCGAAACGAAACCAAAATCGTTTCAATATATATATATAATCCAATTATTACGCTTATAAATATGACAATATCTGTAAACCATCCTCATAATTGTTAAAACGTAGATCTAGCCATATTCTTTAATTCTTCTTTATCGAAAAGATTTAAGGTAGTGTAAACTTGGATGTCAGCATCATGCCCCGCTATTTTTCGGCTTATTATGTTTTCAATATTTTTCTTTTCGATGCCAAACAATAAGTTTCGCTATACTTTATTAATTTCTTCTAGTGTTTATATACTTTCTGATCCTAATGAACGAAGTGAAGAGAAGTGTAATTTTTGTTCTTTTTCAGCGCATGAAACTTCTGGAGTGGTTTTGAAAATGGGATGTTGGAATAAATCCTATCCACTGATTATCAATATAGAAAATAGGCGGTGACTAGATATTACAATCTACTTCTTCTGCTTGTTTTTGAATTATATGAGTAATCGGAGAAACAAATAATTTTAGATTTTCGAATTCAAGAGGTAATTGATAATAGCACCTATCGGTTCTTCTTATTTGCACAATTTTCGGAGTACTTTTTATAATGTGTATTACTTCGCCTAAAATTCGTCCCACTACTCCTGGACTTTGCTTTACCAATGGACTAACAGCATCCGGAAAAATTTGCGCCAAGATCAAATGATTTTTTAAAATTCCTCTGTGCAATAAACAGCGCCGAAAACTGTATCAATATATAAATTTTCAATAGATCTTTCGAAACTTTGTTCAACGTAAAGAAATTTACTATTTAAATACATCATCACATCTGTATTTTGTACGAGCAAGGGTATTGTTGGAAACATGACTAGATTTTCTCAATATAACGATTAGTTTGGGTATTCAGTTTGCCAATTTTCAAATGAACACAAAAACGTTTTCAATAGAGTGACTGAATATTTTCCCACCTTTTTCGACGACTAAGTACTTCTGATCATCCTTCGTTGTGATTATCTGCGCTGTTCCAGAATACAGCAAGCTGAGACCAGCATCGCAACTTGAATCGGGGAGGTAATTCCAAACAGTTTCACATTTAGTGGAATATAAACAGTAACCATCAAGATAAGAACATACTAAACCTCCTTGAAGACTTATTTCGTTGGTATCGAATTTTACTGAAGCCAAATAATATGTATTGCTACAGTAATTACGACATCCTCCCAGAAGTGACCATTTTCATGATAGCTGGTTCCTGCACATGTGCCATCTGATTTCAAACTACCATAGGCTACTAATGAGGCAAAAGTTGTGCCATTCCTGTTTATTCCTCCAATTATTTGTTGATATATTTGCAATGTTTCAGTTCTATGTAGATTTTTACATTCTTCGGCTCCAATTTTCTGAACATAGCGTGCTACTCCATTTGTTACGGCGGATGTATGACTATACATTCCACAATAATATATAATTCTTGTAATTTCCACTAATTTTACTTCATTCCTTTGGATGACCTTAGTTTGGTCTTGTTCGCTCTTGTAATCGGAATCTGGCTGAGGACGTTCTTTTACATCTTTCAGAGGTATGGTGGTCATGTGTAGTATAGGTCCTTCACAGTCATATGCATTAAAGCCCCAGGACAGTGTCATTACGATTGAAAATATGATTGCGTTGGCATTTTACCTACAAAATATTCACCAGCAGGACATAATTAACTATTACTTAAGCTAACAATATTGGGGTTCACCCCATGCTGAGACCATGTATATCTAAAACTTCCCGTTTTTTATTTAAGTTTACTAAATTAATTAAATTGAGTAAACTTTCATGGTTTCAACAAAAGGTTCGGGATTTATTTTTATATGTTTTATATTACTTATTCTACATAAAAACGTGCACTTTTTATCTGTAGAGATAAAATTGACGTTAATTTTAACACTTAGGTTTCCTTCCTTTAGAAGGCTTCCATGTGAAAGGGCTACGTCCGCTCGTATTCCAATGGGGCTTAGTTAAGCTCACTAATTTAGACGAAATTTCCAGAGGTCGAAAGGTGAGATACTAGCCTCCTAAACTAAGTTACGCAAAAGGATCCAGCTGAGCTATTTGTACTAATTTGCCAAATGATATACTTCAGCTAGCGGAATCGAGCTTTTGTTGATACAAAAAATTAAATGTATATAATGGTTATAACCTCCAAATTTTCAATTTGAGAAATAATTTCGGAAATAAAAACTCAGTTGAGTTTCCGCAATAAAAACAGTTTGATATATTTTCCCACTATTTACAATGGACAAAAAAACATTACCTGTTATAAAAACAGAAAACAACATTTAAAGTTTCTACTTCAGGTGATGTCAATAACTTTTTAATCACGCTTTTCCTCACGTGTGATCTTTGATCGATTTTCTTCCTTAATATCGTAAACCAGCCATCCGGCGCCTCCCGTGCGGTATCAGCTGTCGGTCACTCTGTCGGTAGCGCGACAGATTCGAATTTTAGAAAACGTTGACACGGATACAAGTGTCGTTTTATTTACATGTATATTTTAATTAAAGGATTTTCGAAAACAAATTTAATCATTGACAATACAATATCCCAATTTGGTAACGGGCGTACGAAACAGAAATTCGAAAGTAACCTTGTGATACCATATAATATATCGACAAAGTACAGTAAAATAAGCAGCTAGTTGATCTGACAAGTCAATACCCATCTTGAATTTATTATACAAAACAATTGCTTCTGGCTTATAAATTGTTTCACCTTTACGATTTTTTTTGTTTGTCTTGATGATGTTTAGTGTATGCCTCGTGCTAATAAACCTAACAGGTATCTTGTCTTTCCAGTTGCCGATAACTTTCCTATTACTTTCTTTTCCCTTGATATCTCCCTTTTTCATTTTCTTTTCATCCAAAATTTCTTGGTACCCCTTTTACGCATATCCGCAACGGACCAACGGTATGGGTGTTTCTTTCCAACAGTAAATCTGATAACTCAAGGTTGTTATAATAATGTCTGCTACCAGAGTCCGTCCAGTATCAAGGTAATTTTTCATTAATTTCAAAATAACTGTATTGCTACTTCGTCCTGCACTCACAGTATCACTCTTCCCTTTATAAATTTCGGTTTCGTAAGTGTAGCCACCTTCGTCGCATAGCTTGTATGTTTTCACTCCGTATTTCGACGCCTCTCCGGGAATATATTGGCGAAATAGTAACCGACCTTTGAGTGGTACCATAGATTCACCTATGAATACTACCTCCAAGGGGATTTCTAGTTCCTTGAATTTCTTGGTCAACTCGGCTGTAAGAGGTCTAATTTTATACAAGCGATCCTCTTTATTTGATGCATCATTATCAGCAAAATGGAGAAATCGTAATATGACCTGGAATCTATTTCTCGACATAACATGTCGAACAAAACAGTGACGATATAGAAATTTACGCGACCAGTAATCTGATATTTTGGCTAGTCCCATATACAGCATAATAGCAAAAAAATCTTCCATTTCTTTGGCAGACACATCAATTCAATTTGATTTGCATTTCCTAGCATTTTTGTTTGTTTCCAATACAATAAAATCCAAAATATCTGAATCCACAAAGAGTCAGAACATATCCACTGGTCTTAGACATTTATTCGGCCTACATCAGTGAAACCAAACTGATTCAAAGATGATCCATCTACATCACTCCATGAAATTACCGTCGGTTGATTGTGATTAACGTCGTCATCTGCCTCTGCTGAATGGGAATCATTGTCGGCAATTTCGGATTCTGTTTCTGACTCAGATTCTGATTCAGAACTGGGCACGTATTCTGATACAGAGGAAGAAAATGGCTCTTCTTTGTCACTTTCTAAGTTCAGGTTTTGAGGACTTGTGTGTCCACTATTCACTACAAACTCATGGGCCTCATCCTCCTGCTCTTCGTTGCCATTCTGACTCTTTTCTTCTATATAAAAATACATTATGTATTCCTGTTTATTATGCTACTAACCTCAAAATTTATTACCTTCATATTCCAGCTCATTGTACCATCGCAGTAGCTTGACTTCCTCTTTTGGATCAATATTGGGGTCAAGGTCAACTTAGCGACTCTGCCACAAACATACAGGTTAAGTCACTATCGAAGCTCCGGTACACACGTCCGTTCACTTCAACAACTACTAAGAGAGTCGACTTGTTCTAACTTATCTCAAGTAGCCACATTTGGTTCCCTGTGCCTGGTTGCGGAAAGAATTCTCGCATGTTGATTTGCTAATTAGTTGCATTCAAAAAGTCACATATGCCCTATATATTAGACAAAGACAAGATCTGTATTCTGCGTGTACGACAAAGATGCTACAAGGTAGCGGTGATTTCATCCCCTACTTAAACAAAGATGCCATGATATCTGGGACTGGTGGGTGTGACAGAGATAACCTGCGATAGCACTGGTTTTATCCCCCACTTCTCAATGTTAGATAGAAAGGGTAAAATTCATAAATCTTTTAAATGTAGCTGGAGCATTACATAATCAAAATGTATTTTATTAAATTCATAATGTCCATCTGACACTGAAAATGCGATCTTTTTTGTCATATTCATCCATATCTGTATGATGATAAGCTGCGGTCACACTAAATAAATAAGCTTGCATTATTAAATTGTTTAATTTATTCGTTTAAATTTGGAATAGAATAATAATCTTTTTTAGTTGTGGAATTTAATTCACGATAATCAATGCACATTCTTACGTTGGTTTCTCCTGGTTCTGTTCTTTTTAGTGATAAGTAAAACAGGAGCCGACCATGGAGAAATTGAAGGTGTTATAATTTTAGGTTTTAGTAATCTATCAATTTCGTCTTTAATAATTTGCGTCTGGTGATAAGGTACTCGATAAGGACGTTTCGTGATTGGCGGAACATTTTCTGTTATAATTATATGTTTCATTTTTGTAGTACTAGTAAAAATAGAATTGTCATCAATAAGTATATCATTATATCTATCCAATAATTCAAATAATAAATTTTATTATTTTTTTCGTCTAAATGTGAAACATCTATATCTTTAAAAATATCACTTTTATTTTGTTAAATATAATCAATTGGAAAATCACTGTTATTATTTTCATCGTCTTGATTGTTTACTTCCGAAGTTTTCTATAATTTGAAATTCATTTGTTGCTATCTATTATTGTATTGTTTTAATTCTACTAATTGGAAGGTATTATTGGATAAAAAGCTTCAATTGATGTTTAAAGTTGTTTATTATTATAACAACCAAAAGACGACGTTTCGGCACATTGTTATGGCCATTTTCAAGTCACATAAAGTGAAATTTACATTCAGTCAAGTTTCATTGAAATTTAAGTTACATTATAAAACGACTTTAATAAAAAAAAAAAATTACAACCCATAATTGAGTTTGATATTTTCACAACCGCCTGCGCAGGTCGGTGAGTCAACGGCGACTGACCTACCAAAGGACTTCAGCTTACTGACAGGGTCACTTTCGAAGTGTGTATTTTCACAATAATTCATCGCTTATAGCCGTCTTTGTTTCACTATTTATTTGGTATACTCAACATTAAATTATTTTTACAGCTGCATCTGGCCTTTCGTAAATATGGCTATTGATTTAGAATGATATGTACAAATGATAAAGTTTTATCACTTAAAAATTGAAACAAGTACAATAAGTATAATTAATTGTACTATTATATGAAACTTGGTTTAATATCCAAATTAACATTTTTATTGGGCAGGCAGTCCTTTAAATTTTTATCAATATTTTGACCGTTATCTATTTGAATTTTATTTTTTCATTTTAATTCGCCCTAATAAATTTTGTGATGTTTCATGTTATCCAATTTAGTTTCCGTTATAGTAGTTTCCCGTATGTTATTCTCCGTACTTCCACATTCCTGGTTTGATTTATTTGAAATAGTATAATTTTTTCTTTAATAATATTAAGATTTTCATTGTCAGGTTCTAAACACATTTTTATTTTTTATTTGAAATAATATAATTATTGACAAAGAAATTTTTGCTTTTGTATAATTTAGGAAATCTACCAATTATACCATCAGCTTCCAGAGGTAATTTATTACTGCAAACTAATACATCAAAATACGAATTTATTTTTGTTCAATCCAATTTCTACTCTAGCAGTGCCTAATATTGGTAATTTATGTCCCTTTATACTATTAAAATTACTATTTAAGGACTTTCTCACTTTAAAATAATTTTGTTGAATATTATCTTGAATGAATAAATTTATAAAACACAGTACATTTTCAAAATGATAATTATCTAAATATATTTGTTCTTCTTTTTGTAAAATGGGCGAAATTTAAATTGGTACTCCTCTATTAGACTTACTTTTTCTTCTCTCCGTTCTCGGGTTCGAACGAAGGACAATTTGCGTTTTCTGAATTCCTCTTTTTGGGTACAGCACCCGTAGTGGAGAGAGTGTTAAATTATTTATTATTTTTTAATTTGGAGATATTTAGTTTCTTATTAATATTAAATTTTTTATCTCCTTTCTTTACAATATTTATTTGTATTTTTGCCGTCCTGCAAAGTTATATTATTCAAATCTCAATTAAAATTGTTGTTCCTATTATTAATAGCTACTTGATATTGTTCCTCGAAACAAGCTATTTCTTGTGCTGTTTCTAAATTTAAATATTTCGCCTTCATAAGTGTTAAACCGATTTTTCAATCATTTCTCTTCTTAATCCTGTTTTGAACTGATTTAAAATCATTTTTTTATTTTGTTTCTCAGGGCCAGGCTTTTCTGCATTTGGCGCACTAGAAAGATCTTCAGCAAGAATATCTGCTGCAATTTCTTGTAGATACGTAACAAACTCCGACACAGTTTCATCGTGTCTTTGGTAGCATTTCCTTAAATTATTTATAGCCTAACTTGGCGTTCTTACTATTAAAAATCGTTTAATAATTTCTTTTTTAAATTCTTCATAATTTAGAGTATCTAATTTAGTATTTACTTCAAAAAATTTAAGAGGTTCTCTTGAAATTTAATTGTTGATTGATCCCAAATGTCTAATTTTGATGGTCTTTCAATTTTTATTTAAATGAGATTTTGGATCTTTACTCGAAAATGAGTCTATATTGTAGCTATCATTCCTAAGGGCATATTAAAAATATTAGGAGGCATAATTTGTACTTGTGAGTTGGACGGTGAGGAAACATCATCATTAGACATTTTATTTTTATAATATTGTTAACTAACAATAGTGTGTAAAGTTAAACTATAAAAGACTGAATTTTACTTAAATTTAAATGATTGATACGTAGGTTACTTAGCTTAGGTGAAACTGCGGTGTTATCTTCATGTGTCATGTTTGTGTCGGAACCTGGCTTGTTTTCTGGTCATGCTTTGGTCATCGAGCATCCTGTAATATCGGCGCCTCGGGAAAATCCTCTTCGTTGTTGGACGACGTCGGTACGGTCCCCACTTGTCCTGCATGCTCTTTCGGGATTTTGAATGCTTTTTATTTTTTCGACATACCATCGGACGATTGGCGGTTACGTTTCTTATGCCCGTTCATATTATTGCTTAATGCAACTTTTTTTCTCACATAACGTTCACTTTTCTTTTTGTTCACGAGTTTCGTTCTCCGTTCTTTCTCATAAATGCTTAAATCGTTGTTGATGTAAATATGCGTTCCTTTAAGCATACTTCTCTTTGAAAATATTAATTGTTTATTTGTAACAGATGAAAAAGTTACTAGCAATGGGCGTTTTTTTTCTGCTTTTTGACGTAAGTGAAAGGAGTTTTCTATATCACCCTTGTATTCAATATTAATAAATATTACCTGTGTATTTGATAACTAATTGGTTGTTATTTAGAAATCATCACAAAACATTTCTATGAACCTAATTCCGTCATTTACTCGTTTATTTCATTCGTCTTTAACAACTTCTGTTGATTTTTACCCCTACTTCTTTGTTTGAAACATTAATCTGATCACTTTCGACCTGTTCTTCGCTTTCTTCTGTTTTGTTTCTTAGCTACTTTCTGTTGTCAACTTTGTTTTCATTTCATGCTATAACACTCCACATCCCCAATGCAAATGTATTGCAAAACATTTCTGTGCACACTTCTTTCATTTTAGTATTTCTTTATCTCCAGATTCGGCACGCCATTTTTGTTTGGGTTTTTCGCAGTCTACAAGGGATGCAATATATGATTTTATTTCACCCCATGAAATATTTGACCAAAAATGTTTAAATAGTTCTTGACGAAATGTTTCCGGAATGTCATTACGAAAACATTTACCTGATTTCAAACAACACTGAAAATTACAACGGGGTTTCCCATTTTCTTTACACGACATACGTAACTTTTACCAAGTTTTCTCAGCGTCTTCTGTTTGTTTCTTTTACATTTATCTCTGTTCACTTTTCCTCTTCTACTTCTTAATTTTCTGCTTTTTTTGCTCACGGGATGACGTGCTATTATTTTCACTGACAACGTATTCCGTATCTTTCGACCCAAGATTAGTGTCATTTAGGGCAACCAAAAATATGCTCTAAAAAAATTGTTTTAAGCGCCTAAAAAATGCTCTATAAAAATGAAAATATGCTCCATAAAAAAGAAAATATGCTCTTTAAAAATGAAAATATGCCTTTAAAAATATGTTTTCTTAAATCTATAGGCAAGGTCGAGGGTACGGTAAACACGACGAAATACAATAAAAGTAAATTGTTTATTTTTCTATTTACATAAACGACATATTTATGATTACAAGAACATTTTTTTTTTATAAACTAGAATAGAAATAGTTTTAATTTAAATTTTTATTACAATAAATGACAAATATCTTATTTAAGTTTTCAAAAAGAAAACTTTGTCTATTTGCGCGTAAAACATTTTTATACATGGAGAAACTTCTCTCCACATCAACGGATGTTATAGGTGCAAATTTAAATGCTAGAGCTTAACTAATACTATATTTTTTGTCTATTGTTGTAGATCCTGTAGCCAAACATGCCGAAATTTCCTTCAAAAGGGAAAAACCATGATTTTTTGAAATGACCGTGGCTAGTTTTTTCTTTACTAAGTTAGCTGCTTCACCGTTTATGCTATTAATTTTATCCTGAGCATGTGTGACAACCTCAACCTGTACACCAAGCGGTAACACAGACGTTTCAAGTGTTTTTATTGATGTGCTAAGGAATCCATAATTTGAGGCAATGAAAATCAAGTCGAGTTTAATTGTATCGTCACTTAACAGGTCCTTTGAAATCTTGACTGACGCGGCCTCCTCCTCGTCAAATGCTTCAAATACATATGCAATTTTCTCAAAGTTGGTGGCATAGTAGTTTACGGCCTCTATCCATGTTCCCCATCGAGTAGTTACTGGTTGCGGAGGAAGTGCTAGATCAGGCGCCAAATCATTAAAAATTGCTACCCTTGACGGCGCTGTCAGAAACACTTTTTTTACATTGGCTATAAGGCGATCAACGTTTGTGTACATGCTTCGAATTTGTTCACATACTCGATGAAGTCCGTGTGCAAGACAAGTTATATGTGTTACTTTTGGGTAAAATATTTGTATGGCCTGGGCTGCTTTTACCATATATGGCGCAGCATCTGATATAAATAGTAAAATTAAATCTCTGTTAAAACTTTCACCCAAAATCTTAATTGAATCATCGAAAAGTCTTGCAATTGTGCTATGATTCGCCTTGTCAAGTACTGCAGTTTTTAACAAAAAATTTTGCCTAGCGATCAGTTCATCTTGATCCAAAATTCCAATGATGACATTTGCCACATATCTCCCAGTTGCATCCGTAGTTTCATCGATTGAAATCCATAAGAAGCGATCTTTGATGCAATTGTGTATATGATCTATAGTATTTTTGTGAAGGTTTTTAACGTAATTGGTCAGAAGAGTGGTTTCCGATGGTACTTTGTGCACCGTGTACTTTTCTAGGAACGACACAAATTTTTTGTTACGCATTTTATATAATGGTACATCAGCGGAAATAAGAGCGCTACATAAATCTTCTGCAAATTGAGCATCTTTTGACTTAGATGTGGAACATTCACCAAAGAAAGTCTGCGTAGTTTTCTTTGCATTATTTTTTTGGTCAAGTTCAATATGTTTTGTAGTTGCTAAATGTTGTTTTACCGTAAAAATTTTCTCGGCCGACACAGATTTGTTGCACACTTTGCAAAAAAGCACCTTACCATCTGTCTTGAATACCGAATATTCACGCACATATTGCGACAACCTTTCTGACATCAACGTCTTTACTTTCGGCATAATCTTAAAATAATTTACAATTCATAGTAAATATTATAATTTTTAACAAATTTTTACACTTACCACTTTCCAAATTACGTCGTAGTTTATGTGGGCTTTGTACAACGAGCGAAGAGCGCAGGAGAACACAATCTTGCAGAATGTTGAGCGAAAGACATATCGGCCGGCAAAACGAGGAGTCACCTGGCGACCGATTGGGGAATTACCGGACGCCAGAACGGAAAATCGGAGGAATACTAATTGGTGACTGTCATATTATTTTCGTATAAATTTGTATAGTAAATTTAAAAAAATTGTACTTTAGATATATAAATGACACAAAAATATGCATTAAAAATATGCAGTTTTTTCGAAAAATGTCATATAATCCCCAATATGCAATATATGCTCTTATAGTTGAAAAATGCAAAAATATGCCCTAATATGCATTTGCATATTTTTGGTTGCCCTCATGACTCATCATCATTAAATTCTATTTCTCGAGTATTATTATCAATGGTAATTGTACTTAATTTAATTATATTTTCTTGCTTACTTATTTCAGGATGCCATCTATTTCCATATTTATTTAATTGGTTTCTGGTACTTGAAATTTTATTTGTGTATCCTCTGGAGTTTTGCACGTGATTATGTTAAATCTTGACAACCGGTAGTATTAAAATGCATTCGTTTCCGATAACTCAACTTCATTGGAATAAATAAATAAAATAAAAAATAAGTAGGTTATAAAAGACTTAGGGCCGGTTTTATAAAGAAATTGAATCTTCACTTAAAATTTACTTCCATAGTAAATTTAATGAAAAGAAAAAATGCAACACGATTGTTTGACAGCAATGATTTAAATGTCATAAGAACAGGGAAACTGATTCGAATTTGTTCCTTTCATTAAATTTACTTGACAACTAATTTTTAAGTGAAGATTTCATTTCTTTATAAAACTAAATTGAATCTTCACTTAAAATTTACTTCCATAGTAAATTTAATGAAAAGAAAAAATGCAACACGATTGTTTGACAGCAATGATTTAAATGTCATAAGAACAGGGAAACTGATTCGAATTTGTTCCTTTCATTAAATTTACTTGACAACTAATTTTTAAGTGAACATTTCATTTCTTTATAAAACTGGCCCTTAATGTAGTTATTGAAATTTTGACATATGACAAAGATGTTTTTAGCTGAAAAAAATATTTTATTGACATAGTTTGCTGAAGCAGACAATTGCATGACAGACTGCAGCCTTTGTACATCAACATCAGCATGAGTATGGGTATCCGATATAGGAGTAAATTACAGCAAAAATTTAAAATAACTTCTAAGGTAATAAGATTTATCATGTTTCCAGCACTGTTACGATATAGAAGGTTTCTACATCCGAAGCGGAATGTTTTGATATTTTTAAATTAAAAACCGTTCAATCTTCGGTTTATTATTGAACATTACTTTTATTGTTTACAAAGGTTTAGTTACAAAGTTTAACAAATAATGTGTATTCTTAACTAAAAGTTCATTATACGTGCCTCACGCGTGCAGTCTGTTGCTCGACTCTGGTTCGACTGTCGCTTGCACAGACCAAGAGAGACACTATATAGACAAGAAACTCCCTAAGATTATCTCTTGATTGTGACACAGGTCGCCAATGGCGCTGTTCACAATAAAAACCGTAATTTTAAAATCTTTTAAATATTTATATTTGAAAGTAATTCACAGAAATAAATTTATTTCTCTATGCAGATTTATTTCTGTGAAGTAAAAGATACAAAAACAAATATAATATTATATAATGAATAAAAAATGTGATGTGGCCAGCACATTACCTTCCGTCAGTTCTATGTATTTTGTATAAATGTCATACAGAAAGTTCCTTGCAAAAGATTACATTTCTTGTACATTACCTTAAGGCAGTTGTTTGTATGTATTTTATACAAATTGCATACAGAAAGTTTCTAACAAAAGATCCTATATTTCCAGTAAAATTATAACATAAACATACTGTCAACTGCACTTGACACTGACATCTTTCAATCAGAATTTTCTTAATGTAGCAGCTGTTTCCAGAGTTATAGCAAAGCTGACTAATATATATGATATTTGATTTCTTTATAATTTTTTAACTTTTTGTCCATTTAATATGAAGTATAAAATGCATTCAAATCGTATAGAGAATAAATAATTCTTTAATATTTATAATAACATTAAATGTGAAAAAATGATATTTAACATCGTTTTTTCAAGAAAAACTGTTAAAATCTTCAAATGAGGGTACTTCCGGTTAACCAATTATAACCAAAATCTAATCAGCTCTTCACATGGATGTAGCGAAGAGGAATACGAAAGAATTATAATTTTTGGAATTGTAGTATTAGAGTTATCGCATTAGAAAATTTTGTCACACACAGACACACACACACACACACACACACACACACACACACACACACACACACATACATACACACACACACACACACACATACAGACATCATCGTAAAAATAGTAAAATCGTATTCTAGGGACCCTAAAACGTGCTTATTCATCAAAATCTCACCACCGAATTTTTTGACCAAAGACAATACCTTCCTTACCTAAAGGTGACGGAAGGTAAAAAAGACAAGTATATTTAAGTAAGCATTTTTATTTTGTTGATTTGTTCTTTTCTTTTTTATTGCTAATAAACTTAGCATATGCTTTTTTTTAATACAATCTGTAAAAGTAGCTTCCCTACTTTCTTTCCCCTTTAAAAATTTATTACAATTATTTGTATACATATGAATAAAAAAATGGAACAAATATATTTATAAAAATATCTTGCAAGTCGTGCTTTTCACAAGTAAAATTAATTTGTACAAGACTTTTTAATAAGCGAACTAATTTTTCTTTTAACTTGTTCGCAGTACAAAAACGAGCCATATATACATGTAAAATATTTTCACATTTAGTAAAAAAAAATCTAAAATTAGTATTTGGCCTGTGGGCTGTAGGCTCTGACTTCTATTAAGCCGTGTTCGGGATCCGACTCTGCAGAAATCAATTCCTGCTTGCAATGTTCGCAGGGCCCAATTCTCCGTAATATCCTACGCGACATGTATCCCGCAATGTACGAGTGTGTTATTGTATTAATATACTTCTCAGGCACATTAACATCCTCAAATTTTTCTTCATTTGCAGAACCCACGTCTACAATTTCTTCTCTTACATATAAAAAATTCTTAAGAGATTGTAGAGCTCCCTCCGTCTCGACTTCTTCGCAATTTGCTCCTGGTGAGTGACTTGAAAGAAAGTTGTTGACAATGAGCGCCTTAAATGAAGAGACAAATGATGAGCATGTAGGATTTATGTTCCGTGTCCCGGAATACAGCCGAAGAAATTCTCCACAGGGTCTTGATTTAAGTTTCGTGTACACAGAAATGCAAATCCGACCCTGTTTAGTTTTCTCCAGATCTATATGAATCCCCGCAAAGTCTTCATCCAGTTTTTTTACAGATGGCGGAACATGTTCTGTATCATCTAGTTTTCTGTATTTGATTATAGACAGAATTTGTATAGCTTCGTTCCAGAACTCCATGTGCTCTGACTCAGTTGTTACAGCACATCGCAAATTTTTTCCATGTGTAGGACGAACACTGGAACCGTTGACACTGTCAAATAGTTTGTCGATAAATAATAAAAAGTCAGCAGTGTCTTCTGCACCTGGAAGTAGCTGACCGCATCCTGAAAATAACAAAAAATATTGTAGAACATTATAACTGTCAACGTCATTTATAATAATGATAATAATAATATATGAATAGAAATAATAACGAAATTTAATTAAGCCTCGCATAGTCGACGAGAGCCGATGCGATAATACTTGGGAAGCATACTTCACTTAAATTTTTATTTTTAATTTAAATTTAAACAGCATATAAGTAATATATTACGAGTATAACCATTATAATCAAATGATGATACGCGAGAAATTGAGTTTCAGTAACAATATAATTCATAATATTTTAGTAATACATAAAAATATACAGTTGTCACATTTTCAATGGGTTTTCACTTAAAAAACATAGAAAATATATATCAAAAAGCATATGAAACAAGTAAAAGAATATTCAAAACAGGATTCCCTTTAAAAAATGTTACACTATGTACACCTTTTAAAAGTTTATACCCTTTTGTAAGATAATTTTCTTCAGTGATACTATTCGCAGTGTTGTTTATGGGTTGTAAATCATCAGGGGAAGCACCGTTCTCAGTATGAATAACTGACCAATGTGTAGTCTCACTCTCTTCAATCATTTTTTGTGCTAGTTTCATCATCAATTTTGAACGTTTAGACATTTTATAAACTAAAAATAAAATGATATGATTGTCATATTGGAAATAATGTATACTTATATTTGGGGAAAAATGTCATATCTCTAAATTTAAGATTATAAAACAATCCCAAATCAAATATTTTGTTCATAAATATACAGAAAAACGTCATATTTTAAAATGTGGCGTTACTATACAGTCATTAATATTGTCGATTTATAAAAAAAACGGCACATCTCTAAAATGCCGATAAATGAGAAGGAAGACCAATGGAAATATACATAACTTTTTGAGCAAAAATGACATAAGTCCAAATATGACGATTTTCTAAAAATGTAGATGATGAAAAACCTTTACCTTTTAAGCGAAAACGACACAAATCCAAATTAGACGTTTTTCTATTAATAGTTAAGTATAGACCTCCTTCCTTCACTGCTCTAACTCAACTAGTGACACTTTTCATAGACCATCGCTACGATCTTGGTAAATCGAAAAGGGACACTTGCCATCTAGCGAAAATGTATGAATTTACAAGTGTCGTTTTTCCACATAAATATAAATGCTAATTTTGACTTGTGTTTCTATCAACGGAGCGATATATATATATATATATATATATATATATATATATATATATATATATATATATATATATATATATATATATATATATATATATATATATATGTATATTATAATAGATTTATTATACTTCAAAACTATTTATTGCACTATTACATTACCATCAAAATCTATTACCTTTTTTTTAGAAATGGAAAAATCAAGGATTTTGTATATTCAATTAAAACACAATTCTTATATTATTTGTATATGTATATTTTAAAGAAAATAAATATAAATTATACTTTTATAAATAATCAACATAAAAATAATTAATCATTCTTATTGAGAAACATAAATATATGAAAGAATACTAAGGAACAAATCAGCTTTACTAAAATGTAATGTCTGCTTCCAATTCAGTTAGTCTCCTGTGTTACATTTTCATTTTTGTTTGTATTATATAATAAATTATCAGGTGGAATGAATTCGTAGCAAGTATTATTACCTCCTTTTAATATTTGTTTGGTATGCAGTAAGGCATCGCAAGTATTAATATGCAGCCGTTTTCTGTGTTTTGTTCTCAGTTAACATATATATATATATATATATATATATATATATATATATATATATATATATATATATATATATATATATATATATATATAAATATTCTTATAAATTTTTATATATCATTCGCATTTATATCGGGTGGATAGTTTGGATTTTTTTGAACACCGTTTACATTAGTTTTTTTCACTATCATTTCATTACAACCATAACTTTCAATTGTTTTGTGTTAATACATTACTAGATACCTTTAAAGAAATTGAAAACTCCACATATATTTTTTACAGGAGCTTTTTTTTTTCTATAACTGTCACTATGCTGTTTATAGTTTATAAATGACACGTGACCATTCAAATAAAAAATGCTGATGTTTGACAGATCATACCATCTTTCGGACACAAATTATACTGTATGTGAATTAGAAGGTATGCATATACATCATGAATGTCTCGCTGATTCACTAACACTTTTAAAATACATAGTTATAAACCTGTGTTGCAAATTTGCAACCATATGAAATGAAAGGTTTCTTTATAGAATTAGAAAACGTAATATTTTAGTGGAATTTTATTAATTTTAAGTATCACAAAATGTGAAATTGTGTATTTTCCGTTTACGGTTGTGAACGTACATTTTTCTTCATAGGTTTTAATTTTTTTGAAATTGACTAAATGTGGATGTATTGAATTCGTATTTGAACCTGTGTCTAATAAAATGAGATACGCGTAGTTTGTTTGTATATGTAGCGACGGTAAATTGTATGTTAGGCTAGACATTCATTGTTTTGTTCGTGTATTTCTAATTCTGATTCTAAAAAGAGAATCGTTTTTAGTGTCATCTTGTTCTCTGTATTCGTCAACAATTTGTTCTATTTGGTCATCTGATCTTTCGTTGAGATTGTAATTTTCCTTAATTTTTTGAGTATACATAAGTGTATTAAGTCTTGTTTGCTGTCATTTTAAGTTTTGGCGAGGGGCAAAGACTTTTCATTGTGTTTGATTATTGTTAAATTAAATTGGTTTAAATGAGAATTGTTGGGCTGCGATTTTTTTTGATGGTATATTGAAGCTAAAATTTTGCTTATATTTTAACATTGGTTGTCGAGGTAGGTTTTGATGTAAATAATTAAATTCATTTCTCAATAAACATTCACACTCTTCCAATGTACTAGGTTGTTTAACAATAATTGATCCTCTCACTGATAAGGGTAGGAGTGTTATAAAATGAAGAGTGGAAGTACCAAAACGGATAAAGTGCCAAAAATAAGTTTCTGAGATAATGAGGAAAAACGTAATAAAACAAAAACAAGTAATGTCGATAAACATTTATTTATATATACGAGGGTCATTCAATAAGTAAAGAGACAAATTCTATAATTTTAAAACTATTCAATGAATGTGTACAATCTTTTCAGGGGTGTTAGTTGGCAACCTTGGGCTATGCTCTGATCAGCTGTTTCATCATTTTATGTCAACATAACCTCAAAATTGTTAGTTCACTAGAAGATTGCACCTTAGAAGAGCTGCGCTCAGTCATTAGATTTTTAGTCGCAGAAGGTGTAAAACCAAGTGAAATTTTTTCTAGAATGTTGATACAGTACGGTAAAAGTTGTATAAACCGTGCGAATTTTTACAAGTGGGTTGATCGGTTTAAAAGTGGCAGAACAAGTGTAGGTGATGAACCCCGATGTGGTTCAAGTAAGTGCTGGAACTGTTCACAATGTCATTCAGAACAATTTAAAGTACATAAAAACGTGTGCCAGATGGGTTCCCAGACAGCTTACTGACGCTCATAAAGAATCAAGGCTTTCCATTAGTCAAGACTTAAAGCAACGAAGTTTGATTGAAGGAGACGCTTTTTTTAAAAGAATAGTGACCTGCGACGAGGTCTGGACCCTGAGACCAAAAGGCAGAGTATGGAGTGGAAACACACTAGCTCTCCAGTTCGCAAAAATTCAAGGTTCAACCTTCCGCCGGTAAAGTTATGCTGACCATCTTTTGGGACTCACAGGGTCCAGTCTATTGCGATTTCCTTGAAGATCAGCGAACTATCAATAGCCAATACTACTCTGAGATGCTAGAACACAAAGTTAGACCAGCTATCAGGAGCAAACGCCGTGGACTCTTGTCAAAAGGAGTCATTCTTCAGCACGATAACGCCCGCCCTCATACAGCCCAGCTGACCCGTGATAAGCTTCAAGAATTGGGTTGGGAAGTCTTACCTCATCCTGCCTACAGTCCCGACCTCGCCCCATCTGATTTTTACCTGTTTGGACCACTCAAAGACGCCCTACGTGGAAAAAGATTTGCTAACAATGAGGAAGTTAAGGAAGCGGTGCAAAAGTGGCTTCGGGGTAAATCGAAAGAATTCTTCGCCAAGCGAATAAAGAACATGTGTCGTTACCTGGCGTTGAGAGTCAATCGTGTCTTGTTTCAAAAGTTTTGTAGCTTTTCTCTGGTGAAATTCCAACTGAATCGCAGCATACTTACTGGACTCCAAGTTTGCTTTAATTTCGCAATGCAATTTGTTGCAAGTGTGACAAGTATCCATGCGTGGACGATGAAATGAAAGATTTGGAAACGACTTTTTAAAAACCGTAATATAAAATTTGTAAGTTATGATTGAATCAGGGTACTTCGTTTGGAATGCCTTAAATAATCTATGAATATTTAAATCTGGACTTAAATATTCTTTATTTGATTTCGCATGAGTATAATGACTAATGTCCCCTGGTATGGAATTAATGTGATCTTTCACAGGTTGTCGATCATTTTCTGAAAATTTAGGTTCCTTATGATTGGTACGTTTATCAAAGAAAAAGGTATCTCCTAATTTCTTCTTGGTAATAAGAGTTTCCAGTCTTTTTTTCGTAACACCAAAAGTATCCATAAAAGTTTTCTTACAAACTTGAACCATGTCTCCTTCCTCATCCAGGACTGTGTAGGACACGGTTGTTTGACGTCTACTCTCCTCGGGTTAATCGTAGTTACCATTCCGACGTCTTTTAATCTTCAATAGGTGTATAAGTCCCATCAAATAGGTACCCTGTGTTTTATAATCTTCTGCATAAAATTTCTCAAACAAAGTGTTCGTCGTAGTGTGACTAAGCTTACTGCAGTGAAATTTGCATTTACAAGAAACCTGGAAACAATTTTTTAAATAATAACTTATAGTACTTATAATGTAATATTAAAAAGACATCATAGTTACACAAATAAAGCTTAGGTTATGTTTACAAACCTGTTGCATTGGTGCTTTTTTGCATCTTTGTCTTTAAATTTTCCAGTTTTATACGCCTTGCCAGCTTCTCTATTACTTCTTTGTTCACTTCTAAACCTTCCAGTTCCTCTATTTCTTCGTATATTAACATTAATTGCACTCATAATTGTAACACCAGTTAAACAAAATATACATAGCACAAATAATAAAAATGGCACATACCACGTTTGTACAGTAATAAGGTTGGCGCATACTCACAGCTCCATCTTTCGATGAGTCTAGTAAGCTCTGTGTTCATCATGGCATATTGCACCTTTGCTAGGACTTGCAGCCTACTATATAGAACCTTTGTATGGCAAAAACTCATTTTTTAAAAATTTGGTACTTCCACTCTTCAAATGTGAACTACTAAATTTTGGTTTCATTTTATTACCTATTGCATTATTATTTATATTCTTTTAATAATTAATATTTAGATTTATAGTGTGAAAATGTTTGATAAATGACTTCTAGAGTTTTGTCTGTACTGGTTTTGTTCTTCATTTGTAAAATTTCCAGTAAAATTGTTTCGGCTGTGCTTTTGTCATAGAAATTGTTGTAAGGTAAAGTTATAAATATTTTTGATCTTCGAATTTGTTCTCGGAGAGTAATTCGGCAGCTCTGTGTGTTGTTTAGTTTTTATAAGTCCAAAACGATATGTTTTCTGAATGGGACTTAGAACAATGGTTTTTAGTGTAGACTCTACGTCGTCTATGGTACTGATGAAATTATTTAATAATCTAATATCCCCATTATATGGAGGAATAATTTCGGAAAGGTTTTTCAATTCTAAAAGTGTGGTTGCAGCCATGATTGAAATATTTGATACCTTTAATCTTTATTTCTATCAAATTTTTCCACCGCGGTGTTAATTCTAGTGAGTGCGGCTTTAATCAATCCACGCTTTTCAACTAATAGTTTTATTTCTTCTTGAGACATTTTAAATGTTTTTTTTTTTAAATACGAATGCTCTTATTCGTCAAAGAATACAACAAATAGCAAAGCATGAGCCTACCTGTACACCGATGCTGCACTGATCGCTGCTGGTTTGGTTGCTGCTAATTGTTGCTTTGATGACCAGAAAAATGTGGGATCCTGATGATAAATCCCAAGGATATATCTCGAAGGACCACCCGTAAATATACGGGAATAAAAATGTTGTACGTTGATTTTATTATACGAAGAAATGAAATGTACAATATTTACAACACATGAACTTTATTTTAAAATTGTGAACGACTCTATTTGTTTAACGTCTAATCTCGACTATGCTTTAAACACATGAACTTTATTTTAAAATTGTGAGCGACTCTATTTGTTTAACGTCTAATCTCGACTATGGTTTAAACACGACTCTCTTACAGTATAATTTACATTGTCGTCTTTGGCTTTGGCCGTTAGAGTTCATAAAACATTTTGTTGGGATATACAAATGACCAGCTAAGTACTGGACAACTTTTAACACAAATGAGGAGTGACTTTTCAAAACGCAGTTTTTAAGAAAAAGTACTTTTTGAGTTATATTTAGTTTTCTGTCACGCTTGAACTGTTCGTTAATCGTGGTTGATACTTACTTTATTTTAAAGGGTTAATGGTACTGATATCATGTTATCTGCTCAGAAAAATATATTTTTGTAAAAAACGGTGTTATAATGAACTGAAAATTAAAAAAATGCGTTTTGTTCAGGTCATGAAGAAAAACTACGTTTTGTTCCGAATTTTCGTTGAATACTACATGCATTATGAAGGAAAATTGTAAATAAATGTTTTAGATTTTGTATTACATATTTTTATAAAAATTATATAATACTAAGAAGATAAAAATAAAATTGCACGAAACAGTTTACATTTTGGGGAAAAAAAAATTAAATATGCAGACGATCATCTTCTTCAGTGCAATCGCAATTTTCATCGTCGCTGGTATGATTAGTTTCA
Organism: Harpalus rubripes; assembly: GCA_963082715.1. Classification (NCBI taxonomy): domain Eukaryota; kingdom Metazoa; phylum Arthropoda; class Insecta; order Coleoptera; family Carabidae; genus Harpalus; species Harpalus rubripes. The sequence continues at coordinate 38,727,050 of OY720462.1, read as the reverse complement.
ATGTTCACATTGTCGATTAACTCCTTATACCACTTAAGTTCTTCAACTTCCCTCCAATTTGTCTTTATTTGTTTTTCATTCACACTTGAGTAACATTTATCTAGTAAACTATCGATATCTTTAAGTTTCTTTTGTTTAACACTCCTACCTAAAGCGACATCTTGCAACTTTATATTTTGAAGCGTTTTTCCAGCTTTAAGTAAAGATTTCGTTTTACCCATATCATTTCTATAAAAAACCTCCATTCGTACCTTTACATTCATTTTCTGTCTCTCATCTTTTTCGAGATAAATTCTTTTTGCGTCTCTTATTCCCTCAACTTTTTTCAAACAATTTCCCAATGCCTTCAGGTTATATAAATTCCAATCTTGACCCAAACATCTAACTTCACCGACCTCACTAAAAATTTGCCAATAATCTTCTTTTTTCAGAATCTCTGTTCTTCTTCTAGTTATTTTTTCAATTCTTCCGAATACTCGATCTGCCGGAAGAAACGAATGTCCTCGTACGGGAAAAACAATAATTATTGTTTTTAGACTTTCTGGAGCTTTATGATACAACCAGAACATTAACATGCTTATGACAACAGAATTTTTGTTTTGACCAGAACATCCATCACAAAAGAGTCTTAATATTTTGCAATCTTCAGTCCAATTCACTTTATTTAGAAAGTCGTATAAAGATGAGCCTATTTCTATAGAACCTCGTCCCGCCTGGGTCTCCAACCATGTATAGAATTTAGGAGTACTTGTTTGTAAATCAGTTACACAGAAATTATATAAGGCTAGCTGAGTAGCATAAAATGCCTCCTGTATTGGTACTTTAGGTAACACTTGTACCTGCTGTAAATCGAAACAAAATGAAAGACATTTTTCAGGTTCGTTGTTCATCATCAGGTGAAATTGTTTCGCAGATTTCTTATGAATTCTTCGTTTCATCATAATATTTGATTTTTCCTTTTCAGATTTTGCAAATTTAATTTGATTCTTTAGTTGATAACAAAAACTACTCACATCCGTGGCCGGAGTCCCAAAACCGATGTTAAATTTTGTTGCAAAAATTTGAGCAAAAAATGTTTTCTTTACTTGAAGCCGACTAGCAACAGACGAGTTATACATTCTGAACAGCCTTGTTACATTTAATTCAGACGACAAATAAATTCGTACAGATTTCTGCCTGTTATAGTGTGACTCTTTCCCCCGCAAATTTCCGATAAATTCAATTACTGAATTTCTTTTATCAGTATTAGATTTTGAGCGACGATCTCCACCTCTATTTTCCTTAATTTCTTCACCTTGTTGCATACATTTCGAAATAGTTAACAAGCGACGTTGTGTTAGAGTAAAGGCGTTACAAAAAAATTTTTGGCAGACTGGTTGTAACTTTTTCTCTTTATCCGGAAACTTGTAATTTACACGAACAGTTTGGACTCTTTCATAGTTATTATTATTTTTTGGATGCTTAACTGTAAGCAAGTGAGATATGACGTTGTTTTGTTTGATTCTATTCGGAGCTTTATAAAGTTTTGCTCTTGCTTGTATTATAGCTTGTTGGCATATTGAATTGCAATTCAATTTCTTCGTGTTATGATTGCATGGCCTGTTAAATTCCTCCGCGTTAGGATAATGATCGGCATACCTTAGTTAATGTAAATAATAATTAGAAATACTAAAACATAACCTAACTATTTGAATTTTACCTTATTTCCTTCTGTCGTACTCTCTTATTCTTTATTTTAGCCTTTTTTCGGGAGCCAGAGTTTCCTTCTTTCACAATAATTTCACCGTCATTCATTTTAAAGTCTTAAATAATTTATTATTACACTAAAATGTACGCAAAAATTCACAAGAAACAAGTGACAGCTAGAAATAAAATAAAAACTGCGTTTTGAAACAAGCGAGTTCGCTGAGAAACTGCGTTTTGAAACGTAACACTTATTTCCAACACTGAAAACAACGGGAAAAACAGAGTTTTGAAACGGCTCATGGCACACATCAGATTCAGCTTATTTTAATGCATACAACGCCATCTCTAATGAAAAAAAAGTATTTTTTCGAAAACTGCGTTTTGAAAAGTCACTCCTCAAATATATTTCATAATTAAAAGAATAGTAATATATTTAATATATATATATATATATATGTGTGTGTGTGTGTGTGTGTGTGTGTGTGTGTGTGTGTGTGTGTGTGTGTGTGTGTGTGTGTGTGTACAGGTAAAAAAATAAAAAAAATAACATACTGTTTAAAATAAAATAAAAATAACATTCTATATAAAATCACGTCAGTTAATGGAGTATGAAATGAATTTTTCTAATTCTTGTTGATCAGTTTCTCCAAAACCTCCAACAATTTTTGATCCATCTCCATCCTCTCCTTATGACGTTTCGCATTCGACAGCTCATGCTCTTCTTTCTGCCTCATTCTTTTTAATAAAAGGACACTCGATTATGTTGGCCTAGTCGAAGCCAAAGGTTCTATAAAAATATAAATATTGCCTTATATACAGGTCTGAAACTTTACAAAATATGACTTACCATCGCATGCACTTAAGGATGAGGATAAAGATGATCCTCCTCCTCCTGCTTCAGCAGTTCCATTACCTGACCTTATATCCAATCCACTGGACGATGCAAGGGCGACATTATCGCGTCCATTATCTGCAAATTAGGAGAAGTAAATAATTTTGAAATCATACGTTCTACTTTTCGTACCTCATAGAACTGCCAAGATCGGCGATCATTCCCTGATTTGCTATTGTGGTCTTTAATTGATTTATAAGATTTCTTCAGGGACCGTAATTTGGCAGCACACTGAGGCCCTGTCGCCTTGTAGCCCTTCTCTCCTAAGAGTGTGGCAACCTCCGCCCACACTCTTTTTTGGGGTTGTTTACCTTTTGTTAGTTTGTATTCCTTGCATTTGTAAGATTCTAAAAGTAATAAAACGCACGGCGTTGTCCATCTGTAGACTGAACCTAAATAAAACAGTACACAAAAATTAAGTATTAAATTCATTCAGATAAGTGTTCACAAAAAATTTACATACCTTCTTCGCTATCATCTTCTATAACTGACTCTTCTACATCAGTAATTGGTGCTGTTGTATTACTAGCAGTAAAAGCCAATTCTTGTTGTTTTTGTAGAGCTGCATTCATGATTGCAGTGACAAAATGCATAGCTGAAGAAAAATTACATCAGTTTGGTTAGGTTTTTCAAAACAACGAAACAAAATAAAAAATAATATTTACCATTTTCGGTTCTTCGAGCATCTTGTGGTGTAAGTGTAACTTCCCGCAAATTTGTCCGTTTCCGGGTTATAGAAAGATACTTTCTCACAATTTTCAGTAGTCATTACTCTCACTGATAACTATTCACTATTCTTCAAAACAAACAGCAATTGCGCGCGAAAATGCTAAACGACCGCGCCGACCTATGCTGTTGGCGTGAGCGTGGCGGTCGCCGTCCGGTCGTTGTTAATGACGTCATCCGTGACGTTTTGAGGAGCAACCGCGGCTACAAGTGGAACGCTTTTACGAGCGTTGCGATCGGTTGTGGTCGCCAAGTGGAACGTACCCTTGGTTTACTCAGCTGCTCACGGTCGTGGTTATGGCGTCGTCCTCGTGGACTGGAATCGGTAAAGGGCTCGGGCACTTGCTGAGGGTCTGCGGCCGAACAATGGACACGGTGTAGCGGCTCAAGATGTGGTGCGGAGAATACTGCTGGTCAAATGGACGGCGTGTCTTACTTTCCCGGCATTAGGTAGCACACTAACTTGTCTGAGGCCCGGATACACTATAAACTTCAACTGGCACTTAGACAATCGCGCGGTCACGCGCAGATCTATATCCTCCTTTCAGAGACAAAACTGTCATAATCGGACTCCCAAGTATTATAATGACACTACGGATTCCAAAACTTGAATCGAGACACACTTTACTGTACTTTTGTGGCGCTTGCTACTTTTGGTAGCGCACGTGAATTTTTCTTACGACACAAGCACGTAGTTCTCTCCGCGACGGATCAAGACAGCTGATATTGCTTTTGCGCATTTTGTGAAAATTTACAACTATGCCTAAATTCACTACGGTACATATATATATAAAGTAGGTATGATCACGACTGACCTGTTAGGTAGAAAAGTGAAATTCACAGGTAAGCAGTCAGGTTGATGATTAATTTTGAATAAAACTCTTTTAAGTTATTATCAAGCTTTCGGAATTACTTTATTCCATCCTCAGGATAACTACAAAAACGGTTACAATGATCATAAACCACATGTTAAAAAATGTGCACAGTAAGTACTTACTACTTTTTGAGGTTATAATTTAAACAAAGCAGTCGTAAGAACAAAAAATGGTTGTGTTATGAAATAAATTTGTAACATTTTTAATTTAGATCACGATTAATAAGTAATCTATGTTAATATGTGAAAAGCGATGGGAAGAGATTTAGAACAGATGATGTCAAAACGATAAAACAATCACTAACGTGAAAGATCAATTTTGTTAATAACCAACGTGTTCGAACTAATGAACAAAATTAGCAACAAGTTAAGTTTACAAAGAAGAAGAATTGTAAGCGGGAAAAATAATATAATTCAAAATTAAAATCAGGTGGAAAGTAATGTTAGACCGATGTAAATCTCGATACTTAAGAACATATTGTAGATAGAGCTCAAACCACTAACATCAGTTCTTTTGTTCATCGTATGACTCTCTTCATTAATGTGGACCATTTCTAGAAACTGACGTTTGCTATCATTGGTTTCAATTTCAAGTATAGAAGAATTATTGTAGTCGATACGATGTGAGGTCTCATTAACATGTTGTGATAAGGCACAAGCATTAGGTCTTCATCTACAATCACTTTTATGTGATGTAATTCTTGATTTTAAAGTTCTAGATGTCTGTCCAACATAAACCTCCTCACATTCACTGCATGGAATTTTATAAACAATGTTGGATTGTTGATCTTTATTTATTGGGTCTTTAATTTTAGAAAATAGTGAGTTATTAGTATGTGAATTCTTTAAAGCTATTTTGACCTTTTCATTTCTCACTTCTTTTACTAGTTGAGGTGTAAGGTAGTCTATATTAGGTAATGATGTGAAAGTGATATTGCTATTGTTCAAGCCTGTCTGTGAAATGTGACGATTGTTGTTAACATTGTTTAAATCTGTCGTGTCAGTGTTGAAAAGTAAACGACGAATGAGAGAATCCGGGTAGGCATTATTAATCAAAATGTTTTTTAATTTATTTAAGTTTTTCAGTGTGAGTGTGGGGTGAGAGATACTGACAATTCTTTTTTTTTAAACCCAAAATTACGTTGATTTTAGTTTTCATTGTATGATGGGAATGATAGTGTATGTACCTTCCTGATGCCCATGGGTTTCTGATACCAATCAAGTATGATAGTATTCGACGAAGTTCTAATTAATTTCGTGTCAAGGAAGGGCACACTTCTATCAGTTTCAGTTTCGATGGTAAATTGTACAGGGTGGGGCAGAAAAACCTATCCGATTTCAAATCCCTTTTTCCCAGAAGAGGGAGCAGGTAGAGTAGTGGGGTAAAAACCGTTAGAAAGCCGGTTTTATGCCATTTGTCAGTAGTCAACATGCCTTGGTCTGGTGAACATCGTGCTTTTGTTATTGAGCGGTTTATCGAATGCGGCGGTTCGATAATTGCTACACAACGTGCTTTTCGAATTCATTTCGGACTCGGGCGTCATGATCCTGTTCCACATCACGCTACGATTAAAGTGTGGGTGTCAAATTTTAGACAGACGAGTTCAGCATTGAAAAAGAAGTCGCCTGGACGTCCCAGGACAGCAACAGGACCTGAAAACGTGGCCAATGTGAGAGCCGCGATTGAACGTTCCCCGCGTCGTTCGGCGCGAAAACATTCGCTCGCTTTGGCGATTTCCAACTGCAGTATTCGGCGCATTTTGCACCGGGACCTCAAAATGCATCCCTACAAAATGGTTGTTGCACAGGAATTAAGTGAAAGGGATTTTGAAACCCGTACGAACCTGTGTCGCGATCTCCGAGAACTCCCAAACGACGATGTTGTGCTCTTCACGGACGAAGCCCATTTTCACCTTTGTGGTGCCGTTAACAGGCAGAATTTTCGATATTGGAGTGACGAAAATCCTCGAGAAATCCATCAGGAACCCCTCCATAGCCCAAAAGTGACTGTGTGGTGTGCTCTTTCCCGCCTAGGCGTCTGGGGGCCTTACTTTTTTGAAGAAAATGGGCAAACCGTAACGGTCAACAGCGAGCGCTATTGTTTCATGCTGGAAAATTTTCTTAGACCCAAAATGGAAGAAAATGGCGTGGAAAATGTGTGGTTTCAACAGGATGGTGCAACCGCCCACACATCGCGACGATCAATGGACATTCTCAGGGAACTGTTTCCCGGTCGCCTCATTTCCCTGAGAGGTGATCTTGGCTGGCCGCCGCGCTCACCGGATCTCACTCCATGTGACTTCTTCCTTTGGGGTTACCTCAAATCGAAGGTTTACCAGCATCGACCAAGGACCCTTCTTGCTTTACGAAGGGAAATTGCTCGGGCAATTGAAGAAATTCCTGTGGAAATGACGGTGAAAGTCATGGAAAGCTACCGCGAGCGCCTAAATCAGTGTATCCGCTCCCAAGGACGACATTTGAGTGATGTGCTTTTCAAAACTTAAATTTAAAAATGGCGTAAAATTTGCGATATGTTAATAAAAAATTTTTTTGACAAGTTGAGTGGTTTTAATTTTATAACGTTTTGAAATCGGATAGGTTTTTCTGCCCCACCCTGTATCTTCGGGTTGTAATTATTAAAAATGTTCAGTATCTCTTCAATCCCATCACTCGGTACTGCGCAAATAATATCATCTACATATTTTTTAATGAAAGAAGTTAAATGTGAGTTTAGATGTGCAATCTACTAATAATTTATCCATAACATATTGTGCTAGGATTGGACTAAGGGAACTTCCCATCGGTGTACCATAAATTTGTTTATAAAATTGATTATTAAATTTACAAAAACTAGTATCAAAAATAAATTTTACTAACTCTATGAATGTCTCTAAATTTAAATCGCAAAATTCTGAAATAATATCCTATTTATCTGTAATACTTTGCAACACTAACTCTACAGGAATATTGCTAAACAAAGAAACAACATCTAAACTGATTTTGACGTAGTCAGGTGGGAGTTGGAAATTTTGATATTCTGTGGCAAAATCGAATGAATCTTTAACAAAAAACAAATTATCTTGATCATATGATTTTTGTAATGTTTCAGCAACGAAGGCTGTTATTCTACTATTAGGTGCATTGATTGACGAGATAATTGGTCGTAAACTTAAAGTCGGTTTGTGAACTTTAGGCAAACCATAGTACCTCGGAGCTACTGCATTATAAATCATCAATGTTTTAGCTTTTTCAGGTGTAATCATTTGTGTTGACTTTAATTTAGATACAAGTTTATTAGATTTTTGTTGTATAGTACTAGTTGGATCTCTACTTATAATTTTGTAACTGGAATTGTCATTTAAAATTTTTAAAGATTCTACGTCATATTGATTTTTATTAATGAAGACTGTGACATTACCTTTGTCTGAACGTAATACTAATAAATCGCTATTATTTTTTTTAAGGTAATTACGACACTGTTTGTAAAGTAAATTTATGTTGGACGAACATCTGTGATTTGAGTGCAAGAAATTAGTATATATATATATATATATATATATATATATATATATATATATATATATATATATATATACATATATATATATATATATATATATATATATATATATATATATATATATATATATATACAGGCTGGAATGTGGTAATTTATTACTTTTTAAGGTTAGTTATTAATTAATTAATCTTTCAATGTTCTAGTTGCTTGTCCAACATAAACCTCCTCACATTCACTGCATGGAACTTTATAAACAATATTAGATTGTTGATCTTTATTTATAGGGTCTTTAAAAATAGTGAGTTATTAGTATGTGAATTTTTAATGCTATTTTTAAAGTGATATTACTATTATTAAAGTTTGTCTGTACATTGTGATGGTTGTTGTTGACATTATTAAACTCCTCCGTGCCAGTGTTAAAAAGTAAACAATGACTGAGGTAATCATGGTATATATATATATATATATATATATATATATATATATATATATATATATATATATATATATATATATATATATGATCTTGAAAATTCACGGAATTACAATTTAATAGTATTAGCCCTGAAATTGTTCACGCTGTTCAATAATTTAGTGTAAATTAAATACGACCGATTTCGATCATTAAAATACCATCTTCAGGCAAGCGGCGAGACTACAAGAGTGTACATAAGCAGCATAATAAAATTATAAAACCAAACACAAAAAAAAACAAATACACAAATAACTACAGGAGACTCAGATGTGGAGTCACAGTTAAAACTAATCATATAAAAAATTACAAATAATTTTTCAAATTTAATAATTATGGAATTTAATACTAATTCACAAAAACGTCCACTATCAGCGAATCGCCAAAGAACAATATCCTGTGAGGAAACCGAGATATGTAGAAAAATGCAGGATAATGCAAAAAGCGCATAAATATTTGCGTGAAACTAAATCAAAGAATCAAGTAGTGGAGTATTTTTTAAATTTATTTGTTCGATTAACGACAACGCTTCGTTAACTTTCAATGACTTTTTTATTTCCAAATATTCGATGAAGTCTAACACTCTACCATTGTGCTTGATGTGTAAAATTTTAAAATCTTTGTTTACATCGAAACTATGGCCGGTGTTGATAAGGTGTTCTGCGAAACTTGACTGGTTGTTTTGAAATTTTATGCATCGCGCGTGTTCTTTGAAACGGGTGAGAACTTTCTACCTGTCTTACTTATTTAGTTACAACCGCAATTACCTCAGTTTAGTCTATAAACGCCAGATTTCTCTACTAGTGCTGTCTTGTCGATTTTTTGACACACTTGGGTGTTCCATTTCTTATAATTTAATAAAACATCTAACACTACATTCATCTAAAGTAGGTACATTTCAACTGGAGTAACCTAATTTCCTACACCAGCCTTACACTTGCAATTTACTGATGATTTGCCTAGAGGACACTGCCCCTTCATCGTCTTGACGACGAAGGCGTCTTGACGACGAAGGCATCTTGTATTTTATTTATTGCAATGGTTATAGGTTTAAGATAACTTGTATTTTTTTCTTGTGCGAAATCAAAAAGATTATGAGGCACCTCCTCATAAATATGTTCTTCTTCTAGATCCTGTTATCCCAGAGTAAGATCTTAATGAGATTGTAAATTCTTTACCCAATAATCCAGAGGTACTAAATTAGACGTTACTACTGTATCAAATTTATCTTCGATATCGTTTGCATATACCAATTGTGGAATAATAAATTCTTCTTGTCCAGCTATTTTTGTCTTCAGAAACATCTTTTTACTTGAATCTGTATTTATTTCATTATATTTGCTTCCACTTACAATAAGTAAGGTATATATAATTTGTTCAGCTTCAATTAATGAATAACTTCTAATTAATAAAACAATTGCTCTCATGTAAAATGGCTCAAATGGTTCCTACGTATTGATATTTTGAATAATGTAAACAAAATAAACTCGAATGAAAATAGACGGTAATTTTCCTACTTGGCCTTGTGGGTAAGCAAAACAAATATCCATATATGTTTTTAGGAGATCGTGTTATAGCTCCTAGCAATGCATAAATGGTCACAAACTACAATTTTGGGCAAGAGTGTAAGCCATAACGCCATGTAAGATGTACGATATGTACCTCTGGTAGCATTTGACAAATTGGACTTTGTCCTGAAAATCCAAGATGTGCTACACACTGATAAAGAAAAATGTAACCATATTATACGATCTTTCAATTTTTTTTTAACCAAACCTCCAGTTGCATCCACAGTGATGACAGATTCTTCAGATGTTCTTATATATTTATTATATACAACTATTTGTTGCGGTGCCCAGTAGCAAGCAAAAAATTTATCTGGATATATTATGTATATACACTGCGTAAATTTCGCTGTTTTGTGATTTGTAAATTTTTAACGGGGCATGATATATCGGTCTTTCACGTCTTGGTCTGAAGAGTTGTGAAATGATATATGAGTTCTTCTTTAAAGACATTTGATGGAAAGTGTGATTATTGTGAATATTATTTATTAAAATTGTTTGTATAAAGTTATTCCCAATTTTATTGATTTCGTTCAATAATTCATTATAATTTATAACGCCGACATTTAATTGGCAAAGCGTTATAATTTCCTCTAACAACTATAAATTATTTTATTATATTTTGAGTTTTTGGTGGAGGTGTTTTTTGTAATTGTGTGGAATGGTTGTGTATGTATTGCAAATTATTGATGATAAGTGTAATATCCTAAACTACCAACCCCTACTGGCTAGGCAAGTTGATGTACTGATCTGTATTTAGTTTGTAAGAATTTTGTATATTTGTTAAGGGAACTAAACTAGGGAAAGTGAGAGTGTTGGCAACCGTGTACCGTGAAGGCAGGGGTATGTGATGTGTTGTGGTGGTGGAAGGAAGCTGTTGGAAGAGAGGGGCCATTTTTGGAGAGGAAGAAAAGAAGTGGTAGCGAGCGTGGCCGGTGGTGTGTGACCGGTGATCTCCCATCACAAAACGTGGCACGAGAGTCTGTGTAGGCGTGAAGGAGCTAGGAAAAGGTATACAACGGTTGGCAGGCGAACCAAGGTGCTTAGGCCGGCGGTGTAACCAGAAGTAGCCAGTTGTACCGCCTGTGTTTCGGTATATCTGCGTGGGAGCTGCAGCCGTATCCGCCATTTTGGTGGACAACAAAAACAACGACAAGATCTCCGAAGGCCACCAGCATCAGAGACGTTTATACTCCGTTGCGCCAACCCCTTGTTCCTTAAGATAAGTCTTGGTTATGTAACCATTAAATTTATAAATTTGTGTTATTATGTATGTTTACGGGGTCATTACATAAGGTCAAGTATTTCCGTTAATTTTTGTGGATTGCTAGCAGATAATTGTTACTTAGGTCTTTTCAATTATTTATAAACCATTGCGTAAAATATTTTATGGCTTTGTCTGAAATTACTTTACTACTTGCGCTTCCATGTTTGTATTCTATTTTACTCTTATAGATCAAAAATAAATCATTAAGGCCCGGTTTTATAAAGACCAAAAATCTTGACTTAAATTTTAGTTGGCAAGTAAATTTATTTAAGTGGAGATTTGGGTTTTATAAACCGTTTTTAAATTTACTGAACAAGTAAATCTACCAAGTAAACTAAAGGCCGGTTTACATGAAGCCAGTAGTGAAGTAAGTCAAGTGAGCAAGTAACTTGCTACAAGTTACTTGCTTTGTGTAAACATCTACATGCCTCGTATTTCAGGCAAGGCAAGTACGGTGCAAGTTTCCAGGCAAGCTAATAAGACAGTCAAGTGAATAGAACCAGGTTCTATTTTCGTGCCGACTTGCTTTCCCCTTCTACCAAATTTACGTGCAACCAAGTATCTTGCCTGATTACTTGACACGTCTGGACACACTGAGAAGTGCTGCACTGCAAGTGTGCTAGTTAAACTGCGTTTCGAGATAAATACTAATATTTAAATTGTGTAATTTTTTAGACTGTTCTTAAAAATGTCACCACCAAGATGGGATCATAACACGACGTGTAAATTTGTAGAACTTTATATACAACAGGAGTGCTTATGGAATATGAATTTGGCGATGTATAGAAATAAACAAGCTAGAGATAAAGCAATGAAGGAAATTGTTCAGGAAATGGCAGTAGAAGATTTTGGAGTAGAAGAAGCAAAACAAAAAATTAAAAGCATTCGTGCAACGTATCAACAAGAGAAAACTAAAATCATAAAATCTGAAAAATCCGGCGTTGGTGCTGAGGAAGTCTATAAACCAAATATGAAATGGTTTAGTGCAATGCATGGGGTTATGAACAATGGACAACTTAAAAGAAACACAACTAGTAATATGGTAAGTATTATATATATTTCTAATGCTCGTATAGAAAATTTACATTATTTGAGTTAACAACTGCTTAGAATGTGTGTAAATACGGTATATTAACCCTGTTAGTGGATCATCCTATCTTGCCATGATACTTTGCCCTCGTTAGCAAAATATATTTTAAATTCATCTCGGATATATTTACTTTGTCTTGATGAATGATTCGTACCAACACGATTCACACTACGCAGTCCTGAAGTTTCTAATCTCCATGAGCCTGGAATTATATCACCGGTAGCGGTGTCTTCAATATCGACAGAACCACTCGGTAAATAAGTACCTGTTGAATTAATTCTTAACCAATTGTGTAGAACACAAGCTGTACGAATTATTTTATCAATTGTATTAACATTACAAGCAATAGGTTTCTCAAAGATTCGGAATCTACTAACTAATATTCCAAACGCGTTCTCAACTACGCGTCGAGCTCGTGATAATCTGTAGTTAAAGATTTTTTCATCGTAAGCCAAATTTTTTTGCGGATAGGGTTTCATTAGGTAAGGCTTCAAAGGGAACGCATCATCTCCCACCACAATACCATCTTCTGGAAGTAGATTGTTTTCCAATGCATCTGATAAAGAACAATTTCGGAAAACTCCCCCGTCAGATATCGAACCATTTGCTCCAACATCAATATAGCGAAAACGGTAATCACAATCGACCAATGCCATAAGAATGATGCTGTTACATTTTTTATAATTAAAAAATGTACTTCCACAGTTAAAAGGAGCTCGAATTGTCACGTGTTTCCCATCAATGGCTCCATAACATTTTGGAAAATTCCACATTGCATGAAAACCTTTCTCTATCTTTGTCCACTCTTCTGAAGAAGGCATCTAAAATTAAAAAATATATATAATATTGTCATTACTTTTATTTTACGTCACTGAGTTTTCAAAACATATTTAATAAGAGCTCTCTTTATTTTAGGGTTGCAGGACACCTGCTAATAATGACGATATTATTGAAACCGATAACGAAAATATTCTTACTGAGGAAGACACCCAAGAGTCGAATATACACGAATCTGCACCCTGTAACTCAGCAAACAATGAAGGAGTTCGAAGCGCAAAACGTCCTATTGATACTCCAACAAGTATAATAGTTAATACTCCAACAAGTAAAAGAACACGGAATAAACTTTCTGACGTAAAAGCAGCAATTCAAGACCTGCAGGGTCTTAGTCAGGCTATTAACCGTGCAGACGTAGAAGATGAGTGTGAAGTTTTCGGAAGGCATATTGCTGTGCAGCTAAAAAAGCTTCCTGATGAGATATGCATTATCGCTCAAGATGAAATACAACGTGTATTAACGCGTAGTAGACTTAATGCTCTTCATTCATCAGGACGTTCATCAGCATGTTTTAATCAGAGTGACTCTTCACAGCATTCGAACTTTAACCCTTCACCTTTACAAGGAAATACTTCTTCAACATCAATGACCTCACCATTATCATATGACACATTATGTGGATCAAATAACGCCACATATACTGATACTTTGCCCAATATGTCAAATTCGCAAGCATCACCGGAATCTACACCTGGTGATATCCTGTCAGCAGCAGTTTTTTCAATATCAGATGTTTGTTAAATGTAAAAATAATTTCTAAATAATAATTTACTAATAAATAACAAAAAGTCGAATATCAATAAAGATTTTTTTATTACATTAACTTACATTACCTTTATGTTTTCTTCTAAACTATTGTAGATTGCATCACATACTTCAGGAACTAGTTTTGATATTGCTGCCTTTGAAACACGAAAAAAATGTTGTAAACTTCTGTAGCTGTTTCCGGTAGCTAAGAACGATAATGTTATTTCCAATTTAATACGGGGTGGTATGGAATCTCTCATAAAAGTATCTGCTTTCTGAATTTGCGGTCCTATTAAATTGAGCAAGGCATCAAAACTATCGGGTGATATTCTCAGACATAACTTGAATTCAGCTGGATCTTCCATGTATAGTTCCTTCAGCAGAAGGGCAGAGCCTCCACGCGAATTTCTTCTCCCTATCCATTTCCGGACCCACAATCTCTTCTTTTTATTAGTTAGTTCCTCTAATATTTCCAATAGTTCTCCTATTAATAAATTAGACATCCTTCTAACTGCCTTTTTTATATTTAGAACACCCATGTCTCCAGCGCAAAACAGATAACTGAACTTGCCTCAAACACTTGTCCGCTTTGTGAACTGACACTTGCTAAAGCACTTGCTGTTGAAAATTCAAGTCAAGTTACTTGCTCACTTGACTTACTTCACTACTGGCTTCATGTAAACCGGCCTTAAGTGGAGAATTTCATGCTATTAAATTTATGCCTTGTTCCATTTAAGCCATTCAGTATTATAAAGTATAGGGCAGTCTTGAACTCTTTGATTGGCTGAAATTGGAGACAAGAGATGAGTTTACCCAATGTAATTTCGGGTACTTCAAATTGGCGCTGATATCAGCGCTATCTGCTGAATGGCTTAAATGGAACAAAGCATAAGTAACGATTTTTATTGATGTATTTTCAAATAATTATAAAACTAAAAAGATTTTACATATTTTACAATATTATTAATTTATTTTAAAATTAGTAGGTAGGTATCCACCTGTGAAAAATTTGCCAGTTTCACATACGGGTAATAATAATTTCTTGCTTCGGCTTTGTTCTTGTGAGTGCACTTCGCAGAGTTTCTGTTGCACTCACAAGAACAAAGCCGAAGCAAGACAACACGAAGAATTGCATATACCAAGTGCCATGTGAATGCGGTGCCTCATACATAGGCGAAACAAAAAGACCTCTAGCCGTAAGACTTAAAGAACATAAGAAGAACACGCAATTGGGAGAAACTGAAAAGTCAGGTATTGTACATCACGCTTGGACAGAAAAACACCACATCAAATGGAATGAAGCCCACATTATTGACAGAGAAGATCATTGGTATAAAAGAAAATTTAAAGAAGCAGCGTACATCACCAATAACAGTGGAGTATTCAGCCATCCCAGCACAGATATTCGTACCGTGTGGCTCCCCCTAATTGGTCAACTCCATCACCTGAAACGGAATCGTCACAGCTCATCACATCCCTCATAATATAAAATGTCGTAGCTTTAAGATTATTGTTCAGTTTACACTTGATAACGATTGGAGATTTTATCAATCGAAACGTCGTGTATTATTTTTTTTGTAAAAATAAAGACAATGTCTGTTCGAGATACATGTGTTATTAGTCAAAATCAACCATTGTCTACAACAACCTTCAATCAAAATTAACCTACTTATTGTATTGACGTGAGTGATATCGTCAGTTTCATATATTTGATCTGTTTTCCCGTCCGAATACCAGTTTGTTGTATTGCATTATTTTCATTGGCAATCTTTTCCCAAGTTTCATTTTTTAATTTAGAATTCACATCGTCCGTTTTCTTATTTTCTATTATACTTAAATATTTTTTTTTATTATATGCAAAACATCACACTTTTCCCTATCAATAAAATTTTTGCCCCGTTCCCGTTTTCTGTCCATATTTCACCTTATTTTCTTTCTATCAAACGTACGTCAAACGATCAAAAACAGAAAACAAAACCATAAATACTGTCATAAAAATAATCAAGCAACTTATAAATTTAAAAAAGTCATTTTAACACAACGCAACGAAAATTATATCTCCACTTAGGTATTTAATGAGTAGATTTTGTTTATAAAACCCAACATGTATTTACTGAACAAGTAAATTTATTCATCACTTAGTTACAATTCCATTAAATTTTTGTTTATAAAACCGGCCCCAAATCTGGTATAATATTCTAATATGTTCTTTTGTTTGTAGTTTCGTACATTAAAGTGTGTTCTGATGTAGTGTCTGAATAATTCGCCAAGAGATGTTCTTTTAATTCTATCTAAGTATTTATAGTAGTAATACTTATGCTGCTTTGCCTTTAGTTTTGTTTTTAAAAGTAAAGTATAACTATTTTTTTGATATCTGATGGCTTTGAGTGGTTTACTAATGTCATCTACAGTGGTTATAAATTTGGAAGTAATTTTATATCTCCGTCGAAGCATAATACTAAATCTAATTGTTTTCAAATGACATTGTTTAAGTTAGCAAGTATTATTGCCTTGTGCCTCTGTCATACAGATGTCTTGAGGATGAAGGCGTCTTGTATTTTATTTATTGCAATGGTTATAGGATTAAGATAACTTGGATCTTTTTCTTGTGCCAGATCAAAAAGATTATGAGGCACCTCGTAAATATCTTCCTCCTCTAGATCCTGTTACCTCAGAGTAAGTTCTTGATGAGATTGTAAATTCTTTACTCAATAATCCAGAGGTACTTTTAGAGAAGTTACTACTATAACAAATTTATCTTCGATATCATCTGCATGTACCAATTGTGGAATAATAAATTCTTATTGCCCAGCTATTTTTGTCTTCAGAAACATCTTTTTACTTGAATCTGTATTTGTTTCATTATATTTGCTTCCACTTACAATAAGTAAGGTATATATAATTTGTTCAGCTTCTATTAATTTATTAATAACTTCTGATTAACAAAACCATTGCTCTCATGTAAAATGGCTTAAATGGTTCCTACGTATTGATATTTTGAATAATTTTTTTTATTTATTTATTTATTTACACGCTTTTTGATACATTGTATTATAAGCGGTGAAATTATAATGGGAATGAGGCTGTTTTTTCTTCAAATTTATATCATTACATTTTTTATGCACCGATGATGAAGATGAGATGATGAAAGACACACACAACAACCATGCCTTATCCGGGATTCGAACCCAGGACCCTTGAAGCGTGAAGCGACAGCGCTACCGCTACTCCACTGGGTCGGCCGCTTATAATACAATGTATCAAAAAGCGTGTAAATAAATAAAAAATATATTTTGAATAATGTAAACAAAATAAACTCGGATGAAAATAGACGGTAATTTTCCTACTTGGCCTTGTGGGTAAGGAAAACAAATATCCATATATGTTTTTAGGAGATCCTGTTATAGCTCCTAGTAATGCATAAATAGTCACAAACCACAACTTTGGGCAAGAGTGTAAGCCATAACGCTATGTAAGGTGTACGAAGTGTACCTCTGGTAGTATTTGACAAATTGGACATTGTCCCGAAAATCCAAGATGTGCTACACACTGATAAAGGAAAATGTAACCAGACATGGTATTATACGGTCTTTCAAGTTTTTTTTAACCAAACCTCCAGTTGCATCCACAGAGATGACAGATTCTTTAGATGTTCTTATATATTTATTATATACAGCTATTTGTTGCTGCTTTGCCTTTAGTTTTGTTTTTAAAAGCAAAGTATAACTATTTTTTTTATACCTGATGGCTTTGAGTGGTTTACTAATGTCATCTACAGTGTTTATCCCTTCATTTCATGATTTACAAAATATCGGAATTAAAAAAATTTCACTGGATTTTTAGATACCTGTGGTAAAAATAAAACAATTTCTGAAGAAGAAAAAATTTATTTTTCATATTACAAAAATGGCCGTATGTTGCAAATTTGCATCATTATGGAAATGAACTTAAATTAAATATTAATAAAAGATTAAAAACATACTAATAATAAAAATTATTTTGAAAAGAAAAAATTAAAAAATAAATATTGCTGTCGGTTGGTTTCGAACCCGACTCTCTAAATTGTGAAGCGCGAACGTCACCCCTACTCTATCACAGCTGTTGCTTAGATACTATTATTTTCAAGATATGAATAACATTCATGGTACTTCTACAATTTTTCTTAATTTATTCTAATATTACACTTGTAAATTGACTGATTTGAATTGAAATCCATAGAAATAGTATCCCCGGATAAGCATGCAAAATTTCATCTTAATATCTTGCACTGGGGAGATACTATTCACAATTAACTAATTTTACATGTTAATCGCCCATGTGTCGGTCGGCCTAAGACACCCGGTATATATATATATATATATATATATATATATATATATATATATATATATATATATATATACATTTAAAGTTGCGACGTAGAATAAAATAATAATAATAACAATTTTAAGTAGTCGTGTCAACATGTATACTTAAATATCTGACATAGATGAATTAATATTAATCGTAACAAATAATTAATTGAGCTAAAGCAGCTTAGCAACCCCCAAATAAATATAATAACATAAATTGTCTAATAACAAATAGCAGTGCATTGGTATTTGGCTCATAAAAAAGAAATAAACTACTTAAAGAAAAATTGGATTGAGCCTCTGTTACAAAATATACTTTTCGGAATTTGATTGAAATTATAATATGTAAATTATTGGATAAAGATAACGACAAGATATATTGTTTCAGTAACGTAGTTATACATTTAATTCTCGAATTGAAGTTAATATTAAATGATCAAAAATATGTTCAAATATTCAAATTTACTTTTAAAATATAAAGTTGAATTATCAAATCAGTAACAACATAAACTTATAAACCAGTGGACGCTGTTCAACCATGCAGGAATATTCTGGAAAGTCCTCACCGATTACGATGACGTAGGATGATGACGTCAGGTCCGGCAAAATCATAGGATTGTTCTCATGAAAATATTGCAATGAAGCTTCCCAAAATACAGCAATACTGGCGGGTCCAAAGCTACTTACTTCACTCTCAAATATGGCTCACGATTTCAAGGTGTTTGTTGGGTACTGGCGACGGCGAGAATAATCAAATATATATGATACGCATAAGCCAGCCACGTGTAGGTCAAGGCTTAACTTAATAGTTGTACCACACAAAAAAAGCTGAAAATCGAAATAGGCATTGAAAGGATATTATAAAAGGAATAAAATAACTTACGATATGTGAAGATATCCCTTAAACAACAATTAAGTGTGAATGCACTCTCCGGAAATTTCCGCCAGAAATAATTTTTCTAATAATTATTCTGAATAGCGCTATATAGTGTCAGATGCTCCGAAAAATTCGTATCACGCACCACTAAACCAAATTGAACTATTTCAACGATAGGGTGCATAATTTGTAGAGATTGAGTGGTAGGCACTTGATGAAACATATTGATTATTATATGAATTAAGGTTAAAAATAAAACACTTGGTTAAATTTCACAGTATTAATTGTTCGACGATCGTTTCAACCTTGCGGTCATCATCAGGTTAACTATTACAAATTTACAAAATGTGCATTCTTAAATACTAACTATCTCTATGGGGGAATACAATGTTTAACAACGGGGAGGCGCTTAGATCTATTTGTTCGTTTACAATATTCTCGTTTGTATTGACCGCTTTCTGGATTTCCAGGTTTTCCAACGAGTTTAGTTTATAACCTTTCTGTTGTACGCGTAGAACTTCAAAGTTACCATCGTACTTATGTTTATTATCAACACAATGGGTGGAAAAGCCTGTATTATTTTTATTGTCCTTAATAGCTTTCATATGTTCTTTTATCCTACAACTAAAGTTTCTACCGCTTTGCCCAATGTAAATTGCGTCACAGTCATTGCAAGAAATTTTGTATACACTTGTTAAATCCTTTTTATCTATTTTTTCTTTATTGTTTACTAACATTCTACCTAAGTTGTTCTTATTTACAGAGATTATTCTAAGATCTAACTTGTTCAGTTTAAATTTTACATTTTCTGAAATGGTTTGTACATGGTTTATAGGGTACCAAGGTTTATTTATGTTATCTTTATTTGTAGGGTGCATGGTAAATTATCTGCTCACTATATATTCCAATGTTCACACAAAGAGATCTTAATACAGAGTCCCATGCCTGCTCGAAGTCGCTAGATGACCAAGTCAAGGAACGATTAATTAACAAAGTTGAAGACTATGCTGACCAAAACTCTACTTGCTGAATTTTGAATAACACAAGCAACAGGCGAATTATTTACTCAAAATATATGCAAATTTATAAAACAATACAAATATACGAATTATGAAAAATTAATGTCACAACATATAATACCAAATTATACTATAAACAAAAACAAAATCAATAATAACAATTTGTAATAAATAAATAAACAAAATGAAACAACTTTTTAAAAATCTAACTTTTCCATATATTTTAATATGGTCGTTAAACATTATTTATCCTGAAGCCTTTTTAACATATTTTTATTAATCATATAAATAAAATGTTTTAACATTATATGGATTATTTTTTCTTTGAACTCCCTGCCATGTGTGTCACAACTGCAGGGTATATTACAAATGGGAAGTACTTCTTTATACAAAATTAATCAATTTCTGATTTATTTATTATGAGCTAGTTTAATTTTAAGTCACTATAGATCTGACGATGCTATGGTAGCGAAACGTAGTGAAACAAAAACCGCTTAATTTTGTCAACCCTTTGAAAACAAAAAGAGGCTTCTCATATTTTTGCAATGTCTGATAGAGAAACAAAACCGCAATATTTATTTTTTCACTAAACATTGTTTTGCACTTTTTTAGCACTTTCACAATTTGGTTTTGAAATTGATTGGTAGGATCACACTTTATTTCTGTACAGTTACTTTCACTTATGAGTTTTTTGTTTTTTTTTTGTGGTAGTCTTCTTTGTCTAAGATGGTTATGGTGTTCGCTTTGTCTGCTTTACATAGAATTAATTCATCTGTTTCCAGTTTTTCTTTAAGTTGTTTAATGGTGCTCTATTCTTTTTGATGCGATTTTTGTGATGTATCTGTGCTATTTTTTAGTGTCTTTTTGGAAAAGATAATACATTTGATTTAAATTAATGTACAATTTCTTTTGATTAACACAATTCCCATCTCTGACGCGCAAAGTCTGATTATAATCAGAATATAATATTTAACCATGAATTTTACTAAAAGTATTAAGATACATATATCTATTTACGTAAACAAAAATAATTTCTAACCCAATAGCCTATTTATTTTGACATTTTACAATAATACACCTATTGCTCTAGACTCAAAAACTAACTGTACATAAAATTTGAAAATAAGAATAAATACATACCCAGTGAGCATTTAAGACATGCACTAATCCCTGTGCCCACACGGTTCTTGTGTTTTCTACCTCGAACTCAAATATTTGTTCAGACTAAAATAATAATTTGACTATTTAAAAAAATCTTTAATTTGCCAATCTTGGGCAAATGGGGTTTGTGGAGGAGATCCTTTTTCAATAGTCTTTATTTTTCTTTCAAAACTGCTAAAGTTTTCCTCTGATTGACACTTCATTCTTTACCATTGCTCTTTAATTCTATTCAGTTCTCTTTCACATCCATTTGCTCGAAACACACACTCAATATTCTTCCACACGTCCCTTTTCTGCTGCATACTTATGTGGTCATTCGTTCTGCATTCTATAACATTTTTCCTTTCACGCATACACTGTATTAAAAATTTCTTTTCGTCCACCGCCCAATTTTCTGTTCTTTCTCTTTTTTGCTTCACTTTGAAAGAACTCATCTTCAATTAATTTTAATTTGTGAATCCCAAAATTTTTAATGTTTGTATTTTGATTTCATCTAAATATAGGTTAGGTATGTGATTAATATCATATTAATTTTATTAATTATTAATTTTATTTAATAAAAAAAATTTACTTTACCTTAGAAAAATATTATAATCGTTTTAGAGAACCTGAAAGACGAAAACTGTTGCGGCCAATCTACTAGAATTTGCGTATTTGCGATATTGCCAAGTGCATTTTTCACTAATCACTTGTATTAGTTAGAATAGAACGCCCTAGTATAGAGCTCTGAATAGCCTATGTTTTAAATTTCGTTTTTACGCTATTACGTGTTTTAACTAATACAGCCACGTATAGAACTGTGAATAGCAGCTACACTTTGAATATATATCTTACATTCTAAATAATATATATATATATATATATATATATATATATATATATATATATATATATATATATATATATATATATATATATATACACTGCTCAAAAGAATTAAAGGGTAAATTTTTTTTTTTGTTAATAACTTTTTTCTTAAATGTGCGATTCATTTAAAAATTCATTTAAAGGTAGCTTAAATCTTTATTTTAACAATTTTATTAATTTCACATTATAACAAACGTTTATCATTAAACTGGAGTATCCAGAGCATGGACACTACTAAAAAATAAATGAAAAAAGAACACAATCACATATTGTTTATTAATTTTAACTCTAGTAGAGTGTTAAATACACATTTAATAACGTGTATTACCCCCATTAGCATCTAATACAGCTTGGCAACGGCGTGGCATACTGCGTATAAGTCTGCGTATGCTTTCTTGTGGAATCTGTTGCCATTCCTCCACCAAAGCGTCTTCCAGTTCTCTTATTGTCACAGGTGGGTTCATTCGGTTTCTAATGTGTTGCCCTAATTGATCCCATAGATGCTCAATGGGATTGAGGTCTGGACTGCATGCTGGCCATTCCATCTTTTCAATATTGTTGTCTGCCAGGTATTGCGTAACAACTCTAGCTGAATGCGCGCGGGCTCCATCTTGCATCAAGACGAAATTTTCACGCCTATTTGTTGCTGCAAGAGCCAACGGTCGAACGTGATCATTTAGTATTTCGTCTATATAGCGCCGTGCAGTCAAAGTGCCGTTTCGAATGATAAAAAGTTCAGTTTTGCCGCTGATCGATATTCCTCCCCAAACCATAACTGAACCACCTCCAAAAGCAAAACGCGACTGCATATTATGTTGGATGTAACGCTCATTTATTCTTCTCCAAACTCTAATGCGTCCATCATGGGAGTATAAATTAAATTTGGATTCATCTGTAAAAAGTACAGCCCCCCAGTGTCTCAGTTGCCATCTACGATGTTGCTGAGCATACAGAATCCGAGCTCTTTTATGGTTTCTAGTTAAAGACGGTACTTTAACAGGAATCCGGGAAGATAAATGTCCCTCTCGAAGCCTATTTCGTACAGTCTGGTCAGAAATCCTGGTACCAGTTGCACGAGAGAGCTCATTTTGTAGCTCTCGAGCTGTAGCGAAGCGCTTACGTAGAGCCTGAAGTTTCAAAAATCTGTCTTCATTAGCAGTAGTTAATCTTCCTCGGCCTTGCCCAATACGTCTGGATAAAAGACCGGTCTCTTGGTATCTTCTCCATGCCCTCCAGATAACTGAATGGCTAACTCTTAGACGTCGAGCTACGTATCTCTGTGTTCGACCTTCTTGTATTAACGTAACGGCTTCAGACAATTCAATTTGACTCAAATGTCTTCTATTGCCTCTATTTTCATTCATAGCTCACAAATTTGGCGATCTCTCACTGCTATACTTTGGCAAATAATTAATAAAATATCGCATAGAACTAAATTTCACTCCTGTTTTGCGTCTTCTTCGATTAATACTAGTGTAAAAGGATAATGACAGAATCAAAACAAATAAAACAAGTACTGATGTTTAAACAATACATAAGCCAACTTTAATTCTCAATATGGGTATTCTTGTTTTCTTAGTATAAAAGTTATTAACAAAAAAAAAATTGACCCTTTAATTCTTTTGAGCAGTGTATATATATAATAATAATAATAATAATGTTTATTTGTAATTCACCGTATAGTATTACAATACAATAGAAGTTGGTAGTATTTTTACAATGGATTTTGTTATAGTTTTATGTACAATAGAACACATGAAATAGTAATATTTTGGGACATATAATAGAGCATTTTATTTTACATTAGAACATAAAAAAATCATAATTCATAATTATTGGTTTAAAATGAATGCTCTAATTTGAAGGGCGTTTATTACAAAATTATATATATATTTAATAGTTTATTCTTATCGATTTTTGCTAATATAGAAGAGGTAAAGCCTTCTTCTGTAATGTTTTGGAGGTACAACGATAAGTAATGGTTTCGAAGGGCAGAGTATAATATGCATATATATATATATATATATATATATATATATATATATATATATATATATATATGAGGTGAAGTGGGGTAAATGTTTAGTAAAAATATCTAAGTTCAAATAGACGCTTTGGTAAAAATGGTGCTAGTATTGAAATCAAATTTTATTAAACCGCGTCGATCAGTTAAAGTAGGTTTCGGAAGGGAAATGATTCATTTCTGCTAACCATAGCACATTCTTCGGGATTTTTCCATGAAAAAGTTGATGAAGATAACGGATCTAAAGAAGATACCTTTCTGGTAAATTTTATTTCTACTTCCTCATCGTTCTTATGAGCAGAGACAAACTGGCTAACATATTTTTTGACTTTTTCCCTGCAAGGGATACCAAGACCCAATCATGCTCAGTTATATCTTCCGAAGATTTACTGATTTCTGCCATGCAAACATCTAGCGCTTCCGCCTCTCTCATCTCTTCTTCTATGTCATCATCACTGTCATCAAATATCATTTGTTCTGCATTTGCTTCTGCTTCCTCTTCTTGTTCTTCGCGAGGGACTTTGTCAGGTTTTTGTTTTTTTCTCGAGGCAATCGACCTAACTTTGTCGTCCTTATCTTTTATGCGACGCATAACTTCATCGGCTGTAATTACTTCTGCTCCTGAAGCCACTTTTCTCTTCTTTACTTTTTCGGGTGCGTTAGTCTGTTTAACTATTGACAGTAGCAATTCTTCAAAAGTGGAATTTTTATCTGATACCTCTTGATTGTCCACTGAAGGACCTGGTTGTAAATTATCCCTTGACAAATTGCGTCGTTGATGTTCCTCCCATCTTTTGTATGATAAAGGATCATACTGCTCTTTGGAGACAACATTGAAATTGTAAGGAGAAATGCCTGCTTTTTAGAAACCATTGGATATAATTTCAGGTTTAGTTTCTGTCCATACTAACGAACTAAACTTTTTCTTTGGTATTTTTCTTCCTTCATTATGTCTTTGCCATTCAAGCAATGCATGCTCCCATTTTACTTTTAATGACTTGAAAACGCTTATATAATATAATATATAATATAATAATATAATACGCTTTATTTACCCAACAGCAGGCCAATTACAGGGTAAAATTAATAGAAACAATAATAAATATAAATATTACAACATAACAAAACAAAAATCAGAAATATTGATACATAGTCAGGTGAATATATCTTCGTACATTTTGTCAGCATTGAGGCACATTAAGTGAACAAGTGAGCGCTGCAAAATAAGTGTACGTGTAACGGGTAGGCGAAACGATCCGCCTTGTCTTGAAGCCAACCTTGGGACATGGAATGGCACACATGACAGCAGATATGGTGCATCTATAAAGTTGTGGAGAAGCATCCAAAGAAATCTGGAACTACAGGCTTCTCGTCTGAAAACTAAAGAATGTGAGAAATTACGCTCTAGAAGAGAATTTAAATCAACATCTCTGTCTGGATAAATATTGTCTTCTTTAAATGAAAGATATTTCAGGAATCTTCTATGGATGCGATCTAGTTGCATATTTTGACTGGCATACGAAGGATACCAGATTAGGCTGGCGTACTCTAATTTACTTACAACAAACGCGAAATATAATGATTTTAAAGTTGTAACATCATGGAACATTCTGCATATACGAATAATGAAGCCTAAAGTTTTACTGGCAGATGAACATATATTAACAATATGCTCATTAAAGTTGAGATTTGAAGTGAATGTAACACCTAAATCTTTAATGGAACATTTACGTGTTAGAATGGTATCATTTACTGCATAATGATGAATAAAGTTCTTCTTTTTGCGTGTGTACGTAACAATGAAGCATTTGTTGATATTTATAGGTAATTTATTCTCGCTACACCAGGATACCAGTTTATCTATATTATTTTGTAGAAGAAGTACATCAGAGGCTGAGGTTATTCTTAGAAACAGTTTAATATCATCTGCGTAGGCCAAAACCGGGCAATTAAAAAAAAATTGCAACTCATTGATGAATGCGACAAATAATAATGGACCCAAATTGGACCCCTGGGGTACGTGGAAATGAAATTAAAAGAGGAAAACCCATTGTAGTAAACATAACAGCTTCGGTGCGTGAGATATGATGCTAAAAGTGTTACAAGCGTAGGAGAGGCACCAAAAGAACTAATTTTGGTTAAGAGTAAGCCATGATCTATGGAATCGAAAGCACGAGAGAAGTCACTATACATTACATCAACTTGTCCTCGGTCATCAATAACTTCAGAAACGTATTGTGAAAAACATGCTAAATTGGTTACAGTTGATCGTCCACGCATAAAGCCATGTTGATCATTCGATATTAGAGATCTTATATTTGTAAAAAGGGCATTATAGATAACTTTTTCAAATTTTTTTGCAAAATTATTTAATATTGAAATGGGCCTATAGTTTGACATATTAGATTTGTCATCCATATCAAGCAGCTGCAAAATATGAGACGAATGAGGGGGTAATTTAAGAATAGTTATCCCATTCTCTCTCGCGGCCTTAATTAACCTCTCATCAACGTGCGAAGCATGGCCGTCATGTATTTCTGCGTTTCGTTGTAGTATATGTGATTATAAATAATAGATTCAAAGATTTTAGAAAAATTGGAAAGTATAGAGATAGGTCGGTAATTGGATATATCAGATTTGTCGCCAGATTTAAATACAGGTGTAACAAAAGAACTTTTAAGAGAAGAAGGAAAGGTATTTGTAGTTAAAGAGAGATTAAATAAGATGTGAAGAGGACGAACGAACAGATTACGACATCCCTTTAAAATATAAGCGGGAATGTTGTCAGGACCAGGAGTACGGGACGGTTTGATATCATTGATAGCATGAATAATATCTTCGTTAGATATATTATAAAGATTTACAAAACCACTATAATCGTACATATTAATAGATAAGGGGGATAATATTTTTGATATTACTGGTAAAATCACAATTGGTATATAGTTTGAGGCTACTTCGCATTCTCCCTTTTTATGTATTGGGATTATTTTAGCTATTTTTAACTTTTCAGAGAAAATTTCGTGCTCTAGCCAGGCAGTATATCTCAATTATCGCGATAATTGCGATTTTTGGGTAGTTGGAAGGGCACCACATCAGCAGAATTCATGAGCAGGGCACGGATGTCATCCAAAGTCTTCGTCAAGGATGCTGTCAGGTTCTTTGTACCTAATGACCTATAATGGGGCAACTTTTGTTTAAATTAACCGACTTCGTATTTTTTTATACTTCTTGAGATCCTCATGTTGGAAAAGTTATACTGGACACTTTGTATACCTACTGTCCATTGTTATGAATTAATGGTAGTTTTTTGGGACATGTATATCTGATCAGTGATCACTTATAAATAGGAAATTATTTTGCAGAATATCAGGGAGCAGTTTTCCATGTAATGAGTCTGAATAACAAATATATTTCAGTTTTAAAATTACTGCTGCAAGTATTCAGTCACTATTATAGTGTTATATCGCTATTAGTGACATTCATTTTTTGTCCCCGTTTGCGCAATATAAATTTTATACCTAAATATAATCTAGTCATAAATACCGTATCAAAACCCGTAGTTTTATTATATTGTTGTTCATTTTACAGTACACATAAAGGCATTCAACAAGTCAATGAACGAATTATTAGAATATAATGAAGTTAAAATATAATTCATAAATGGCCATATACTTTGTATGTAGTTTTGGAACATAATGAAGGATAATTAGTAATTTTCAACCAGGGTGCTTTTGCTGTTGTCATTAAATTATTATCATTAATTGTATTACTCTCATTTGTCAAAAAAATAATTTTTGTTTTTACTTACAGAACCTTTATCACCCATGTTTCCTGTGATAAAGTAATTCTTAAACAAAGTATCATTTTTATTTATTTATTAATAAAGCAGCGGCCACATGTTTCATTTGTTGACATGTATTTCTATTAATTTTTAAATAAAGTTTATGGTCAATAATACGTTCTTTTAAGAGAGATTCCATTTTTTTAATAAAACGCGGAACTAAAATCCTACGTTTTCCAGTAAATGTGTCCTTTTTAACAATTTAAACAAATTTTCCACAACCGTCTTGCAGTCTTTCCTGATGCCATATTTGCATATTAATAATCCAGACAAAATAGGGTAAAATAGCAGAAGACCTCGCTCCAAACAATTTAAAGATGGTAAATTATAAATATTCTTATTTTTAGTGCTATCAGAATGTAACTTAGATATTTCTTCGTTTATGGAGTGGAAATAAATAATAATGGAGATTTTTTCCTTAAAGAATCCTCATTAGTGTCAATATTTATTATTTATATTGTGATGATCTCAATTTCAGGGAGATACATAAAATATCAAATTTCGTGGAATTCTGGTATATTGGTTGTTCAAACTACATAGGCTTATCCTATTTACTTATAAATTACAGCACAAATACAATGTCATACCAATATCTACTTATAAATATAAAGCCACTTAGCTGGACAGTCTTTAGTATACGTGTAAGATGGCCGTGGCCGCGTCCCACTTCTGCAATGGCTGCCGTCACAACCTCAAACGTCTCCTCGCTTACTGCGTTGTTGATGTCGTCATTGCAGATCTCAATGTTAAAACATCAACACTGCCGTGGATGTCGTATACGGGAGCACAATGCTTACCCCGTCACGTTTCTTTCCTTAACGTTGCAAATGCCTTTTACATTAGTTTTATCTTGAGACAACACGCAACATCCGTCGCCCACAAACTATCAACGGCTTCTGCTTTCTGCCGAGCAACTGCATGCTCGCCGCGCACATCTGTTCTACCCCTACCCCCCCCCCCCCCACTACGTCACTTGCGTACCGCACTTTTTCACTTTCAGTACCGCGCACGCCATCTGTTCTTCACATTTTCTACTATCCTACTAACAATATATAACTTATTTAAATAAATCGGGAACACCGCAATATTTATACATTATGTACAAAAACATTTATTTTGTGCTGCAGAAAGTTTATTGCGATTTTTACATTTTCTGTTTCATATTTTTGCCCAAACACAAAAACAATATTAACTGTCTTGCCCGAAACATTTGCGAAACATGAGATCTGAGTCTGGTTGTATCAAAGGCCTCCTCTTCAGGATTACGGTTCAAAATGCGATAGCAACTAGACCGCAATCGTAGGCATTCGGTTGTTATTGAACTCGCGTAAATCTAACTGGAGGTCTGTATGGAAATAATCTATCTAAATATGTTTGAACACTGGCGTGTAAACATTGTGAATTCATACTATCATAAATGATAATGTCAGTACCATCATAATATGAAGCTAACCAATGGCCCACACTACCTATGTTTGTACCTGGTACAAATAAAATTTGAATGAGTCTAGTGCCCTATTGAATAGGAGTTATTCGATGTGGTACTTGTATATAAGCCATACACTGGGGTCTAAAATTAGAATTAGATCGCACTAAAAAACAAAAGAAATAATCTTTATGCACGTCTTCTAAATAACCTTTAGGATTTAACAATGTATTATAATCATTATTTGTCAAATTATATTGAATGACATCGTTTCCTACGCCAGTATTACCTACATTTGAATTATTGATTTAATTTTGACTGTCTTGTGTTTCATCAACATAATGGGTGATTCGTGACTTGAGCAGTGAACGTGTTAACCCAATATTCCGTCATAATGAGAATATTATTAGTATGTATTAAACTAGCCATTACATGTTTTGCCAATCTTCTCAAACAATAATTTTTTGTAAATAAATTTATACATTGGGTAGCATTTTTGAAAAATGTGTGGAACAAACACGAATAGTTAACGTTAACGAATCAGTGTCTATCTTGAGATCAAGAGGCTCTTTAGATTGATATATAGTTTTCAGATCATGTATGAATGACGAAAGAAAAAATGAATAGATTAAATATTAGGAGCAGATGTTACATATTCCGCCACAGGAAGAAGAGCTTTTCCTGCTTCATGAAAAACTAAAGCATGGTGGAATAGTTTTCCATCTATCCTCGGAGGACGTGCAAAGACGTTCCGGTTGCATCTAAATATAAAAAGAGGATGTTTCCTTTAAGATACTACATACATGTGTCTGTTCCTCTGTTTTCATTTTCAACCTTACATAAAAACGATCTTAACCGATATCCTAAATATTACCATTCATTTTTTTCCCTTGCCACTTGCCAGATGATAATAATAATAATATTTATGTAGCAAAAAAAAATGCTAATACATACATAAATACATAAAATGAACTACATTTGTACATTAAATGACAGTTATATTTTTTGTTGTAAATAATTTGTTTTCACTTTTTTCTTAAAATAATTTGTAGAATTAACATTTTTAATAATATTTGGGAGTTTATTATACAGTTCTAATCCCTTATAAAATATGGATTCATTTATTATATCTGTTTATATTAAAATTTTGATTATTTCTAGTGGAATAATTATTTCTCCTTGATGTAAGTAATGTTTCCTTTTAAATAAATTAGAGATTCATTGTGTACAATTTTATAAATGAATACTAAAACATTGACTTCAATGTACTGTCTTACATTAAGCCAGCGCAAATTATTAAGCATATCAGTAATACTAGTAAATCTATTACATTTTAAAATTATCCGCATTGCTTTGTTTTGCAATTTTTTAAGCTTATTCAAATCATTTTTATTACACATAAATAAAATGGTACCACAATACATTAAATGTGATAATACTATAGTATTATAAACAATCAATGTACTCCGAGATGACAAATAATTAGATATTCTGCTCATATAGTTCAATTTTTTGCTATTTTTTACATAAATATTAGACATGTATATCAAACTTTAATTTTCTATCAATTATGATTCCAAGATATTTTACTTGTTCAACTACTTGTAACAAATTATTATCTATTTTAACATCATTACTTTTAATATTCATAAATTTCAGGTATTGAGTGTTAAATTATACTTGTATATACATGCAGCTACATTTATTAATATTCAATTTTAATTTATTAGCATTCACCCAGCAGTATACATTCTCCACAGCATTATTAATTTTCGAAATAATTTCATCATAGTGTGTTCCTTCCAAATAGATTAAAGTATCATCCGCAAAAACATGTACTTTACAATGTTGAATAATCAAATCATTGATATACAATAGGATTGTTGAACTTTTTGTAGATTTATTAAATAATGAAATAAATCATTCTCCAAGATGTTAGAATTTATAGTCTCGCTTGATATCTTTTTCAAAACGTTTGACTCGAAACGTTATTTAAGTTTTCTCTTGTAAAATAGCATAGGTACCATTGGATAAATCTTCATATCTAACTGCACCTGGTGTGCTTATTTTAACCCATTCTTGGCCAAAATTTTAATTTTAAAATTTGCTATTGTGTATTTTTTTATGTAACATATTTATACACTGAATATGAATCAATCTTAACCCTGGAGTGGTGGCGCCCTGCAGCATAACGTAAGCAGTGGCTCCGAGTCTGACAGACACAGTACAAAAAAAAAATATAAAAATCAGTAACTGTTTACGGTATGATTTTCTTTGCGGGTATTTCAATAACTTACATACCTTAGCCTTTATAAGTATGTCACCGTAGAAGTTGTCAATTAATATGAAATAAGAATTTCGGGAAAAACAAACGAGGTGCAAAATACAAAAAATAATATAAAATTAAATTACAAAAAAAATATATTGTTTCAAATGATAAACATAAAGAAAACATACTTTTCTGAAGGAGCATACTATAAACAATATTAAAAACTATTTTATGGCAATACGGCACATACTGGACATCGAAATTCTGCATGTTTCAAACACAGCCTTTTTCTGCCGACTGGCGCCTCCTGCTGCACTACAGGAACATCAGCTGAAGTGCCTGCTACTTCTTGACGTCTTTCTCGGACTGCTGGTGCAATATTTTCCATATAAGAGCGACGCTTCAAATGCTGGTCTGTTAGTTCAACTGCTAATTTTTTTATATAAATTCTTCGAAATATTTTTGAATTTGGGTTATTTAAAACGTGAATTATTTGGGAGTTTATACCTGCTATATTAAACAGAGAATAAAATATCACCATGGCCACCTTCTGGTGTTCCGAGCCACATTGTAGGTCGCACTAAGTTCGTCTACGGTGTCCACGCCCCCCTTTGTTGTATTATAAAACGTGATAATTTCAGGCGTTTTCTTATCTCCGGTTGATTCATCTATTTGGAAGCTTGAAGCCAGGATGACATTTTTGTACTTTTTTGGAACATAGGAAAGTATAGTGATGTTTTCTTGAAATCCAAACATGCTGGACTTTACAGGACGATGCTTTGTGTTCACAAACTCGGAAGTTCTTTTTTGTTTTTCCTGACCGTGCCCACGTAAGTTAAGTTATGATTTTGCAAAAGAGTCGTAAGAAGGTTAAAGCTTGAGAACCAATTATCACATGTTATGTTCCTGCCTCTACCAGATATTGGCTCAATCAATCGCAGAACAACGCTTGCTGGACTATTATCCACACGAAAAGGCCCTTCAGGCTGTAAACCTACATATGGCTCCAAATTTAACGTATACCTTGTTTTGGCATCGACAAGTGCAAAAATTTTGAGGCCGTACTTATTTGGCTTCGAAGGAATGTATTGCCTGAAATTGCATTTTCCTCGAAACCCCTTGAGTTTGTCATCAATGGTTCCGTATTCGCTGATAGTATATGCCTTTTTGCAACTCTCGACAAAAAATCTAAAAAGGTCTCTAATAGCTGCCAACTTATCAGATATTTTTCTTTCTTCTCCGGTATCTAGATCATCAAACCGAAGATTTCTAAGTAAAAATAAAAAACGCTGCTGGGACATTGTTAGCCAAAACAACTCGATTCCACTTCCATTTCTTTCCAATAATTCATCTGTATTTAACCGATTACTCTTCAAGCATCCTGCCAAATAAAGCAAACCCAAGAGTGCTTTTATTTCAATCAAATCTGTGTTTTTTGCAGAACGCTCTCTTGCATACTTCGATTTGACGCTATCAATTTTTTTGTTGGTATTTTCAACAATCAGTCCCAAAATATCGTCGGAAAAAAGTAAATTCCAACATTCGAATATTGACTTCGCATTTCTCCCATATTTTGTAACTCCTGGTAATCGTATAACTATATTAGATTTGCGAGTTCTAACCGTCTGAGGGAAGCGATGTTCTTTCCAGGCCGTACCATCTTTGCCAATGAAACTGGCAATCCGTGGAATTTTTGATTGTGATGGTAATTCGCTCTCGCTTTCTCCTTCTTGCTCTGTATCAGAACTAGACAATTGTTCATCGAGCTTATCTTCTTCGCCTTCGGATTCTTCATCGTCAAAAACTACCTCAGTGTCAGTATCTACTTCCTCTAGTAACCGTAATAAATGCGACTGTTCTTGCTCGTAATTCATTTTTCTAAAATTATTCATTATTTTAACTTCTTTAGAAAAATATAGTTGTTTACTTCTTACCAGAAGCGCAAAACATACACAAATTAGGAATATATGCAACTTGAGATTGATGGTCCTTAAGTGGTGGCTCCGAGTCTGACAGACTCTAAAGGCTCTGCAAATTTTACTCAAAACTGTTAGCACTGATATCACTGCATAGATCAGTAGAGTAGTGAATTCCAGGAAGCTACTGAAGAGTGGTACCCCACAGCTCTACCCCCACCCTTTCTCCATACAATCTTAAAACGCTCGAGTCTGAGAGACTCAGCGCCACCGCTGCAGGGTTAAAAATTATTAATATATGGGGACAGTGGATAGGAAATAAAGAATGTTCCAAAATTGAAACTTTGCTACAATTATACTCTATATCAAGTACACAAAAAAAATTATTTAAAGATATATTATAGTGATGTACATACGGAATTAGTAAATAATACTAAAAGCTGTGAAAATTTTTGAAACATTTCACAGGGTGCAAGTTTACAGAGCACACACCACAACCAAATATATTTTTACACATTTTACTATGACTTTGCTTGAATGACAAATATTGATCCAAATCATTAACACATACACGCATTTCCTCTTGTTTCACAGTTACTGGTGACATTAAAAAATCATCCTAAAAATCAGAAGCATTAACAATGATAGAATCCTTTGAATTGTTGTTGATTGATACCGGGGAAGTACTGTTGTTGGGGAATTTGGGAGAATCCATTTTGCCTGTTAAAATTTGTACATTTAATGTACTGTATTATGTGCAAAACAAGAACACTAAAAATGCACAAGCAGAGGATTCACGTCATCAATAAATATTATTAAATAATGACGTCACTTATTACTACGTTTACGTGGGGTACTAATTTATTCTAGAAAATGCAATGCGTGTTGCATAACTTACTGTATACAATACATGCATGTAAGTAATTAAAATAATTAATAGCAAAACTAAACTATTTTTGAGATTAATCGTTTTCTTTTATATATTTATTTTTATTTATTTATTTATTGCATACATTTGGATTTAATTATATACAATTTAAAGTATGTATATATATATATATATATATATATATATATATATATATATATATATATATATATATATATATATATATATATATATATAAATACAGTGCATAAAATAGAAAAATTTAACAAGACATATTGAATGATATGTATATATGAAATCAAAAATACGGGGTCATTTAGGGGGCAACCGCTGGGCGGGGCTGGGAGCAACTTCTTCCTCCCTCGGGTCTGGGTGGTGGGTTGTTCCTCAGTCGCCCTTTCCAGGTGGAGGCCATAAACTGTTGGTGAAGGGAACTGCCCCACTTCAAGCACGAGTGTACGCAAGAGGCTCTGAGATGTTGGAGGAGCCTCAGGATGTCCGACGTGGGCCGGTTGGCTCGGGGCCACACTCCTCTCGCGCCTAGGAGCAGGGGCAGGATGACCAGTTGACGTCCAGGCCAGGCCTTGGCTCCTGCATCCCGGAACCTTGGGTGGTCGTATCAAATTCTAAAAAAACAAATAAAGTAATAATTATAAAAACCTAATACTATAATTAAATCTATTTATATACATATATTAAAAATAATTTAATCTAATTCATTAAGTTCATATTTACATATAATGTTATTTATTTCGCTTTCTGCTTTTACGATGTTTCTAATATTTTTTAAATTTCGTAGCCTACTTGCTACATATTGAGCAAAATCCTCTGCTCTATCCTTTTCCTTCCTTTCCTTGTCTTTACCGGCTTTGTCTTTTAAATACGAACAAAGAACATCTGTTACTTCAGTCGATTTTTCATCAACTTTCCTTCGGGATTTTCGCGGCAATGGTGATGGTTTTTCTCTTGTGGTGACAATGGATGATGTTGGTGTTTTTAATAATTGCTGTTGCGGCAGTTCGTTGATTATCTGAAATGAGTTTTATTTTATTTTTAGCTTCCGGTAACTACAAATGATTGGAATGAAGTGGAACAAATATTTAGAAATAAATGGAATTTTCCAAATTGTTGTGGTGCTATTGACGGGAAACACATTAACTTCCTGTGTCTACAATCGGAAGGATCATTTTACAGGAACTATAAAGGCAGTTACAGTATTGTTTTAATGGCAATTGTGGGCGGAAATTATAAATTTTTATGTGTAGATAATGGAAGAGTAAGCGATGGTGGTGTTTTTAGAAACAGTTTAATGTCTAAATATATAAATAGGAATATGTTAAATTTACCAGAAAATGTTCCACTGCCAGGGACAAACGTATGCACACCTTATGTATTTGTGGGAGATGATGCGTTTCCACTTACCATGAGATTAATGAAGCCATTCAGATACCATGGATTATCAAAAGAAAAAAAATATATAATTATCGTGTAAGTCGGGCAAGAAGAGTTGTGGAAAACGCATTCGGAATTTTAGCTAATCGCTTCAGGGTTTTATTGAATCCGATAAGATTAAATGTGGAAAAAGTGAAACTCATAACCACGGCTTGCTGCACATTGCACAATTTTTTAACTACTTACAGAGGTAATTATTATGCAGATTTCGAAGACGATTTGGAAGAACCATTTCAACAACTACAGTCAATAAATCGCAATCTAAACGGAGGAAATAGAGTAACACAAAATGCAACTAATTTAAGAAATACCTTTGTACATTATTTTAGTAATACT
Organism: Harpalus rubripes; assembly: GCA_963082715.1. Lineage (NCBI taxonomy): Eukaryota > Metazoa > Arthropoda > Insecta > Coleoptera > Carabidae > Harpalus > Harpalus rubripes. Next base: position 38,690,943 of record OY720462.1, on the reverse strand, counting down.
GGAAGTCTTAGTTGGCAAGAGGAATATATTCAAAATAAAAATTTATAAAAATATTCAAAACAAAAAGTTATAAATACATTTTCTCACCTCCTCATCGTTGTCCAAAAGTTCTATTGTGTATTCATCTGAATCTTGGGTCTCAGTAGCCTCAAGTTCTTGGGAACAACTTATGCCAAATAGCTTTCCTTCCTTTTGCTTTATATAATCTTTTAAAAACTACAACTCCTCGTAACACCAAAGTTTTGGCATCACTACATCGTCAGCACCTGCTCCACTTTTATTTCTAGAGGCTTCGTACTGCTGGCAGTCTTTCCGAAACTGGTTTCTTAAACTGTGGTATTTTTTTTATGCATTCTTCAGCTAAAATATTAATCCAAATTAGTAATAATAATAAAATACCCGATATATATATATATATATATATATATATATATATATATATATATATATATATATATATATATATATATGTAGGAGAAATAAATTTGGAAGTCAGGATGCAATTACAAACAATATATTTTGGGCTTTTAATACAATACAGTCGGAAGTCTTAAGTCGGTTTTCTATATTCTATATTTGTCAAACTCGTAATGTACATAACAACCATATCTATGGTAACTACTTAACACAACATTATTATACTATATCTATGGTAACTACTTAACACAACAGTATTATACTATTACAATTCGGCCTCTCCTGACAAATAGTCGTCCTCGACTACAGAGTCTGATTCGACATCGGAATCAGAATCTGCATCCGAAGGCCATAACTTTAAATTTTGAGGTTGTAGGAGAAATAAATTTGGAAGTCAGGATGCAATTACAAACAATATATTTTGGGCTTTTAATACAATACAGTCGGAAGTCTTAAGTCCGTTTTCTATATTCTATATTTGTCAAACTCGTAATGTACATAACAACCATATCTATGGTAACTACTTAACACAACATTATTATACTATATCTATGGTAACTACTTAACACAACAATATTATACTTGTAATATTTGGAATTAATTCTTTGACTGCATTCATCATCTCTTCTTGTGCATCCCTCACACGAACAATATAAAATACCATTTCTTTTATTTTAGCTTTATTCTTTGTTGATCAATATGGCTGTCCAGAAGGTCAACACCTCCCACATGCTTATTATATATTGTTATAATTTCAGGACATTTTACTTATATTCTTTCTGTTTTCGATCATATCTTCGAACAGTCTTGTTGTCTTTCCACGCCACGGAGAAAACTTTTACTGAATCGACGTTAACCACAAATTCTACAGAAGTTCCTCGAGGTAATTTTTTAAAGTCTTTTTCTGTTGGCAATTTGCAATGGAGATAAACCATGAGCGGAACGGAAGTATAAAAATTATCAAAATATAATTCATGTTTACGTTTTGTACTTCAGCATCCCGGAACTCAGGACTTTTTATAAAAAATTTATTATGCTAACGTCTACTTTTGGAACATTGTTAGTATTTGGTTATTCATATCCGGGTTCCATTATTAAATTTAAAACTCACTGAACTCTAAATACGCTACTCTACTCACATGTCAACATGCACCAAATCAAAACACAAATGACTGTGATCTTGTAAAATGATAAATGACAGATGTTATTTATATTTTTTACAGCTAGGGTAAAATGTGCGTTCCACGAACCTAGTCTAGTTTTTGACGTCACGATATCAAATATACATAATATATTTAAAACAGTATATCGCCAAATATATACATTTATATTGTGTAAAAAATACACAGAGATGAATATTTTGATCTATATTTTACGAAATTAAAATGAAAAAAGGTGTGGGACGGGCCCATTGTTAAACTTACCCACAAATTATTTAATTAGATTTTCAAACCCCCAACTTTTTAATAATTCCGATATGTTTTCCATACTGATTAAAATGGTATATCAAAAATACACTATAATTTTGTAGTATGGGCCCCGTGGCTTAACACTTTTCTGGCGTGACTTATTTGCCTAAGTGTCTGGTTGCGAATCTGAGGAACCCGGTTCGATCCTGACCGACGCCAAATATTTCAAATTTTAAATGGCACCAAATTGACCCCTGTGGTACACTCTCCACGCCAGCAATGAGTGCCCGTGAGGTGACGCCTGGTAAACGCCCGCACGGTACAAATATGTCATCATCATTGCCGATATCTGCGTTCAAAGCAGATTGGCACACCTAGCAATGGGTAATATAACGTGATGATATATTTATATTTATTTATTTATAGTAAATAAATGAGGAAACAATTTGAACAGGTACGAACAGAATTGAAAACTTCAACTATTTCAGGATGATAAGTATCATGGATGGATCTTCTGGTTGTCGAGGAGTATTAAAGCCGGTGATTCAGCATTTGGATTGACCGAGCGAGCAAAATGCTGTAAAGGTTTTAAAAAACAATCTTCGGTTATCCAACCAGATGAATTTGCAAGCCCTAATGCACCAACCGGTCCATTCTCGAGCATGTGTTCTTTAAAATGAACACGCGGAAATATGAACGCAGGAGGTATACTACCACCAGCAGCATTTGCAAAAGCCAGCATCGTTACAAGCGTGCCACGTTCTTTTGAGCTAATCTGACCAACTCTCTTAACACCTGCTTGCGCAACTATTTTTGGTGCACTAGTTACCCCAGTTTCGTCTAAATTCCAAATCATGTTTGGAGGCAACATGCTTCTAATAACATTTCTCTAAGTTATTAAAAAAGTCTTGAATGTTGTGCTTATTAAAGCTTGTAGTTCTTGCTAACGAAGTATTCTCGGGTTTCCTGACGGACAGAGAATCATGCCTTTTTAACACTTCAGCCAATCTAGACTAGCTATTTTATTTTCCTCCCATGAAGCTGGTATATTTTTTTCAAGACGAAGAGCATACTGATATGCTAGATCTCTGACTTGTTTAGTTGTCAAGCCATGGCACATTTTTACGGAAGCCTTTAAATAATCTGCCAGCGAACATTCTTAGTCCGTTGTAAAAACTTTCTTATTACCAATGTTCGGTTCACAAACAAAAGGCGCAGATTCAGACGCTTTAGCTTTTACGACCAATCTGTGCATATGCGATTTGGCTACATTAAATGTTTTGGTAGCCGATCTCACAGAAATCCTTTTCTGAACGACTTCATTCACCGCTTCTTGTCCGACGCGGGTTCGCTTTTTAGGTGGCATTTTTAAACTGCAAAGATGAGAAATCATAAATATAAAACTTTAAAAATCATCAGTCATGAAAGGGACAATTATGAAAGGGACGTCCCTTCCATAACCGTTTGTTGTGTCTCTTTCATAAATATCACACACAAATAAAAAATGTAACCTCTAAAGCTACAATTTTCATCTAGAAGATACTGACTTTTCGTTCTCCTGTTACTGACTACACGACTAATTATATACAATGAGAGTTCAACGTACCAAATACAACATTTTACAAAACGTTTGGAAAAAAGTGTAATAATTTTACCTTGGAGTACGAATGTAATCTTGAGCACAACGCCGCTGTCTTTGAAATGACAGGAGCTTGAAATTAGGTGCGAATGGGTGTGCATTGGTGTTGCCACACAACATAAATACTTGAGCTTCAGGGAGATTCGTAATTGGCGCGTAATTTGAATTGTCCCTTTCAATACGTGTCCGTTTCATGCCACCTTTCCCCTACCATACATAATTACTATCAAATTCTAATAATATTTACCTTTTATTTTGTGGTACTTTTCACTAGCTACTACGAAATACAGAAGGACTATTTCGACTGAACTGCGCAACACAGTTATACGCACCTAAGAACAACAACAAAAAATCCACTAGACTCAACCTTTAATCCAGTTGCAGTCATTTTTTTTACAGAAACTGGTTCCTTAATCTTTCCATAATCCATTGATGCAGATGTAATTTTACTCCTAAAGAGCAATTTTTAACAAGAAATGTTTTATCACCGTCGAATAACAACACCAAAATTAGATGCTGTTAATTTATTTTCCCTTTACGGCTCATATCTCGCGATGCTAAATTGTCCAATCGTATTAGAAAAAAAAAAATCTAGTTGTTGCTCTGGAGATATCTGTAAATTGTTTAATGTCCTCATTTCTCCAGATTTTCGTTAAGAAATTGATAAATCTGGTTTCGCAGATTTGGGTCCATAATCAATATTCGGCAATTTGACTTTTAATTTAAATTTTGAATTATTGTAATCTAATTTTCGACAATTTTGTTTTTCTGTTGCCGAGAAATGATTTTTTTGAATTCCAGGGCATATTTCTGTAAGTTTTTTCCAGGAACCTGTATGCCAGCAAAACTATTATAGCGTAATCCTGTAAAATAAGTTAATCTATTTCCCGCTTTGAATCTGACTCCATCTTGTTATTAGTCTCATTTTTTATTAGTTTAGCAGAATATTTTCTTAATTTCTTTTTAATATTGGATTGTTACGTACTTACACTGCAATTGCTGCATTGCCTTATTTGATTGCAAACATATGTTTCGCAACAGGCATGGTCATCAAACAATTTAATTTTGGCCAATTTTCTGAAATTGTTTTATATTATCTACTATTTTATCGTCTTTAATTTTGTATGAGTATTTACCATCATTTTTAATGCAATGATTTTCACAGTCGATTTTGTTTACTTGTCGGCTGTATATACTGCAACCATGCATTTCTTTACTTTGAAACCCTCAACAACAATATCTGCTTCTATAGCACATGAGGTACCCGACCAATTTCTAAAGCATATGTTTGCCAGTTCGGATTCTTTATTTACGGATATGGCACATATGCTGCAACAAGGCCGTGTCCACGGGAGAGGGGGATCTGGGGGTCCAAACCCCTCCGAAATGTAAAATAAAATACAAAAATTATAAGTGGTCTAACCAAGATGCTAGCATAGCACTTATGAATATACATCGGGAAATAAACATTTCCATTGAAGATGTTCTAGATATGTTTTTATCAAAAGCAAGATCCCCCCCCCCCCCTATATAAAGTTTAAATATTTTAAACACCAAAGTTTCTTTTTATTTTTCAGTAGGCTATGCATGAAAAACAAAAACTTCTATTTGTCAATTTGTATTATTTAGGATATAAATCAAATAGAACACTGTTTATAACGTTATTAACAAATATTTAATTCATTTAAATTTAAGGTCAATTGTTTTTCATACATACTCTATCGAATAGGCCTAAAAAATATATTACCCATTTAAGAAAATGTAACTTGAAAACCACTGATTTAAAAAAATATTTTCTTCTCTAGTCGGATGTCCCCCTTGGTCTTCTATAAAATTGTTTAATGGCATTTTATTGTATCTTTAATAATTTAGAAATTATTTGAGGTAGCTCTTTACGCTGTTACACCATATATATAAATTTTTATTTTGTAATCATTTCTATTAATAAATTTTAATGTGAAAAACAATCTTACTCTGGAGTATAATTTAATTAAATAATCATATGGAAACTGTGAACATGGATCAGTGTTGCCAAACCTCAAAACCCCAAATCGGTAGAAGTTGTAACTCTAAATCGGTAGATTTGTAAAAAAATCGGTATATGAAAGAAAAGACAATACTTTAATATTTTTTTTTATTAAAAACTTACATTTTGTTACAAAATTATATTTTTATATAATATAATAACATAAAAAAATATTTTTTCTGCGTTTAATATAAAATTAACACTTCTTTACTAATAATATAAAATTAACACTTCTTTACTAAAGTTATAAAGGATAATAAATCACGTTACAACTTTATATATACACATGTACGTTCAAAATCTAACAATTAATTATGGCGATTTTTAGGGTCGTACCAATATTCTTTGGCCATAGCAGCAGTCATTTTTTTATCAATTTCAAAATCGTAACAGTTAGCTTCATTCAAGTATCTTTGCGTGTGTAATAGACCCGTGATTGACTCAGTAGACAGCCTATTTCTTTGCTTAGTTTTCATAAGATTAATAGCTGAGAATATGCGCTCTACATTAGCGGACGAATGAGGCAAACATAAAATAGTAAATACTAAGTTAGTTATCAAAGGGAACATTGGAGTTTCATCGCCTCTTTTTAATAAACTGACGTTGTCCCAAAATAATTCTATGTCATTAGGAAATGTATTGATTTGGTCAGTATTTCGTAGAATTCTCCATTCCGAATCAAGTTGTTGGAAATCTCTATTGTCAACAATATTGGGAAATAGTCTACAGACAGGAACTACAGACGCAGTTTCACCACGTTTAACATTCATTGGTTCAAATACACTCAAGTCTTTAATAGGATTGTTTTTTAATGGAAATCGTGTTATAATTTGTTGACAAGCTTCGATATAAAAATCTAAGCATCTAAGTTTAAAAAAATTTACTTGTTCTGGACTAAGACCTATATCACTAAGTAAAGTATTAGTTGCAGCAGCACCATAATACACATTATCGATGTTCATAAAATTTCGTGGATCTTTGAAATCCACATTTTCAATAGGAGTGACAGTCAAATAATTTCTTTTTAAAAAACAGTCGAAGAGCGTTTTTAATGTTTGACATATATTTGCATATAAAACATGAATTTTTGGACGCTCTGCTTGCATTGCTTTGTTTAAATCATTAAACAATGGTAATGCAAAATCTAAAAATTGCAAAAAAAGAAATGTAGTTGGATCCTGCAGCTTTTGTGATATATTTTCTGAAGCTAAAAGATCATTTTTAGATACTTGGTCTATGAAAAATAGTTTCAGGGCAGAAAATTGCTCCAGAACTCTTTTTACTGCTGCATGTACTGACAACCAGCGAGTTTGAGAGGGATGAAGTAATTTATGTACTTTCAAGTTACAAAAATCTTGAAACTCTTTAAATTCTGTAACTCTTTTTGGGCTAGAAGAAAAATAATTATATATATCCCTTACAAGATCCTCTACAAAACGGGGCAGTTTTGTGCAGGCATATGAAGCGCAAAGATGAAATGAGTGGCAAATGCACTTCATAATAAAAAGATTCGGTATTTCATTTTGCAATAATGTGACGACAGAATGATGACGCCCCATCATTACATTTGCCCCATCAGACGCAAAACCAATTAGATTCTCTTTAAACAAAATGTTATTATTTCTAAAAAAGTTTACTATGTGTTCAAATAACGTTGCTGCTTTAGCAGCTTCTAATGGGATGAGAGCTAAAAAGCTATCTCTAACGCGATTATTTTTTGCATATCGAACGACTAGGCACAAATGTTTCGTTGTGCTAAGATCTGTACTCTCGTCAATGATAAGAGAAAACTTACTCCGCCGAAGGTCTTTGCAGAGATCATCTAAACTTTCTTTGCCTATAATGTGATCAATTATTGCGTGTGTTTTCGTTTTTGAGCATTTTATTTCTTTTGCAATGGTTGAGTCTGGGCAAACGGCTTGAATTAATTTTGGCAGATGCTCCATGATAGTGAAAGGTAGATTGTGCTCGGCAATATATGCAGCTAATCTTATTTCACCTAAAAAAGATAAAAAAGAGACTAGTAAATGAATACATACATAAATCAATAACAAAACACAAGTACATAATAATCTTTTAAATTATAGAAATTGTCACATTACCTTTACCTTCTTTCACTTGTACATCGGTTCTCTGTGATTTTGTGACAGTAAACGAAGATATTTTTGGTTGCGATTTTATATTCTTTAAAGATATCACGTGAGCTTGTGAAGAATTGTGTTTTTTGAGTGCATCTTTTCCTGATGCAATGTTTATATCTTTATTGCAACTCACACAGTATGCATAATTTGCGCCTTTGGAACTCTTTTTAAGCCAGCCTGGAAATTCATCTTCCCAATCTTTTCTGTAGCATTGCATATATTTTTTTCTTTTTGAACCCGTGCTCGTTGAGGTGCTCGTACTCGATTCTTCATCTCCCGACGACATTTTCACACTTTCACTTTCTGCTTTATCCAATCGATGAATAAAGAATTAAATAAAAACTTTTAATCTGCGTTTAGACAAGACAAAGACAATGGAAATAGAAAATAGAAATAGCTTGGAAATGGAAACAGCTATGGGATTCCCGGAATCCCAATTCCCTATGTATATGCGCGCGCTGGAACTTGGCTATTGGCTAGTACACGCCGGCTCAAGTGTTCAGCCAATCATGTTCAAAATATTTTGCCGCGAAACTCGTCAAGGTACACACAGAGTAAAATTATTTATGAAAATAGGTGTAAACAGGAATGCAGTCAGTTTTTTTTGGCAATATATTTATTTGTTGGTAATCATCGACATTTCGTCGCCAAATTATTTATATTTATTTGCAAGTATTTGTTATTTAATTTTGAGTACATAGTAACAGATACATACAAATATTTTTTAACAGTTTAATATCGGTAAAAATTGGTGACATATGTTCGCATTACCGGAATTCGTGAAAAAATTCGTTAGTTTCGGTATATCGGTATAGCAGTTTCCATATCGGTAGAAATACCGAAAAATCGGTATGTTCGGCAACGCTGACATGGATGGCGAAGTGAAAGAGACCGAAATGTTTTAATATAATTTTCTACAATATTCTGCTGTAAACATAATGTTTCGAAATTCATGAAAAAGCAATCTTCTAAATTTTGAACAAATTGAACAAAATTTTTAGCTGGCATACACAAATTTCTAAATATTTCTTGTTCTTTTGTTTTGTAGGCACGATGATGTGAATATGTATTAGTAGAATTTAATTCGACATTATCCTTAAAATATTTCAAACAAATTTCACACGAATGGATAGCTAAGCATTTCTTAATGAGATATCCAGATATGTAAGTTATCGCATTCTGTGAAAATTGAAATATTATAATCAAAAATTTATGTTGTAATTAGAATAAATACATACAAGAACAATTATTATAATCAATTTTTTGATGTGATTGGACATTTTATTTGTTGGAATCACATTCTCATTATTATAATCAAGCATTTCTTTGTTGCAATTAAAAACCATTTTAAAAATTCCTAAAGGTATATAATTAAAGCAACATTTATATTCATTAAATTACTACCTAAATTCTTAGTTTTTGGCAGGTTGTTAAATTCATCCATTCGTATTTGCGAATTTACATGCAGCAATTTTGATTCAATTAAAATTATTTTTATTTGTTGAAAATTATTCTTCGGAAATCCGCCACTGTTAATATTACCATGAACTGGGAAGCCCCAATTATTTAAAATTCTTCAACTTTTAACATGTATCGATTTCGACTCTTAGCCTTCATTAAGATGATAATTCAAGTGGAGTCGAAACCACTAAATCTGACTGGTTCCCAGTAAGCTTTAGTTTTGTTATAATCTAAATTTATAATTTTAGAACAGAAACTATAGAAACCGTATATGTTTCCTACCCAACTACAAGTCAGGATATTAATGTTCGAGTGAAAAAGTGTCATTATTTTCTATACCCACCAAAAGATAGTATACAATTTGCGAAATATGTTTTTAACAATGTTCTTTGTGCATTTATTTTTTCTTTTCTTTTTAAATACTATTATCTACGAAATACATTTTCTACTAAAAATGTATATACTCGTAAGTTAATATTGTATTTCATAGTTAGAAAATTAAATATTGTTTTTGCGATATTTCTTTGATAATATCCTCAAATTCTGTACATCGTTCCAAATTTTATTTGTTATCGGTGCTTCAATTTTTGCCTGAAGATTTAAAATGAGATTTTAACTCATTGTTATCGTTTGCGTTATTAATTATTAATAGTTTGGTATTACAGATGTTACAGATAATTTTTTTTAGAGCGCAATATACGCGAGTCAGCCTGTTACATCAACGCAGCTAAGGTGGTAATCACTCTACATACGGTCGAGTTTGAGTCATATTAAGACTTACAAAAATCACAGTTGAAGTGCATCTTCAGAGCACGACTTAGATTTAATGGAACGCCTATGCAGAACCGGCAGATATACTTGAGCAAACTTGCAGCTTTGCGTAAGTTTCTTCGCAGACACAAGAAACTAAGTTACGAAATGAGGGTTTCAAAGCTAAAGTGGGCCACGTCCATGTATGTTAAATTTGAGATTAAGTAATTAGAAGTTGTTTATTAACTATTGTTGTATTTTGGAAATTCTGTTCATATATTCTGAGATTGGCAACATTGTATAGTTATAATTGGATATATAAACGGCCGCACGGAACTTGTTACTTCTTCTCGTCCGGCCTGTGAATCGTTCAATAAACAAGTACAACGTACACATTTAAATAAAGTGAATAATTTTGTGGGTAAGGAATATTTTATTTATATATACATACACCCTAAATCCTACCCTACAAATACGACCAGTTTAACCTAAACCTATAAACACAACAACTATTAATTCATAATTGATTTTGTCTGACCTTTCTATGTTAGGAACTTTTAATTTGATCATAACTTAAAGGTTAGTAGCATTTTATGAGCCTTACATAAAAATGTGTCGGACTTATTTAAAAATAATTTAATTACTGAATTCGAAATAAAGAACCTTTATATTTATTATTAAATATTTTTTTATAAATTTTCTAATTACATTTTTCTACAGTTCGGTCAGCTTGTCGTATAAAATTTCATCTTCCGCATTTTCACTTTGATCATGATGTTTTGCTGCTCGGGTAGAACTTAACAGTGGTAAGTTTTTGAAGTATGTGTGATATACTGGGATAATATAGGGCAGTAAATCTATCATGTCACTCTTTTTGGCTGTAGTTATAGGACATATCAGATTTCTTCCAGGACCATTTGGTTTCTTTACATTAATTTCACGAACTCATTTCCTCTTTCAAATTGAGGAATGGTTTTAAGTGTTTCTTTTCTGTTGGCTATAACCTCTTCTAATGCTCGAGTACTCAGAAATTAATTTCTTTGCATTTCTATAACTATAAAACGAAGCTTCTTCCTCTTTGCATTCTTGATTATATCAAACCAATCTTGTGGAACAGAAATATTCTGGTATGTTTTTGCTTGACGTTTCTATCGCTCCAAATTCTGAATCATTCGGTAGAAAGAAGTGGCCGGATACCAGAAACTTTAAGGTCAATCGTTTCTACTGCCATGTCAGGATCCTGTACAAGTTTAAGAAGTGTAAGTGACATCTTAATACAGTGGTGGATCCAGCAAATCTCTTAGGGGGGGGGAACTACTTTTTTTAGTTAGTGGAAGTCATCCCTGCAAGGTATTAAAATAACCGAAAAATATGGGCCTGAAAATTGTTCAAAGAAAAGGTTATTATTGGAATCAAAAAAACAATGTTCTGAATTTTTTTTATTTACAATTATATTATAATGTAATGTAAATATAATGTAATAATTACATTATCAAATTTAGACGACGGCTTTTCGTCGATGCAAATCTTTGCAAAACTTTCAACGGATCCAACTCCTTGTCCTGATGTAAATGCAAAAGGGCAAGACCCAAAAGTCTTTCCTCAGACATTCGATTTCTTAGCCTAGTTTTTATCCGGCGTAAGGCTCGGGCCACACTATGCGTTTTGCCGGGACCGGTTTAACGGGAAAACAACAACTTATTTTTTTTTAATTAATGCGTCCACACCTATGCGGTTGCGGTCCGGTTACCGGATACTACCGCAGCATGCCGCGGTTTGACCAGACGGTCAATTTGCCGCATGTCAACTACAACACATTGAAGATAATACAAGCGTTCACATTTGTCCAATTTTTACCGCAGCCGCAGTTGACATTTATACAACATAATATGAAAATTGAGTGGAACGAGGAACATCAAGTGTGTATTTGTCATTGTCAATAAACATCTATGATAAATAATATGTTTGGCACAGATAAATTTATTCAGTATGTTGAGAAGTACCCTGCCTTGTGGGAAAAGGGTAGTAATAACTACAGCGACAGAACCCTGTGAGAGAAATGTTGGGATAACGTCGGAGAAAAAATGTATGAATTTTGGACAGATATGATACCTGGAGAAAAGGAAACGAAATGTAAGAAAAATGTTTTGCTATAATTTATTATGGTAGATACAAATTAGTAAATTACTACTAGGTACTGACAAGTACTAATACTAAAATAATTTTAAATCAATAAGCATCTGAAATGATACGGCTCCAGCTGTCATGAAGTAATCAGCAAAAAAATCTCTGACGTCTGATCCCTGAGCTCGTATACTTGGCCCATGATCAGCCACGTCCATAAAAGGATGAGTTTCAGTATCTTCATAATTGACACCATCCCTCTTTCTAACAAAATTGTGTAATATGTAGCAAGCCTTAATAATGTCATCCACTGAATCAGACTGTACTAAAATCGGTGTGTGAAAAACTCTCCACTTATTTGCTAAAACTCCAATTCTGCGACGGGGATTCAGTTGTCGTTGTGGATAGGCTCTTAAAAGATTTGTGTGAAGTCTAAATGCCTCATCGCCTACCAAGACAAATGGTTGAGGGTCTGCAGTTGTGTTCGGTAAACATATAGATTTTGGTATATTTAATTTGTTAGAATATATTTTTTTGCCCAAAGGACTGTCTCTAAAGACAGTTGAATCTCCCTCATTTCCATATGCACCAACATCTATAGCAATGAAACGCAAATTGGCATCTGCGACTGCCATTAATACAACAGAAAAAAAAAATTGTAATTGAAAAAATTTGACCCAGACTTTCTACACTTAATGTGTTTTCCATCAACTGCACCAATACAATTTGGAAAGTTAGTTTTTGAGTTGAAGGTTTCACAAATTTCCAACCACATTTCTTCTGTTGGTTCCTTTTCTTTCAAAACATACCATATAACTTGACAAGTTTCATGTACTATTTCTGCAATAGTGTTTTTGGCGATGTAAAATTCGTACTGCAAAGCAGCAAAGCTAGTACCAGTTGATAAATATCTAAAACAGAAATAATACTTCAATGAAAATAATAGTCTTCAATAAAAGTTTTTTGTTATTTACATTAACCGAAATGAAAAATAAGTGGCGCCATATAAGATAATTTCAGAAAAAGCATGAAGCCAGGAAAAACTGGAGACCCTGCTCGAAAAAAAAAGAAATATGCTTATTCTGATGCATTAATGTTTCTTCTCCATACTTTTGAAAAAAGGAGGTACTCATATTCGATGTAACTGATAATGCTTTCAATGAAAAATAAGCACGGAGATTACTGAAGGACTTAAGAATTTAACAATTCATTAATTATCTGTTCCAGAACTTCGGGAAATATAAATGGCGAAGAAAGCAATGATGATGATGATGATGATGATGATGAAAATGATTATATGCCTGAACGTGTATATAATGAAGAAGGTGAATCTGGCAGCAATGCAAATATAGAAGTCGTTGCACCTGTGTCAGAGCACCCAACAGTCTTCAAAAAACCTAAAGCGCGCAAATTAACAGGCATCACTACTTTTCAAAGTAAATTACTCGAAAAATTAGATTCGTCACAAACCAGTGAGGAGGATCCTAACAAATTATTTTTACTCTCCGTTTTAACGGATTTTAAAGCATTAAAGGATGATGATAAGTTAGACTTCCGTCTGCACGTTCTTAGTTTTTTTAGAAACCTCAGACGTAAAACTTCACAACATAGTTATTACACTTCTAACCAGTATCATCCACATTTTTCTAATTATAGGCCTATAATTCCCCAATATAATAATCCCTTACCAAGCCCTTCATATTGCACACTCACATATTTTCCAAGCCCGTCATCTTCCGAAGATTTAGTCAATAAATATATTTTTTCTTACCTGAGTGTTATTGTTAATCTTTCCTCTGCACTTATTGGATTCCGTAAAAATGTGGTCTGCTTGGTTATGAAATGACGCATTTCTCCTAAGAGATCTTCAAAGGACGACATTGACATACGATAATACTCAAAAAAATTATCATTATACTTTAGTATATTTCCGAAAAAAATAGGGAATTTTTTACTTCGTTCTCGTTCAGAATTGAATGGATGAACCCAATATTGGCGTTTCACCGGCTCGCGAAGCAAACCAGCAGCTTCAATTTCGCAAATAATTTTAATTTTTGAAATCATATCTACCTATACGGACCATTATTAACTTATTTTATTTATTTGTCTCTGTCACAGTATGATTCATCCCGTTTAATCGGATGCAGTTTTACCGGTCCCGCCAAAACGCATAGTGTGGCCCGAGCCTTAAGCAGAGAAACTCCGTTCCGCGGAAGCTACACTTATGGGTAAGCTTAACAATATCTGAAGCATGATTTTGTTATTTGGATAAATGTCTTCATCGCATTCGGTGTACACGTCTAATGCTAACGCAAAACTTGTTTTCAAATCTGTGATTATTTCATCGAGCACAGGATAAATACACTTCTCCGATAATACTCTTCAAGTGTTTTGCAGGAAAAATTTGCTCTTTTTGTTTGCCTACCAGTCATTCTAGGAATCTTCAATTCAACTTCCAATTCAGCAGAAACTTTGGATATCTCGTCATACAAATTTGTAAATACTTCGTCTGCATCTTTTGTTTGAGACTCGAGTGTAAAAATAAGATCGGTTATTAACACGTTGACTGCCAACTACGAGATAACTCGTAGATTGCGTTCTTTGCTAGGACGCCGACTATGAGTTATCTCGTACTGTGTTTATTTGCCATATTCGTGCAGCTACGATTAAACTCGTAATATATCAGTGTTAATATGAATAGATGGCTTCTGGGAAGAGAACAAAAAATCAATGCTGACCAGGCCCGTAGCCAGGAACCATCAATAGATGGGGCTATAATTTTTTCAGAGGGGGCTGAAAATTAATAAAAATAGTATAAATTTTTAGTAGTATATATATATATATATATATATATATATATATATATATATATATATATATATATATATATATATATATATATATATATATATATATATATATATTTAAGTACATAATAAAATATAAATATATTATCTTAAATTTTAACCCTAAAATAATTGTAATTTTCGATTATTTAAAGCATTAAATTTTAATAAAACTTTTTGTAAATCAACATTTTTCGTGCGAGATCCTTCAAATGCAAGAAATGTTAAATTTGCTAAGCGTTGATGCGTCATTGATAATCTTTGCGGTCGATTTATTCTGGTTAACACAGAAAATGTTGATTCGCAAAGAGCTATACTGCAGCCGAAAGTTCTAGCTGTTGCTAACATTTTATATGTATTTTCATATGCTATTCTTTGTTTGTAAATTTCTTCAAAAGTTTTAGAATTGTCGATCTTCTTCAGATATGCTCGAACTACATGTAGTTCTTCTTTAGATGGTAGTGGAATATCCAAATGTCCAGACCATCGTTGCTCTAAAAGACGACTTAGTGAGTGACCTTCGTATATTTTGGCAATGGACCCCTGTTTAAGGTAATTATATAGCATGGAACATTGTTCAAAAAAAGTTTTAATGATAGCTACGTCATTTATTGCCTTAACAATTACTAAATGTAGTCGATGGTTGCAACAATGGACGTATGGTATTGTTCTATTCAGTTTCTGTTGGATTTTAGCTTGAACGCCACCTTTTTTACCGCTCATAACAGAAACTCCGTCATAACATTGACTAAGTAAACGCCTGCTATCTAACCCACATTCTTCTAAAACCTTTAATGTTAAAGTAGTAAAAGTTTCAGCATCCAAGTTCTCTGTAGTTTTAATACATAATATAGATTCAAATATTTTGCCATCTTTTACGTAACGAATTCCGATTGCAATATTTTCTCTATTATTTCTATCCCTTGTTCCATCTTCAAGTAGCGTAAAATAGGGTACATCTGCCGATTTTATATCACACACAATATCATCACGAACAGAATCAGCTAAAATTTGTATAATATTGTTTTGAATTTCAGGCGACAAATAATTAGCATTTTTTGGTACTATTTTGTAACATTCCGCTAGTGTTTTATCTTTCAATGTTGTATATTCAAAAAAGATTTTTGTATAAGCTTTTTTCTTCATGTTCATCAAAGTCGTATGTACCACGCATTGGTAGCTCATTCACAACTAAAAATTGGACCATTTGTATGATTGAAGTAACGTAGTATCTATTTTAAGGTGACCATTTTTTTCAAACTTAAAACCAGGACATGGGGGGGGGTTGGCTTAATAATTTTTTTTCATTCAAGGTCAAATGTCTTATAATTAAAAATTACATTTTTTCAAGGAATGTGAAGATGTATATTTTTCCCCTTTCATCTTTCATGTACAAAAATAAATTGCCAGATTTTAGAAAAGAAAATATATTTTACGGATTGTATGTATTCTGTATCGTACCATGTTAATTTTTACAGCCTGTTAAAATTTGTAGCCAGTAGAAACAAATGTATTATCTGTCATTTAAATTTTTTATTCAATGTCTACTATTAGTAGTGAACAATTTAAACAGTATGTTAAAATTAACATGACGAGTTACAAATTACACCTCAAATACGACCCCCCCCCCCTTTGAGTGCGCCCTTGTCAGTTAGCATGAATAATAGTCGCTATACATACTTAGGATTTCGGGTTCCAAGTAATAAAGAAACAAGTCTACTCGTAGCAGTAAATGAAAATGGTTTTAATAATACAAAAAGGTACAAAATGACTTAATCTACATTTTTAATTTTGCTTCTTATATTTTTGTGAAGAGTGGATTGATTTTAATAAGAGTTCATTTTCCTGAATGTTTTTATAAAATTCCATACAAGTTTGGTTAAAATTATATTTAGCTATTAGCAAGCATTTTAGAGTTTCAACATGTAATTGTGTTTTATCAGTTGACCACATATTGTTCATCAAAGAAAAAAGACGTTCAGCAGGTGCATTAGTTCCTGGTAAACAGAGACAATATTCTACCAATTTGCCAATATTTTTGTAGGAAGCATTATTTTCACCGAAGGCTTTGAATATTTCAATCCATCTGTTGGATACTGGTACGGAATTTTGTCTCCAGTGAGTAATCTTTTCATCTGTAATGTAGCGTAGTAAAAAGCAGGTTTCATCAAAGAGTTCATCTTCTACTAAATTAATTTCAGAAAAATGCTGAAGAATGTAATCACTGCAAACCTGAAAATTGTCATGGATGGGTTTAGTGTTTAACAAAATCCAGTTGAATTTTTCGGTATGCTTATTATATCCTTCCCATTCCTCTAGATATTGTATACATGTGTCATAAAATTCCACCACTTTTTCTTTAAAAACAGAAGGTTTTAATATGCCTTCTTCCTCAAGTTGCTTCAAATTTTGCCGCACCTGTAACGGTAAGAAAACGTTTGCTTTTCTGTCAGCTAATTTTGTTTTCAAGTCATTATAAATATTGCTGGTTTCTATAATAGAGATGTCCTGTCCTTCTATTTTCAAAATGGCATTGTGGAATAATGACGACACGTTATGCAAAAAGTAAAGCCAAGACTCTGTTTCTGGATTATCAAAATAATTTGTGATAATTGTAGGGCTCTTCTCGTTTGAGATAAAGTATGATTTCAAAGCAGGATATATTTGTAGGACGCGCTCAATCGCGGGCCGTAACGCCAACCATCGTGTGGCACTGTATCCCAAGACTTTCTTATATTCGATGTCCACAAATTCACAAAATTCTTTCAATTCATTAACGCGCACTGTATATATATAAAAGTACGAATAAATCTTGATGATGAAAGTTTGCACATCAATTGGTACACAGTCGGCTGCAGTTTGTATAGCATTGTTCATAATATGAGCGGCACAACCAATTCCCACCAGCTCTCTGCCACCCAAATTTAATTTCAGCTTTGTAAAAATGTTATTTTTCCCACTTCTTCGCATTCCTCCAAAATTAGTATTAGTATTATCTGCACAGAATCCAAGTACCTTGGTATCTAAACGATGTTTTTTTAATACTTCTAAAATATATTCAGTAATTATGTCAGATGTTTCGCCCGGAAAATCTCTTACTTCCAAAATTTTGACGTGTATCTTATGATTATCGGAATCACCTTTACTTCTTTGTGGTTTGATGCGTCCGAATAAATAGAAATAAAATTTGCAGCAGCTAAATCCTCTTCCAATAATTGTTTCGCATAAGGCACCAGCACATCTGTAACTATTGCCTCGCATTTTGTTCTAGAACATGTAAACTTGGCATCAAAACATGTTTTAATCAGTTTGCAGGTACAATCCATTGATCGGAATGAGTGATTATGTATTACTGTGTGGTACGCCCATAAACCTTCAGCTGCAGCTAGTTTTCTTTCAGCATCTTCAAACTGTTTTTTCTTATAATATGATGTCACACTCGTACTTGCGATTGCTGCAGACACGGCCCGTTTATGTTTGACTTTTTATGTGGTTTTCAATATCCGTTTTTCCACTGTTTGCAATAGAAAATACACTTCTACATTTTACACATTCTACCTCACTATTGTCATTATTAGAACTTGGTTTAAGGAACGTATATTTTGTTTTTAATTCGTCATTGAAGACGCACTTTCGCCGTTTTGACGCCATAACTGTCTGTTCTAAGACTGATTGCTGGCTCTGGCTCTACTCTACCGATCAAGCTGAATAACACACTAAATACCGAGTATATCCGAGCCGCAACGAAGAGAACCGACGTGTAAAATAAAACTGAAACTAGAATTAAATAACAAAATTGATTTAAGACTTTTCCAAGGATTAACTACTCGACCGTTTAACCTCTGATGAATTAATAATTTTTGATTTTGTATTCCTAAACTGTCCTGGTTACTTTTTACGATTAACCAGGACCAATACCCAAAAAACCAGTACTGTCCTGGTAAAACCAGTACGAATGGTCACCTTAATCTATTTTGCTGAAGTACGTTGTCATTAGCAATAGTTGAAACCTCTTTTCCTATAGATTGTCTCATTTCTTTTTCCCTCCACATAGTCATTGCCAACATATGAATATTTGATGTAGCATGTTTGTGGAAACCCTTAGTCTTATCTAATGCATATTTCCAATTTTTGAAACCACTTACTGTATATGTGGTTTCTTTTGACATCTGTGGTTTAAAATTCCTACATGCATAGCAATAAGCTGCGTCCGTGGATTCTGAATATTCAAGCCATTTAAATTTGTCGTACCATTCCTTTTGAAAACATCGCCCATCTTTGTTTTTAGGATATGTCGCCAATTTTTTTGTATTATTTTTGTCCCTTGTTGTGCGATATCATGTGGAAGTGGAATACAGCCTAGTTTTTTACTATTTGATGAAGATGGTGTAGAAACTGTGTTTGAATCTGATGATTCTTTATTTTTATTTGTGCGTATCATAAATGAATCTAATGAACTCATTTTATTAAATTGCTTACTTCGTGAATGTTATATTTTAATATGCACACCTTATACCTTATGTCTGACTTAAACTGACTTGTATTTGAAATCAAAATGCGCACATGTAATTTATAAAATGGAAGACGCATGCACATGCTAATTGCAACATTGTAAATCGTAAATCTAGTAAGACCGCCCAAGCATCGGTTGCTCTTTGTCGGTATATATAAAAGAATGTTTAAGTTGCCGCTGTCGCGCTGTCCCAAACAACGACCAAACATAACTAGACAAATCATCGTTTGGTTTGTTTTGATTTCGGCAGGCCAGACAGAGACAGCTAGAGATAGAGATATATTTACTCTAGTTTAATCATGACTCACTAGAGGCACAAGTGTTCTTAACATTAACATTTTAAAATCGAAAGTTTTAAAATTGTATATAAAGTTGAAATTAGTTTTGTTAATTAAAAAGAAGATATTTTGGAAAGAAAAGGTCTATAATACAGCACATAAAAATAACAAGTGTTATAAATCATTTATATAAAAAAAAACCGTAACATTTTTCGTGATTTTTATGTTAATTATATAAAAAAAAACTATTTTATCCGGGTCCATACTAAAATTAATAGCTGATAGCGCAAGCCTTGTTTTAACTAAAACGCTGTTTTAAAAATTTCAAATTTCATTATTTAATAATAATGACAAATAATATCAATTTTAACAAAATATGATTTTAAAGCAGAACATAATATTCAAATAAATATTTTTTTTAAAAAAATCGTTCTTTAAACATAAAGGTAAAATTAAATATTGAAATTTTATTTGACATTTCTTGAGATTCTAAGTTCATTAATATTTTAATAATACGATCTTTGAACTGCAAAACTTGTTCTAAGGTAGAGGAATAAAAAATAACAATATTTAGTGCTTCATAATAATATTATTAAAACTGCAAATGATTAATTATCACCGAAAATAATGATGCATACTGGTAGCCTTAGCCTCTAGTGAGAAATGCTCGAACTAGACTAAACATATCTGAGGAGTGACTTTTCAAAACGCAGTTTTTAAGAAAAAGTACTTTTTGAGTTATATTTAGTTTTCTGTCACGCTTGAACTGTTCGTTAATCGTGGTTGATACTTACTTTATTTTAAAGGGTTAATGGTACTGATATCATGTTATCTGCTCAGAAAAATATATTTTTGTAAAAAACGGTGTTATAATGAACTGAAAATTAAAAAAATGCGTTTTGTTCAGGTCATGAAGAAAAACTACGTTTTGTTCCGAATTTTCGTTGAATACTACATGCATTATGAAGGAAAATTGTAAATAAATGTTTTAGATTTTGTATTACATATTTTTATAAAAATTATATAATACTAAGAAGATAAAAATAAAATTGCACGAAACAGTTTACATTTTGGGGAAAAAAAAATTAAATATGCAGACGATCATCTTCTTCAGTGCAATCGCAATTTTCATCGTCGCTGGTATGATTAGTTTCAATGTTCACATTGTCGATTAACTCCTTATACCACTTAAGTTCTTCAACTTCCCTCCAATTTGTCTTTATTTGTTTTTCATTCACACTTGAGTAACATTTATCTAGTAAACTATCGATATCTTTAAGTTTCTTTTGTTTAACACTCCTACCTAAAGCGACATCTTGCAACTTTATATTTTGAAGCGTTTTTCCAGCTTTAAGTAAAGATTTCGTTTCACCCATATCATTTCTATAAAAAACCTCCATTCGTACCTTTACATTCATTTTCTGTCTCTCATCTTTTTCGAGATAAATTCTTTTTGCGTCTCTTATTCCCTCAACTTTTTTCAAACAATTTCCCAATGCCTTCAGGTTATATAAATTCCAATCTTGACCCAAACATCTAACTTCACCGACCTCACTAAAAATTTGCCAATAATCTTCTTTTTTCAGAATCTCTGTTCTTCTTCTAGTTATTTTTTCAATTCTTCCGAATACTCGATCTGCCGGAAGAAACGAATGTCCTCGTACGGGAAAAACAATAATTATTGTTTTTAGACTTTCTGGAGCTTTATGATACAACCAGAACATTAACATGCTTATGACAACAGAATTTTTGTTTTGACCAGAACATCCATCACAAAAGAGTCTTAATATTTTGCAATCTTCAGTCCAATTCACTTTATTTAGAAAGTCGTATAAAGATGAGCCTATTTCTATAGAACCTCGTCCCGCCTGGGTCTCCAACCATGTATAGAATTTAGGAGTACTTGTTTGTAAATCAGTTACACAGAAATTATATAAGGCTAGCTGAGTAGCATAAAATGCCTCCTGTATTGGTACTTTAGGTAACACTTGTACCTGCTGTAAATCGAAACAAAATGAAAGACATTTTTCAGGTTCGTTGTTCATCATCAGGTGAAATTGTTTCGCAGATTTCTTATGAATTCTTCGTTTCATCATAATATTTGATTTTTCCTTTTCAGATTTTGCAAATTTAATTTGATTCTTTAGTTGATAACAAAAACTACACACATCCGTGGCCGGAGTCCCAAAACCGATGTTAAATTTTGTTGCAAAAATTTGAGCAAAAAATGTTTTCTTTACTTGAAGCCGACTAGCAACAGACGAGTTATACATTCTGAACAGCCTTGTTACATTTAATTCAGACGACAAATAAATTCGTACAGATTTCTGCCTGTTATAGTGTGACTCTTTCCCCCGCAAATTTCCGATAAATTCAATTACTGAATTTCTTTTATCAGTATTAGATTTTGAGCGACGATCTCCACCTCTATTTTCCTTAATTTCTTCACCTTGTTGCATACATTTCGAAATAGTTAACAAGCGACGTTGTGTTAGAGTAAAGGCGTTACAAAAAAATTTTTGGCAGACTGGTTGTAACTTTTTCTCTTTATCCGGAAACTTGTAATTTACACGAACAGTTTGGACTCTTCTATAGTTATTATTGTTTTTTGGATGCTTAACTGTAAGCAAGTGAGATATGACGTTGTTTTGTTTGATTCTATTCGGAGCTTTATAAAGTTTTGCTCTTGCTTGTATTATAGCTTGTTGGCATATTGAATTGCAATTCAATTTCTTCGTGTTATGATTGCATGGCCTGTTAAATTCCTCCGCGTTAGGATAATGATCGGCATACCTTAGTTAATGTAAATAATAATTAGAAATACTAAAACATAACCTAACTATTTGAATTTTACCTTATTTCCTTCTGTCGTACTCTCTTATTCTTTATTTTAGCCTTTTTTCGGGAGCCAGAGTTTCCTTCTTTCACAATAATTTCACCGTCATTCATTTTAAAGTCTTAAATAATTTATTATTACACTAAAATGTACGCAAAAATTCACAAGAAACAAGTGACAGCTAGAAATAAAATAAAAACTGCGTTTTGAAACAAGCGAGTTCGCTGAGAAACTGCGTTTTGAAACGTAACACTTATTTCCAACACTGAAAACAACGGGAAAAACAGAGTTTTGAAACGGCTCATGGCACACATCAGATTCAGCTTATTTTAATGCATACAACGCCATCTCTAATGAAAAAAAAGTATTTTTTCGAAAACTGCGTTTTGAAAAGTCACTCCTCATCTCTATCTCTAGTTGTCTCTTTCTGGCCAGCCGAAATCAAAACATTCATTGGGAAGGGATAGGGAATGATTTGTCTACTTATGTTTGGTCGTTGGTCCCAAACTCTTTCACGATAATCGACAATGTAAGTACTTAAATATCAATAATACAAACAATTTAGTAAAGATATTTTTAAGATTTTTCTAGGTTGGGCTTGGTCAGTTCGTAGGTGGGGCTCAGCCCCACCTGGCCACCCCCTGACTACGGGCCTATCCCAGGGCCTCCACATTTCCATATTTAAAATTTCACTTACAACCGCTGCTAACTAATGTTACATGTAAACTGACTTGACGAAAGAAAACCAGGATTATAAAGGAACGAAATTCAATCAAGGGTGACTTAAATGAATAGTAGATAAAATAATTCCTAGAAATTATGATGATGGCCAAACCCGAAAACAATGTCATTAGCTGAAAACGTCTTTCTAGGTAATTCTTAATCATACCTATTCAATGATAATACCTAGCTGTAAATATATTTCAAAATAATTTCAAAAAATTCTCTTAAAAATTTACAAACGCATATATCAAAACGAACTGAATAACAATCCTTGTTCAACACTCCATTTACAACTAACCGCCGTTTGATGAACAAAGGCTCAAGAAAGTGGTTTATGGTTTGTGGTAATAACTATTGGGGTAATAAATTATCGGCTTGTTTCAGCTAGGAGCGAACAGACTTTACAATGTGATTAATTTATAGAAGTAGTTGAGATAAAACATCCAAATCTTAAACTCTATACATAATTAATGTCACAAAACTGTTCAAAGTTTAATATTTAATTTTCATTTTCACCTTTGCACATTAATTGCTAATAAGGGTTCTATATTTGGTAAAATTTTATTTGTAACTGTATTTTTTGTAAACCGAAATTCTTCATCCGCGTACAATTGCAAATAATTAGGACGATTCCTTATTATATAAGATCTTATATTAAAAATGAATGGATTATATCTTCATCATCAAATTATTATTTAATTCCTCAAGATTCATAATTTTGCGATGAATTATCTGACAATAATAATAGGTTGCAAATAACATTTGATTAAATATTTTACAGCATCAAATCGTTGCTGTTAAATTTAATCAACCATCACAGGTATTAATCAATGGTTAAATACTAATCAGCTTAAAAAGTACTGAAAAAGGTTGTTTAAATATACTCAATCGTTATTTTCCCTTAATCAGAAGCAAAAGTACCGGCCCTTACTCTATTATTAGCTCTATGACTGTAAAACATTGTATTTACTCTAATGATAATGTGGTGAAACACATCGATAGGAAGAATGGACATCAATGAACCAATCAATTCATTTCTGTAATCATTAATTTTACGTAAAGAATCATGTGCAGATTGAATTATATTATATTATTGAAGAATTTAATGAAAACCTATTTGATTCTTATTGTTTTCATTTTATTCTCATTTAATATCTTGCTAGAAATGTGACAGCTATTCAAACTGACGCATGCGCACTGCGTCGAAAGTAGTCTGAAGTTAGCATGGGACAGAGCTGAAGAACGGGTCTGAAGTGGGAAAGGGACAAAACATATGATAGGTTACGTGATCTTCCGTGGCCTATATTGTCATAACTCATAACTGAAATTTGCGACTAAAAGTAAATTGGCACACTCAGTAATGGGTAATGAACAAAAATTAATGGAAAAATAAAATGAAAGCAAAGAACTTATTCTAAATTTGGAACAAAATCTAAACTTGCATATACATATAATATTAAACCTAAAACCTAACGTAACCTAAAACAAAATTAAAGCTCATTCAAATAAAAAATAAGTATATTAGAAAAAACTTAGTTCCTAAAAATTTGAATTATTGTGGTCACGTCAGCCCTACAATTAGGACATCGATCACGAAGCCTTAGTATTATCCTTGCACATTGTTCACCCATGCATTGGTGTCCACAAGGAACACATGCGTGTGTTGCTGCATGGTTCAGGCAGACACAGCAACGGGGCTATAAATTAAAAGTAATAACGAATGTATGAAATTACAGATTCAGTGATAAGATTCTATAGGGCGTGAGCAGACACGTGACTCGAGCAACCTTGAAATGCTTTTAATCAGCTGATTGGTGTGCGCATTAAAATTAAACAACACAATAGAGAGCTAACGTTTTATTATGAAATTAACGTCATTAATGCTATAGAACTTACAAACAATTTTTACATTAGGAAATATGTAATTGCTATCACATGTAGTCAAATTCAAACTAAGCAATCAGAATCAAAACAATACCTACGCGTCGAGCACATTAGTGGTGGGGTCATGTCGGATTACAGAGGGTGCCGGATTAGACAGGGGCCGGATTACCGGGAGTCCACTGTACGTGTGAAGTAATTAAATTATAGGAAATTTGCTATACTAAATCTACGAATTTGCTCAAAATAACGTATTTTTTAAATCAATTAAATAGGTAGATGAAATTAATACTACTTTCAAAATATTACAAATAAATGCATGATGGTTATTATACTTACGTTGTCTTCATCCCTCAGGCCTACAAGATGCCCCTATAAAAAAGAAAATTTTCGTTACAACTTATGTAAATCAAAATAAATCATCGAACTTTTTAATAATGGACATACATTTATTCCAAAATTAATGTGGATTTATGTTATTCTTAGTATGTAAAAATAATGGATTAATTTCGAAAGAAAGTAAAGAAAATAAATTTGTAATACGCATTACAAAAAAATATACACACACCGTCAAAATTACGGGAACGACAAAAAAGCTATGTATTTAAAAAATACTTTTAGTTGTTAGATAAATGTGACTTACATTGAGCATGTCGTTGGCTACGTTTTCCACGGCATGGGCCATCACTTCTAGAAAGTGAATTGTAGTATACAAACCTTCACCGCATGCTTGTTGGGCATCTTGGATCCTCTTATTATTTATTAAATATCGGTTTGGCACAGGACGATTGAGCCTCACCCCATTCTCGAGTTGATCTAACTCTACTAAACACCTCTTTTGGAGTTGGATTAATTTTTCTGCAAATTAAATAGTTAGGTATATGTATTATTTAAAGTAATAATGCAAAAAAGAACATTACCGAGAAACTTATAAATATTGGGGTGAAGGCCCATTTTATTGAGGAGAACCTTGTTGTAGACCTCATCATTGTTGGTGCGCCGTGGGAAGTCAAATACACTTATTTGCGTAGCCCCTATGGCATTTAACCAGAAGCTGAAAATAAATTTTATTTAAAATATGTTCAACGTGTAATATCTATATAATGGCTCACCGACGGATGTATTTAAAAATATCGGGCATCTGAATATCTCTGGCATGGCACCATGCTATTATCTCCTCAAACCTGACTTCGATCGAATCGGCGAGGAGTAATGGCAGGGCCATTAGCATTTTTACAGATTTTTTAAAAATTTCCGTCGCGTCTATATATTGGTATGTAGCCCAGGCGACTTGCCATCTTCCATACGGCCTAAAACATAAATTATATGTCAACTCATATTCAATATACAGGTGTTTTCTTTAAAACAACCAGCGCTTTTTTGTGCGAACTAACAACTTTAGAGAAAAATGTTTTATATCAAAAATGATCAAGAATAAGGGGATTATGTATCAATAGTAACAAAACGAATATTTTACCAGTGGTTCCCAAACGGAGAACAAAATTATATTTTTTTAAATGGCACCCTATATAATTTTTTAGCCCTTTAAATAGAATATTATTTTCTGATTTCAACGATATAAATATAGCATAATATAATATTTTTTAAATGGTATCCTATATAATTTTTAGCCCATTAGGTAGAGAATTTTTTTCTGATTTCAACGATATAAATATGGTATAGGGTTGTATAACAATTATTTCGAGATAAATGGTATTAAAAACTAAAAATAATGTAATAAAAAATGGGTTTACTACTAGAGTAACTAGGCAACAGACGTATTATTTTTAATACCATTTTTCTCGAAATAATTGTTATACAACCCTATACGCGATTCAAGTTGAGCGGACTCTATCTGGTGACCAAACATCGCACTAATTATGTGACGTCACAACAAGTATAGTTTCTTACACTCCGTAAGAAGTAACGTTAGAATTTTATACGAGATTTTAAAAATTCAGCAAGTATTTAAATTTATATTTATTGGTGATGATTGTGAACACTTCCTCTGTTTAATTATACAATAAAATTCGCGAGTATTCCTAGTATGTTGAGACATTGTATATTTTTAGATAAATAAGGTTAAGTATAATGTTTGTAGTTATAATGACATAAATTTACTATAAATAAGTTAAAAACAACATGAATGCAATATTAGATCTTTAAGGATTAATTATATAATTGTAAATATTGTAGAAATATAGAATTTTCACCAAAACCAACGAAATCAAGTGTACTGTTGCGTTCCGAAATGTCATACCTAAAAATCGAGAAATCCCACCTTTTGTTTTCTCATATTTCCAAAACGTTAAATTTATAAATAAATATGGCATCGAAGAAATAATTGAGACACTATGATATATTAAACTGTTAATTGGAAAACGAGTTACAAATTCAATGTTTGTTCCTTATATTTTTGTAATTAAGATTACGCATATATTGGTAGTTCTATATCAATATAAACATATTCTATTATTTTATTATGTATTTATATTTAGGTTAATATATACATATTTAGGTTTTATATTTATACTTAGGTTAGTTTCCCGCCTTACACGAACAAGATGCTTTTTATTGCTAGTGAGCCAGAATTTATCAATTTTCCAATAATTTCATGCGGATATTTATTTACGCCGCTGATTTGTGGGGATAATACAAAGAGAAGTGTTTAATTTTTGTCATCTGATTCTGTTTTACCATATGTCCAGAATTCAATACTTCGTCATCAAAAAAATTTCTGCTGCTCGCAGAAGCATTTAGATAATTAAACACATCCTTTATTAACAGTCTCATTACTAATAAACTATTAATTTATGAAATATATGTATTAAAACAGCAATACACACACAAACTTTAATGCAGAAGTGAACGACAATTTGAAAACATACTCGTTGTGACGTCACGTCACGTGTTAAAAGTTGCGGGAAAAGTTAATTTGAATCGCCTATACCATATTTATATCGTTGAAATCAGAAAAAAATTCTCTACCTAATGGGCTAAAAATTATATAGGATACCATTTAAAAAATAGTATATTGTGTTATTAGGAGTAAAAGTGATACTTTGTGTGGCGAGCATGGAAGTTTGCACGACGAGCGAAGCGAGTCGGATAATTGCATGCGAGGCACACAAAGACACTTTTATTCCGAATGACACATTAATTTTTTTTTTCGAACGCACTACTTTTCTCCGCCGGCGTAGAAATTTCCAGCGGCGTAGAAATGAAACTTCTACCTTGTGAATCAAGTCACAAAAAGTGCCATTTCTACGACGTTTGAAAAAAAATATAATTTTGTTCTGCCGTTTGAGAACCACTGGTCGAATTTTCGGTTTGTTATTAGTAATAAATTAGCTCCTTATTCTTGAACATTTCTTGTATAAAACATTTTTTTCTAAAGTCATTAGTCAGGTTGTCTAGGATAATTTGTCTCACATTGTGATCTCCAGAACTACAATAGATATGAAGTCGGTTAACGAAAACAAGAGCTAAATCGTTAGTAAGCTATTTTTATGATGAATTTGTTTTTCGAAAAATGGCAATGGTTATTGAAAAACGCATATTCCCATATTAGATTTTAATTTGCAATTTGTAGACACTTTTGAGTTTAGATTACATTAAAATTTTCATCAGACATGCGGTACACACTGTTTAAATACATTTTCTTTTCTTTTCAACGATTTAAAACATACTTTCAAATTTAAATTATGTAACAAATTATGGTCCTCCTGAATAGCCTGAGTATTATTATATAAAACTTACTGCTGCATAGTGGTAGTAGCAGCCTGCTACCCTTGCCTCCGGAAAGCTATGACTGAGAGAGCCCTTAAGCGCTCTCTCATAGTCTGTTATAATAAGAGTTGGTGCCAAAGTTGGCGCCAACTCTTTAAATGCCTCGAGGACAGCATTATATAATCCCCTTCTCCTCGAGGACATTAATACATACGCTACACATATGTTCTGAAATATTAAATATTATGCTTCAGGTAATCGCTGCAAAAATTACATACTTTTCCATATTTTATGACGTGAATTGTTAGCAACTGATGTGCAGGAGGTACAGTCGGAAAAACTTTAAAAGTTCCAACTAGGTGTATCTCCTCCGCACCAGCGACTGCCACGTCTAATAATGATTGCGAAGCGAAGAGCAACGCCTGACCTTCAAGATTCACAATAGTCCTCCTGAAAATGGGCTCCAGCTGTGGGAAAAAGAATGGAATGATAAAACCAATAACAAACTCAGACAAATCCAGGAAGATATTCAAGAATGGGCAAACGCCAAAGAAAAAAGAATTCAAACCATCCTGATCAGACTGAGATTTGGACACGCTCGTCTTACCCATAGCCACCTGCTCCAAAGAATGCCCCCAAATATATGTGACACGTGTAACACACAAATAACATATAATTATCCAGTGTAGCAAATATGCAGAAAGACAATTACATAACACACCCCCAACACTTAAACAAGCCCTGGCAAACAATGCAGACAATACAAAAAATGTAATAAATTACTTAATCTAAATTAATCTATTAAACAAAATATAATGTAATGTCATTGTAATAACCAATGTACCTAGGTAGTAGTGGCGATAATGGTGAAATACCTCTTTTTTCAAATAAAAAAAAATTAATAGTATTTAAATTTTGAATTACATTTCCTCTTCATTATCGTCAATGGATATATATATATATATATATATATATATGTAGAGTAGGAGATATACGTTGTATTATAAACTACTCTACATGTGTAAAAATATAACTAAGAACGTTAAACTAGTATAACATGTAAAGCAAAATAATAAACACAAATGAATTTGGATCAGAGCGAAAACGGGAAAAACACTTTTATTTATTTCGTATCTAACAACATTAAAACATTTTCATAGGTGTCTTGATCGAACTGTGTGATCGACACATGGTTGCTAGATGTAACTGTAACATATCTCCCTCCTTAGAGAGAAGAAAACAATGACAGGTAATGAAAGGGAAGTCATTACTTGTCATTTTACAAAGAAATGACATAAATTGAATGACTTTATTTGTGGGACTTGGGGAGAGGAATGAGTGTTATCAAAATTGTGCGGCTGTTGTAAGTAAGCAGGTTTTAGTCTGTCTATTGATACGGTGTCCAATTTATCTTTAATTAAAATTTTGAAAAACTTTTCGTATCGTTTGATTACTTTGTAAGGCCCATCGTAAGGTTGTTGTAGGGTGGGGCTTATTGCATTATGCTTTATGAAGACATGTGATGTGCGAAATAGATCGGGGTTTACAAAATATGGTTTGTTTTTTAAGATTGGGGCTGTATACTTTAATTTGCTGATTATTTGTTTTAACTGTTGGAGATAGTGGGGCATGTTAGGGTCTGGAACTATTGGTGATTGTGTGAAGAATTCGCCTGGAATATGTAATGTGGTGCCGTAGACAAGTTCTGCCGGGCTGCAATTAATAGGTTCTTTGCACGTTGTGCGAAGACTTAATAAGACGATTGGTAGGTTAGTTACCCAGTTTATAGGGTCATTATATGTTTTAAGGGAAGTTTTTAGCTGCCTATGGAACCTCTCAATCATGCCATTTGATTGTGGATGGTATGCCGTGGTTTTTATGTGGTGTGTGCCCAACATTTTAAGTAAATTTTTGAATAATGACGATTCGAATTGTTTTCCCCTGTCTGTTGTAATAACAGAAGGAACTCCAAATCTAGATATCCAATTGTTTACTAATGCTTCAGCTATAGTTTGTGTGTTACAATCTTTGATTGGAATTGCTTCTGGCCATCGTGTGACCCGATCTATGCACGTGAGTACATGAGAAAATCCTTGGGAATTGGGTAAATGGATTAAGTCGATATGAATGTTGTCGAAGCGACTGTTTGGTTCGGAAAATGGTTTGAGTGGAGCTTGGGTGTTTTTTGTTATTTTTGAACGTTGGCAGTGTACGCATTGTTTGGTCCAGGATTGTATGTCTTTGTTCATTTTATACCAAACAAATTTAGAGTTTATTAATTTTGTTGTTGTTTTTATTCCTGGATGGGATAGCGAGTGAAAATGGTCGAAAATGTTAATTCGGAATTCTTTTGGTATATATGGTCGGTATTTACCAGTGGATATGTCGCAAACTAAGGTACAGGTAGAATTTGGAAGCTTAATGTTTTTGAATTGTAAATTGTTCGTTTTATTTGTCTGCAGTGTCTGTAGTTCTTTATCGGTTTTTTGAGCTGCTGCGATTTTGACGTAGTCGATGGTTTTGTCTGTGAGGATGGAGTTTATTTGGATTCTGGACAGCGCGTCGGCTACGGCGTTGTTTTTGCCCGATACGTGTCTGATGTCGCTTGTTAGTTGTAAAATGAAGTCCATGTGTCTTATTTCTCTGGAGGTGTAGTTGTGGGAAATTTTGTTAGCCATGAAAGTCAGAGGTTTATGATCTGTTAGAATGGAGAAATTTCTTCCTTCTATGAAATATCTAAATTTCTTTACTGCTAGGTACATAGCTAGTAATTCACGGCCAAATGTGCTATAACGTTTTTGTGTAGGTGTGAATGTGGCGGAAAAGAAGGCTATAGGTTTCCAGTCTTCTTTTATCTGTTGTTGCAGAACTGCACCTACTCCCGTGTCTGAAGCATCTACCATGATAGATATAGGGGCATTGTGTGCGGGAAATGTGAGTGTTGTTAAATATGTTAATTGTTTTTTTATGTCTTTGAAAGCTTTGTTTGCTTCCGGAGACCATGTAATCTCTTTTGAGCTGTTTGGTTTATTTGTTATGAGACAATTAATGGGTTTTAACGTTGTTGCACAGTTAGGGATAAAACGATGGTAAAAGTTTATGAGGCCAAGGAATTCCCTTAGTTTTTGTTGAGTTGTAGGTAAGGGAAATTTGTTGATTGTGTCAATTTTAGATTTTACCGGTTGAATGCCATTTGTTGAAATACTGTGTCCTAAGAATTCGATATTCTGGACTCCGAATTGGCATTTGTTTTGATTGATAAGTATACCATGTTTTTCAAGTCTTTGGAAAACTAATTCTAAGTGCTTTAAATGTTGTTCGAAAGAACTACTAGCAATAAGGAGGTCGTCAATATATGCGAAGCAAAAATCTAAACCTCTGACAACATTGTCAATGAACCGTTGAAAAGTTTGGGCGCTATTCCTCAATCCAAATGGCATGACCAAGTATTCGAAAAGACCAAAAGGTGTGGTTATTGCTGTTTTGGAAATGGATTCTTCGTCCATTGGTATTTGGTGGTAGGCTTTAACGAGGTCTAATTTTGAAAATATTTTCGAATTGTATAAATTAGTTGTAAAATCTTGAATATGGGGAATTGGATAACGGTCAGGGACGGTGATGGCATTGAGAGCCCTATAGTCCCCGCAAGGTCGCCATTCGCCAATCTCTTTCTTTTTAACCATATGCAATGGAGAAGCCCAGTTGCTAGAAGATGGACGAATGATCCCCATTTTCAACATTTTATCGAATTCGTTTTTAGCGGTGGATAATTTATCCGGAGCTAGACGGCGCGGCCGTGCAAAAACAGGTGAATTGTTAGTGATGACACAGTGTTTGACATTGTGCATAATTTGACGTTTGGGAGTAAAAGGTGAATTTAGAGAAGGAAATTTTGACAAGAGTTGGGTAAAGCATGTGGAATGTTGAGTAGTAATACTAGATATTCGATTTGAATTGTTTTGTATGTTTCGGTTTGCTTGTAACAAGCGCTTTGATGGTAAGTCAATCAGCAAGTTAAAGTATGTAAGAAAATCTGCGCCGATAATTGAATGCTTAACGTTCGCGATAATAAACCTCCATGTAAATTGCATTGTTAATCCGAGGTCTATTTCTAATGTTTTAGTACCGAAAGTTTTGATGGTTGAATTATTGACAGCCTGTAGTGTAAGAGGATTTTGTCGTCGTTTCTCGCACAATGAATTTTTGATAACACTCACCTCGGCTCCAGAGTCTATCAGAAAGCGGTGGCCAGAGAGCCTATCAGTCAGATAAAGGAGTTTTGTTGTCGTTGGATGAGTATTAGTGCTAGAAATAGATGGTAAAGTGAGTTTATCTATTAAGTTTCTGTTTTGATGTAACAAAACCTCTGATTTGTTTGTAGAAGAACTTTGTTGACATGGTGGAATACATTTCCTCGCCTTGCCGCCGAAGTTGAGGTGATACCAGCATAAATTCGAGTTCGGAGGAACCGTAGGGAAAGGAAGGTTTTTCTTTCTTGACTGACTTAACACCAACTTCTTTAACTCTGAGACCTCTTGTTTTAGCTCCTCGATTTGCTGTGCGTCTTTGCTCACGGAACATAGCGTTGATTGCGTGACGTTTAGAATCCTATCCGCGATTTCGGCTTTATCTGCTAATGAAATATTATTATTTGAAGCCAGGATAAGTTGAATATTTGAAGGAAGTTTTTGCAAGAATATTTCTTCAAGGATTGAGTCGTCTAGATGCATAGAGCCAACCAACTGTTGGAGCTGACGTAAAAGTTGTGATGGTTTTTTATCGCCTAAGTCTGTGATGTTGAATAATTGTTGAATTCTTTCTTGTTTCGATAGCGAAGTTCGGTGGATTAACGTTTCTTTTAACTTGGTATATGGAAACACTGTTGGAGGATTCTCAATAAGGTCTCTGACTTCTGCTGCATACTGAGGATTGAGTAATGAAATTAATTTGTAGAACTTAGTTGTTTCAGATGTAATACGGTGTGACATAAATGTCGCTTCTACTTGAGAGAACCATAATGTCGGGTCCGCAGGCCAAAATTCGGGGATCTTGAAGGAATTTGTTAATGAAGATATTTCAGGAAGCGGAAGGTCAGCAGGTTGGGTATCGGAAACAGGAACAGGAACAGGTATGTCGTCCATCCTGTTTGACAATCGGGGTCACTAAATATGTAGAGTAGGAGATATACGTTGTATTATAAACTACTCTACATGTGTAAAAATATAACTAAGAACGTTAAACTAGTATAACATGTAAAGCAAAATAATAAACACAAATGAATTTGGATCAGAGCGAAAACGGGAAAAACACTTTTATTTATTTCGTATCTAACAACATTAAAACATTTTCATAGGTGTCTTGATCGAACTGTGTGATCGACACATGGTTGCTAGATGTAACTGTAACATATATATATATATATATATATATATATATATATATATATATATATATATATATATATATATATATATATACCGGGTGGCGCTCGAGATCCGTTACATAGGCATTTAACGTGGGAAATAAGAATAATTTGAATATTTGCCTCCCATTAAAACTTATTGCAGTAAAACTTTATACTCATGTTTGGGAACACTTATTGCATCATATTGATAACAAATTGTTTAAAATTAATTAAGAATAATTAAATAAAATAAGAAAATGTTATGACAATTTTAATGTGACAATTATTATTTCCTATAAAAGAAAGTTTAACATGCAAGTGATCGTTGGAAGGTGGTAGCGTGCTAGCTTTTTGTTCCAAAGATTGTGGGTTCAAACCCCCAAGCACACTTTTTTATTTTAAAAAAATATTTTTCAATTTATTTGTTTTACTATTTTTTATTTGTTTTTATTTATTTTTATTTGTTTTTATTTATTTTTATTTGTTTCTATTTATTGTAGTTTTACGGATTTTTTTGTTAAAAAGAAATAAAAATAAATAAAAACAAATAAAAAATATTAAAACAAATAGAAACACCAAAAATAAATTAAAAAAATAAAAATTTAAAAAAAAATTAAAGCGTGCTGGGGGGTTTGAACCCACAATCCTTGGAACAAAAAGCTAGCACGCTACCACCTTGCAACGATCACTTGCATATTATGCTTTCTTTTATAGGAAATAATAATTGTCACATTAAAATTGCCATAACATTTTCTTAATTTACTTAATTATTCTTAATTAATTTTAAACAATTTATTATTAATTTGATGTAATAAGTGTTCCCAAACATGTGTAAGTTTTACTGCAATAAGTTTTAATGGGAGGCAAATATTCAAATTATTATTTCCCATGTTAAATGCCTATGTAACGGATTTCGAGCGCCACCCGGTATATATATATATATATATATATATATATATATATATATATATATATATATATATATATATATATATATATATATATATATATATATATATATACAGAGAATTTATTTTAAAATGCAACATATAGTTCATCACTTCCATGGTTACACACTACTGTCAAAAAATGACAGCAATGTAATATTTGTCCATTTTAAAATGCAACATTATAAATAGTATTGCAGCACAGGAAACTGCTCCAGAATTCATCACAAATGGTGTCAATGCGTTCTACGATCGCCTAGGACATTGCCTTCAGTGTAAATGGGGGTATTTTTGAACATTTATTACATTAAAATTATAAATTTTTGTAAGCCAAAGTTTGTTAAGATGTGCTACATTAAAGTTTTGATTTTTTGTTAAACGTAGGTAGGTTAATTTTTTGGAAATAAGTATTGATAATACAAAACTACAAATTTTGTATGTTGCATTTTAAAATGGACAAATATTACATTGCTGTCATTTTTTGACAGTAGTGCGTAACCATGGAAGTGATAGATTATATGTTGCATGTTAAAATAAATTCTCTGTATATATATATACATATATATATACAGGGTGAGTCTGGAAAGACGCCCCCCCCCCCTTTAACTTATTTATTATAAGTAATAGAAAAAAGGGCTCATATAAAAGTTTTATTATTTTACATATACTATTTGATGGTAGATGTAGATATTTTTTATAAAGTCAGGTTTACAAGATACGACTATCAACTTTTATTTTTCAAATGGCGACCTATAATTATTTTAATAAAATAGAAACCGCCGTTTTTCTCTCTTTTCAACGATCTATTATTACCTTCCGTCACCTTTAGGTAAGGAAGGTATTGTCTTTGGTCAAAAAATTCGATGATGAGTTTTTAATCAATAAGCACGTTTTAGGGTCCCTAGAATACGAATTTACTATTTTTACGATGATGTCTGTATGTGTGTGTGTGTGTGTGTGTGTGTGTGTGTGTGTGTGTGTGTGTGTGTGTGTGTGTGTGTGTGTGTGTGTATGTGTGGATGTGTGTGTGTGTGTGTGTAACAAAATTTTCGTCTGCGATAACTCTAATACTACAGTTACAAAAATTATAATTTTTTCGTATACTTCTTCGTTACAACCATATGAAGAGCTGATTAGATTTTGGTTACAATTGGTAAACCGGAAGTACCATCATTTGAAGATTTTAACAGTTTTTCTTGAAAAAACTATGTTAAATATAATTTTTTCACATTTGATGTTATAAATATTAAAGAATATTTTATTCTCTATACGATTTGACTGCATTTTATACTTAATATTAAATGGATATAGAGTTAAAAAATTATAAAGAAATTAAATTTCATAAAGTAGCCATAGCTATGGAAACAGCTACTATATTAAGAAAATTCTGATTGAAAGATGTCAGTGTCAAGTGAAATTGACATAGTGTGTTTGTCTTATAATTTTGCTGCAAATATAAGATCTTTTGCTTTCTGTATGGAATTTGTATAAAATACATACAACTGCTTTAAGGTAATAATAATAATAATAATAATAATAAATCTTATTTCTGCAGATACATTACACTGTATATAGAAAACGTCACAAAATAATAATTTTCTGTATGAAATTTGTATAAAATACACGCAACTGCCGGAAGGTAATGTACAAGAAATAGAATATTTAATTTAGCAAGGTACTTTCCGTATGAAATTTGTACAATATACATAGAACTGACGCAAACTGACGGAAGGTAATGTGCTGGCCACATCAGATTTTTTTTTATTAATGTGTTTGAAAAATTTCGAGAAAATTGAGATAATTTAGAAATATTAGAAATAATTTTTAAACAAATATTATAGGTGGCTATGTGAAAATAAACAAAACGTAACAATGTAAAACAATTAAATTCATGTCAAAAAAGTATACATTTGTTTGTTACTTAATTTAACTTATTTTGTAAACAAAAAAAATTTGAAATGTTTACGAAGACCGAATTAATTGATTAATAATTGGTGAATCGACTGGAATCATAAAAAGAGCAATAATAATTTACCAGGAGCGGTTTCCTAGACGTCTGCAACCGAGTTTAATAACACTGAGAAGGATTTTTACCCAATTTCGAGAAACAGGTTCAGTTGAAAAACCAAAACGAAATACAGCTTATGTTATAATAAATGAAGAAATGGAAATTATGGTTTTGGCTTCTGTGTATGAAAATCCTCACATCAGTACTAGGAATTTATCAAATTTAATTGATATTAGTCAAAGTTCTGCGTCCAGAATTTTAAGAAAAAATAAATTTCATCCGTATCATATCAACCTTACACAAGAATTGCACGGTGAAGATTTTGATAATAGAATTCGATTTTGCAATTGGACGATGGAAAATAGAAGAAATCCACTCCTATTAAGTTATTTTATTTACGGATGAGGCTACTTTTAAAAGCAACGGTTGCGTTAATAGGCATAATATGCATTATTACGCAATTGAAAACCCTC
Source organism: Harpalus rubripes (assembly GCA_963082715.1). Lineage (NCBI taxonomy): Eukaryota > Metazoa > Arthropoda > Insecta > Coleoptera > Carabidae > Harpalus > Harpalus rubripes. The sequence goes on along the minus strand of OY720462.1, from coordinate 38,653,338 downwards.
ACTGGATGCGGAACGTCGACAGACAGAGGGTATGGTCATTGAATGTTTAGGGTGGCATAATAGGAGATTTTGTTGTTGGTCCACATTTTTTTGAATGCCCATTAAATGGAGACGATTATTTTTTTTTAATTATGATCCTCCCGGAATTATTAGAAGATATTCCATTAAATGTCCGCCAAAGTTTAATATTCTAACATGACGGAGCGTTACCACATTATGCCGGTAATGTTCGGAATTATTTAAATAATCATTAGAGGGAACAATGGATAGGACGAGGTGGACCTATATCATGGCCAGCAAGATCTCCTGATATTACGCCTATGGATTTTTTTCTTTGGGGATACGTCAAGGATCTTGTCTGTCAGAAGATACCTACAGATGTAGAAGACATGAAAGAGCGTATTCGAAATGCTTTTCAGAATATTTCGCGAAACATGCTGGCAGATGTTCGAACACATCACGTTCAACGCTTGAATTTTTGTATTACAGAACATGGTCGTCATTTTGAACATTTGTTTTAAGTTGTTTTTGTTACTAAATTTGTTGTTTTAGTTTGCTAAGTTGTATAGCACTGTTACGTTTTGTTTATTTTCACATAGCCACCTATAATATTTTCTTAAATGTACTACCCTTAATTATAGGAATTTTGAAAAAATTCTTTTTGTTCCGTAATCAGGACATTAAGAACTATATGCCCTTCTAATATGTACCTGAAGTTATGGGATCCTGTATAAACATACTCTTGTCCTGAAAAATTAGAAATAAGGATGTATAAATAATTGTCTGCATTAATTTTACTTATATTTATTGTTTATTTGAATTTTATATTTCATGTAACTAATGTACAATATTTTATACAATAAAATATAAATTAAAAAATATGATGTGGCCAGTACATTACCTTCCGTCAGTTATATGAGACATTAACTAAAATTCTACCGATGAACTCATACCGGTAAACAGCTGTTTATCAGATTATAGCTACCGGAATCGATATTTTAAGAACGCAAGTGTTAAACAGGGGTAGATCCATAACCTATAAAAAAAATTGAAAATGTGAAACAGGTTAGAAATTTAATGAGCAGAGTCTTACTTTGAACACATTTCCAAATAAACGCGCGCGCTTCGCTTTGCAACACTACCTTTTCTTGAAATTAGATTCTTCATCAATCCGGTAGATGAATCTGGTAGATATTGTATAATTTTCGAACACGGTAACTTTTCACTACTCGTATTTTCGAACACAGTCGGTAGATGCGGCATCTACCGGTAGAATTTTCGTCGTAAATGCCTATGTATTTTCTATAAAATAAATAATTTTTGATTATGCATAGATGCTACTTTCAGGTAGTATGTATGCACGCTAAAAAAATTTTAATCGTGCATAGATGCTACTTTCAGGTAGCATCTATGCACGCTAAAAATGTTTTAATCGTGCATAGATGCTACTTTCAAGTAGCATCTATGCACACTAAAAAAAATTAATTAAATTAAAAAAAATTTTGCGTGCATAGATGCTACCTGAAAGTAGCATCTATGCACGATTAATTTTTTTAGTGTGCATAGATGCTACTTGAAAGTAGCATCTATGCACGATAAAAAAATTTTTAGCGTGCATAGATGCTACCTGAAAGTAGCATCTATGCACGATAAAACATTTTTAGCGTGAATAGATACTACTTTCAGGTAGCATCTATTCACGCTAAAAATGTTTTAATCTTGCATAGATGCTACTTTCAGGTAGCATCTATGCACACTAAAAAATTTTTATTCGTGCATAGATGCTACCTGAAAGTAGCACCACTTTTGTCCAATTTTGTTGACTATTTCACTCATAAATATATAAACCAATCCAAATTCAGGATTCTACCTAGTTACCAAATTTCATTTCGACAAAACAGCGTCAAAAAAGTTTTTTCGCACCCTTTAAGCCAATAAGATATTGTATTTTTACAAGTTAGTGAGTTTTGATAAGCGAAAATTTTTTGACGTTTTAGAAACATATTGTTTACATACCTGTCAAAGTCTGTATATTTTCAGTGTTATCAGTTTATATTAAAAACGAGTCGATTTGGACATGAATCTATTTAAAACGTTGAAATAGCAAACTGAAACCTAATACCTCTAAACACAATAAATATTTACAAGATTTTTGTCAAGAAAAAAATTATATAAATAATTACCTGATTTTTATTTTGGAAATAGTCATCCGAATACCATTCGTGGATAAATTTTAACCTGGAAAAATTTTCCGATTGCTTTACTCGAGCCTGTTGCCAATTTATTTCGTGACATTGATCAAAAATTACTCGTTTGACAACTCGTAATTTTTTTATCAATGTCACTCAATGAATTGCTAGGCAACCGGCTCTCGTAACAATCTGAAAATTTTTCCGGCAAAAATTTACCACTTATGATATTATATATGAAAATTTCTGGTGGTATCAGGATAATGAAAATGTATATATCAGAAATGAAAAGAGCACTCGGAATTTAAAGTTTTTTTTAAAGGATATACGCTTTAGAAAAGTGTCGCATGTATTTAAAATATAAAAATAAGATATATTTAAAAAATTAACAAAGTTTAGGGGTCAATAACGTTTTGAACAAATACCTATCAGTTAAAGAATAAATAAAACATTTTTTAAAATAAAAATAAATACTTATTGCTTACTTAATCCAGTGCCTTTGTACCTTTCGGTGTCAGGCTTGTAGAGTTGAGTTGTATTCCTCTGGTGTTGTTTTCCAAAATTTCTTCCATGTGCTTCTGTCTGCTGCGAGTTTTTTGATGTTATACCATTGTTCACCTCTGTCTTCTACCGCTTTTTGTACGTCCTGGTTCCATGTTTTAATAGGTCTTCCCCTTTTTCTTTTACCTGTCTCTCTAGCTTCGTATATTTGTTTCGTTGTTCTTTCATCTCCCATCCTTTGTATATGTCCTAGCCATCTCAATGGTCCCTCTTGTATAGTTTGTGTTGCCGGTTTTATATTTAGTTGTTCTCTATATGTTGTGTTCCTTATTTTATCTAGTTTCGTTTTTCCTTGTATCTTTCTTAAGAATAACATTTCCATTCTTTGTATATTGCTTTTTATCTTTTCAGTCGTCGTCCAAGATTCGCATCCATATGTAAGGACCGGCGTTACTACTTTTTTAACTACTTGAACTTTTGCTTCTTTTGGTACTTCCTTTTTGCCTAGAAATTTATTTTTTGTTGCACTATAGAGTCTGGCCGTTGTGCTAACTCTTTCTCTTATCTCGTCGTCTAAATTTCCTTTATCATTTATAACTACTCCGAGGTATTTAAATGTTTTTACTTGTTCTAGTCTTTCTCCATCTACATATACGTTTGTTTCATTGTGGTCATTATTTATTGTCATTATTTTAGTTTTTTCTATATTTATCTTCATGTTTTTCCTCTGCAATTCATTATTTAATATATCCATGTTGTGTTGCATGTCTTTTTCCGTTGCTCCGAATACTACCATATCATCTGCGTAGCACAGCTCAGACAGTTCTACTTTGTTCTTTTTCCAATATCCCATGGCTAATTTTTTGAACCTTTTTCTACAGTTTTTTATCACGTCGTCTAGTACTATTGAGAATAATATTGGACTAAGTGGACAGCCTTGTCTAAGTCCGGTTTCTGTTGTAAATTCTTCTGATGTTTCGTTTCTCATTGTTACATAATTCTGACATTTTTCGTACAGACTTTTTATTTGTTGGACAAGTTCTCATTTTATTCCTCTTTTTCTTAAACTGTCCCACACGTCTTCCCTTTCTATTCGGTCAAAAGCCTTTTGTAAGTCTACGAAACATAAATGTATTTCTTTTCCTTTTAAATTGCTTTTTTCTACTGTTTGTCGCAGAGTGAAAATGTGGTCTTGGACTCCTCTTCCTGGTCTGAATCCGCATTGTGTGTCTTCTAGTGTTGTTTCTAATTGCGGTCGTATTTTGTTCTCTACTATCTTGGCATATATTTTGCCGACTACACTTAGTAGAGTTATTCCTCTGTAGTTTCTGCATTCCTTTGCATCTCCTTTTTTATAAATGGGGTTTATTATACCTTTTTGCCAGTCCAGAGGAGTCCGTCGTTCTTTTGCTGCCATGTTTAGGATTTTCAGTATTCTTTCTAGTCCTTTATCTCCTATATATTTTATCATTTCCGGTGTGATTTTATCGTGTCCAGGTGCTCTTCCGTTTCTCAGTTTATTTATTACTTTTTGTAATTTCTCCATTGTTATTTCTTCTATTTGTTCGTCGGTTCCTGTGTTCGCCAGTTGGGTTCCAGGGGGTTTTGTTTCGTCTTTTCCTTCTAATAATTACTTACTTATTGCAACAATTACAAGTACATTATTGTTATAAAATTAATAATAGATCACCCTCTACACAATAAATAACAATCACAATTAGAACAATTACAAACATTTTATTTGTATTATAAGCTAAAAGGAATTCATGGGTGAAGGTAAGGCGTACGTTATTTGAAAAAAAATTTTTTTTGAATATATCCTACACTAACTAAATTTTATAATTAAATTAATTATTTAATAATTTATTCTGAGATGTCCTTAAGTGGTCTTTGGTCCGCTCTTGATCCTGTAATCACACAGAAAAACATTATTAGACAGTTATTTCCAAAAACCCACTTCAGACTTCAATAACTCCCTTACCATCAACCCCTAGGGGCTCAGATTTTTCAATTTCGATCGGGAAAAAATTTTTAGTTAGACGTGGCAACCCCTTAATTTGACCCCAAGGATTTCGAATCCGGCGTCCAAATTGGGATTTGATTATAGCTACCGGAATCGATATTTTATGAACGCAAGGGGTAAACAGGGGTAGATAACCTATAAAAAAATTGAAAATTTTAAACAGGTTAGAAATTTGATGTAGTTAACCAACTGAGCAGAATCCTACTTTGAACACATTTCCACTTTTAACGCATGCGCTTCGCTTTGCATCACTACCTGTTTTTGAGATTAGATTCTTCATGAATCCGGTAAATGGATCTGGTAGATATTGTACAAATTTCGAACACGGTAACTTTTTACCACTCGTGTTGTCGAACACAGTCGGTATGTATTTTCGATAAAATCTATACAGAAAGTTCCTTGCAAAAGATTCTAAATTTTTTGTATGTACATTACCTTTCGACAGTTGTATGTATTTTATACAAATTCCATACAGAAAGTTTCGAGCAAGAAGACCCTATATTTCGAGTAACATTATAACACAAATATACTACGAATATGTCAATTGACACACTGACATCTTTCAATCAGAATTTTCTTAATATCGTAGCTGTTTCTAGCATAACTAGCTAATTCATGAAATTTATTTTTTTTTATAATTTTATAACTCTATATCCATTTAATATGAAGTATAAAATGCAGTCAAATTGTATATAGAATACAATGTTCTTATATGAACATTAAATGTGAAAAAATTATATTTAACATCGTTTTTTCAAGAAAAACTGTTTTAATCTTCAAATGATGGTACTTCCGGTTAACCAATTATAACCAAAATCTAATCAGCTCTTCATATGGATGCAACGAAGAGGAATACGAAAGAATTACACACACGCAAGCACGCGCACACAAAATCGTAATCTAGGGACCTTAAAACGTGCTTATTCATTAAAAACTCACCACCGAAATTTTTGACAAAAGACAATACCTTCCTTACCTGAAGGTGACGGAAGGTAAACATATGATTGGTCTATTTCCTACTCCTTACTGTTTTTTACTAGAATATCCTATAAGAAACACACACCTGACAACCACCTGACGACAGCACCTGTCGAAAAACCTTGCTCGTATACCTATTGCGAATTTAAACCCAGTAAATCCGTGCATGGACGCTACTTTAAAAATAAGGTGTATACCTATTGGGAATTTAAACCCAGTTAATTCGTGCATGGATGTACCTTTAAAAATAAGGTGTATACCTATTGGGAATTTAAACTCAGTAAATTGTGCATGGACGCTACTTTTTTAAACTCAACAAATCGTGCATGGATCTACTTAGGGCGTACACTTAATGGAAATGTAAACCTAGTAAATCCGTGCATGGATGCTACTTTAAAAATGGGGTGTATACCTGTTGGAAATTTAAACACACTAAATCTTGCATGGAAGCTACTTTTTTAAACTCATTGAATCGAGCATGGAAGCTACCTTTTTACACAAGAATCCTGAAGGGTACCCTTCAGATTTTTTTCAATTTTTTATTTGTTTTTATTAATCTAAAAAATGATGGGAACCCATTTTTACTCAGTGAATAGTGCATGGATGCTACATTTTAACTCATTGAACTATGCGTGGATGCTACCTATTTAAATTAGTGGTTGCCTACATTTTAGGTGCAATGCTTTCCGACATGGCGGCTGATATAAGAACTAGGTACGTAATGGCTCAGAAACTATATACTTACATGTGTTTGGGGGGTGTATTATAAAAATTTAAACTAAAGATTAGCAATATATAATTAGAAATATTTTTAAAATATATACATTAACATTTTATTACAATTTTACAATATTTAACATTTCTCTTCTACTGCCTTTGGGGTCCTTTTAGTTCACATGTTGACAATCTGCACAGAAAAATATATAAAAATTAGATTAAGCATAAATACAAAATAAGAGGATAAACCAAAAGGGTTGATATTATTATAGTGGAAAAAAAATTTAAATATTTCCTGTTCTATAAGAGATAACAGATAATCTAAAAGACAAAATAGAGTTGTCCGGCGGGATGAACTTAATAAAGAAAAAACTTTACTTACCTTAACAGCTTCAAGTTATGTCTGTCCGTCTGCTTATCTGCTCGGAGACTCCTGACGACTGCAGAGCCCAGTTAACTTCGAGTAAACGTTGTTCAAAATGTTTCCTAACAGCTCCAGGATCACGGCAAGCGAAGTCTGTTTGTCCGCCCGTCTGCACAGCAGCACCTGTACACACTGTTATGTTATTTATCTATATTTATGTATGTTTAGTTTAAAGTTTTATCAGGGGCCCACATCATCATTTATTTATTTGTTTTATTTGTATTTATGTGTAATTTTTAGCTAAAATGTTAGGTAGGATTTCTAAAAATAATAATAATAATTAATAATAAATTATCTAATTGCGGTAAAACATAACTTAAACTGCGTCGAACAGGTCAAAAATTTCAGTTATCTTCAAAAAAATATACACTTCACTTTCAAGATATCTGAATTATATAAAATAAAGGCCGTGCTACAAAACCGTAGCTGATTCTAACTTTTGCCTATGGATAATCATCGGCAAGAGGAACAATTTTTGCTAATAAATTTTTTCGATATCCCTTTTAGTTTTCGAGATAATCGAGACAATACTCAATTTTTTTCGTCGCCCATATGAAATGAGCTTACGGGAGGTATAGTTGCTCCATCCTTATTTTCAATAGACGGGAGGTACTGTTGCTCTATCTCCATTTGTAATTAGCGAGAGGTAGGAATTGTTGGTAAAAAAATCTGTGACCTTTCATCACTTTGATTTATTTGGCGGGAGATACCGTTTTTCTATCCTTATTAACAATTAACGGGAGGTATTGCTGCTCTTCCCATTTCTTATTAGCGGGAGGTATTGTTGGTGAAAAAATTGTACTGTCACCTTTACACTTTAGTTGGCAGGACGTATTGTTGCTCTTTCCTTCTTTTCAATTGACGAAATGTACTGTACTTCTAGCCTCATTTGTAATTGGCGGGAGGTATCGGTGGTAAAAAAGTCTGCTATTTCCACATACCAATTAGATCTAATAGGTATGACTGTCTCCTTTACACTTTACTTAGTTGACGGGAGGTACATTGCTGTATTTTATTTTCAATTGATACTGTTGCTCCAGCTCCATTTGTAATTAGCGGGAGGTAATGTTGGTAAAAAACTCTACTGTCACCTTTACACTTGTATTAGATCGCGGGAGGTACTATTGCTCTATCCTTATTTTCAACTGACGAAAGGTACTGTTGATCTATCCCTATTTGTAATTAGCGAGAGGTATTATTGGTTAAAAAAATGTCCTTTGCACATTGATTTAGTTGGCGGGAGGTATTGTAAAAAATATGAAGTGTCATCTTAGCCAGACTTTGATTGGTTATTTTATTTAAAAGTAATCCCTCCAACATGTATAAGGTTTGTTCTTACAATCAAATCAGTACGGAACTGTACGATGCATGGGCAATATTAAAATTGCGTTCCCATTGTAATACTGCGCATGCGTCGTACAGTTTCGTACTGATTTTATTGTATGTTGGAACAAATCTATTATTCAGGAGCCATTGCTTCATAATTAAAACATCACTTAGATTAGTTTGCGGGAAGTACTGGGGCTCTAATTTCATTTTCAATTGAGATGCTATTGATCTACCTCCATTCGTAATTAGCGGGAGGAATTGTTAAAAAATATGTCACCTTGACACAATGATTTAGTTGGCGGGAGTTATTGTAAAAAATATGAAGTGTCATCTTAATCAGACTTTGATTGGTTGTTTTATTTTATTTCAAAGTATAAAAATAAAATATAATTCAGCAGATAATGAAAATGAATAACAAAAATTGCAAAAAGAGTGCCCATAATTACGATTGTCAAGTATGTAGGCATGTATTAAAAGCATAAAAATAAAATATTATTCAGCAGATAATGAAAATGAATAACAAAAATCTGATGTGGCCAACACATAACCTCTCGCCAGATATTTTACCTGGTTGTACGCCTAAAACGAAAAATATGTTTAAATACAAATACATATATTCATGTCTGACTACAAAATAATTATTTTAATATAAATTATGTACAATACATACATTTTCTTTATATTCAATATCCTGAAATTTTCTTTTTCTTTATATTCGTCATTTTTTCGCAAATTCCTTTTATATTCTTTTTTACGTATATTCTTTTGCGTTGTTGACTTTTTTTATTTTCATAATCTTCATAATAATGTACAAATATTTTTGACAGAGGCATACAAATATTTTTGACAGTGACATTTATGTGTCAATTACAAACATTTGAATTTCTTGCCTTGTAGTAGTTTGATCTGAGATTTTTTACATCAAATTATTTTATATGCCTTTCTTTATCTCTAAATCTATAGAAGATATAATAATGAATTTATATTTATCGAATAAACAATTTAACGTTCTTTAATATAAGTATTTACATAAATTTTCGATAAATAATATTTAGATAATTTTTTTCTTGTAACTACTACTTCTGGTTGTCCAATTGTTACCAAAACTGACTGGACTCTTCCGATTATTGTTAGATTGAGGAATCCGTAGTTAAAAATGTCTTAAGTCTTATAGTATTTGAGATAAAGTGAATCCAACATCCACACATCCACACACACATCCACACACACATACGGACATCATCGTAAAAATGTTATAATCGGATTCTAGGGACCTTAAAACGTGCTTATTCATTAAAATCTGGATATGCGATTTTTAGCATGAATACAATACCTCTCTTAGCGAGAGGTAAAAATTGCAAAAAGGATGCCCATCACGGTTGTCAAGTATGTAGGCATGTATTAAAAGCATAAAAATAAAATATTGTTCAGCAGATAATGAAAATGAATAACAAAAATTGCAAAAAGGGTGCCCATCAATACAATTGTCAGGTATGTATGCATGTATTAAAAGTATTCCCTTCCAACGTGTATAATTTACGGGAGCCATTGTGTCGTCATTAAAAATCACTTAAATTAGTTCATGGAAGGTACTGGTGCTCTATTCCAATTTTCAATAGGGTCCTATACCATTTTTTCTTTAATTTTTTTTCTGTAAGAACAGGATGAAATAAGAATTTTAGTGCAAACGCGACTTAAAAATTTTACGTAAGAAGCGAGATATGAATTTTTAAAGTTAAGAATTTCTTGCGTGACGTAGTTGGTACTTCCAGTGGTGTTAGTTCTAGAGAGAACAGATTGTTTCATGTTTGCATAGCTGAAATATTTTTATATAAAAACTTATACGTTATATTTACGAAGAAATTATTATAAAGCATAAATAACATAAATAATAAGCATTTTTTTCTTAATAAATTTTAGAACATTGAAACAGTCACAAAGTATGACGGCGAATGGCGCTGGTATATGTTTGTTTTGATTAGTTAATATTATTATTAATTTAATTAAAACATATTGCAAATTGATTTCATTATAAATACATTATTATTGTTAATATTAGTAGATATTATAATTAAACAAATTCTTGAAACATAAAATTGTAATTTTTTTTGTTAGGTTATACAACAACGTGACTGTTTATAATCTTTCAAAGGTACCGCAGCAGACGCGCGAATCTCGTTTTTAAAATCAGGCAACCAATCAAATTCTTAGGACCTAACGCGTCATACCTAATTAGTAATCAACTTTAATCGCATGTCGTTTGCGACCTAATCAATATTGAAACAAATTTTTTTCACTAATACTCATTAATTTATGTTTATTTTCCTCTTCTTATTTAAGATAGTTAAAATTTGACTATGGTATAGTACCCTATTGACGTGAGGTACTGTTGATCTATTTCCATTTGTAATTAGCGGGAGGTATTGCTGTTAAAAAATAGCACATTTACACTTTCATTAGTTGGCGGGAGGTACTGGTGCTCTATTCTCATTTTCAATTAACGAGACGTGCTGTTGATCTATCTCCATTTGTAGTTAGCGGGAGGTATCGTTGGTTAAAAATATGCCACCTTTACACATTCGTTTAGTTGACGGGAGGTAAAAAATATGAAGTCACCTTGGCCAGACTTTGGTTGTTTTATTTTATTTAAAAGTATTCCCCCAACATGTATAATTTACGGAAGCCATTGTTCTATCATAAAACATCAAAAAATTCAAATCTCAAGTTTATCTCAAAGTGTACCTCACGTCAAATACTAAACGGCGTGTGCATATTGATTTTTGTGTAACAGAGAAAGGTATACTGCAAGACAGAGACATCACGCATAGAATAATAAAGACAGGAGTGAACAATCAATTGCAAATATTAATTTTTGTAAGACAGAGAGAAGAATATATAACTATTTCTTTCTAATGAACTCTTCTTTTTACTCGAATGTTAGAAAATATGGTGTAATGTATTTATACTGGTAGGGAGATAGTTTATTTTTTTGTAGGAGCATAGGTATAAAAACTATTTAATATCTCGAGAATGGTAAAAAACGGGTTAAAATCTAGTGTTTTGTGACGATTTTTTCGTTTACGATCTCATACCAAAATTCCAAAAAAAATTTTTTTCATTATTTAAGCTTTCTGTATTCATTATAAAGGATTGGTTAGATTTTGGGTAAAACTGGGACAACCAAAAGTGGTATTTTACTTGAAGCCGATAACAGTTTTCAATGAAAAACTATATTAAAATATAAACTAAAACTTCTCAATTTTAGTATTTAAGAATTTTATATCAAGGGGAATAACATAACTTGAAGCTCTGAATAGAGTTTCGTGAAAGATAAATTATGATATATTCCAAAACTTTCCAAATTTAGTATTTTAGACTTTTCCATGAAAGTGAACAATATATTAGATTTTGGCTAAAATTGATAAACCGGAAGTGATACTTTTCTTCAAGCTCTGAACAGATTTTCGTGAAAAAAAATATTATGATTTATTCCAAAACTTTAGTATTTAAGGCTTTTAGATTGATGAGAACGACACATTACATTTTGCTAAAATTGATATACCCGAGGTGATACTTTACTTGAAGCTCTGAACTGATTTTTGTGAAGAATATATTATATATTCCAAAATTTTTCAAATTTAGTATTTAAGTCTTTTATATGAAGCCGAAGAACATAAGCATGAAGCTCTGAACAGATTTCCGTGAAACATATATTACGATATATTCCAGAACTTTTCAAATTTGGTATATACGACTTTTATATGAAGAGTAACAACATACTAGATTTTGGCAAAAATTAATAAACCGGAAGTGATACTTTACTTGAAGCCCTGAACAGATTTTCGTGAAAAATATTTGGATATATTCCAAAACTTTTCAAATTTGATATTTAAGACTTTTAGATTAACGAGAACGACATATTAGATTTTTGATAAGATTGATACACCGGACGTGATACTTTAGTTGAAGCTCGAAACAGATTTTCGTGGAATATATATATATATATATATATATAATTTTATCTTTTAGATTCTCCGTTATCTCTTATAGTACAGGAAATATTTCCAATTTCTTTTTACACAATAATATGTCAACCCCTTTTTATTTACCCTTTTATTTTGAATTTATGTTTAATAATCTAATTTTTATATATTTTTCTGTGCAGATTGTCAACATGTGAACTAGAAGGACCCCAAAGGCAGTAGAAGAGAAATGTTAAATATTGTAAAATTGTAATAAAATGTTAATGTATATATTTTTAAAATATTTGTAATTATATATTGCTAATAAACTTTAAAATTGATTTAAAATTACTTATTTTCTTATCTTTAGTTTTATTTTTTATAATACACCCCTCAAACACACGTATGTATATAGTTTCTAAGAGTCATTAGTCGTGATCGTATTACGTACATAGTTCTCATATCAGCCGCCATGGGGCAGCACCAAATATACAGGATGTAAATGAAATAAGCGCATTAAATTTAACCAGTAATATAACTCGACAAGAGCAACAATATTTTATAATAACTTTTTTTTTCTAAGTCTTAGATTTTGAGTTAAAATTCTTTAAAGATTTGCTGCATATTTCGTTACCCGTCCATGGAGAACAAATGGCTGCTGCCGTATTCAAGTGAGATACATTAGAGCTAAAAAATTGTCGGTTATCGGTTACACTTGCAATCACAGTAATTAATAAACAAATCAACGGAAATAACATTTATTATTAATTAATTCGTAATAAGATAATTTTTAAAATAAAGAAATTTAAATTTTGGATAACAAAATTATAAAGTTGTGTATTAAACCAGCCTTTTAATCACCTGTGAATAGAGGAAGACAAGGTGAAATAAGGTAACGAGGAAGAGCAAAAGCATAGTTATTAGGTTATGCGATGATTATTTATCGTCGATAAAGCATAATAGTTTAAATACGTTATTCAAAACATGTAAGTACAAAGTTTTGTCCATTTAAACGAGGTACATGAGTTCCAATAATTAGTCGTCCATTTATTGTTCCCGCCCAAACAGTTTTTAATGAAAACTTAAAACCTTAAACACATTGAACGCATATGAAATATCAAATGACAATTCCAATTACATTCGCCATATTTAAACCGATTGCAACAACGTCGTCAGTCGCGAATAGAGAACGCTTTAAATTACGATTATGTTTGTCAATCATACATCTTCAGTTTATTTTGTTTTTGTTAACTTATTGTTAAGAATCGAATGAACACAGACACTTATTTTTCCAATCCAATATTCATTTTAATTAACCCTCGATTTAACCATTCCGTAATCAAGTGGGGTATCTTATATACCCCACGGAGTTATTTTTAAAATGGGTTAACAATGGTACATTTTTTACATTTTTTTTGTCGTTTCATGTATTTGGCTATTATTGAACACTACAGCGAATTGTTTAAGCATTCTATACAACAGGCCATATTTCAAATTTCAAAATATTATCAATAGTCCTATATAAATACCATACATTATTATGCGAAACATGTCATATTAACATAAATAATAATGTTAATAATCACACAGATTTTAATAATAATATTCCACACTTACAACAATTGAGGGACTTAGATGCAAAGGGGTGCAAGTGACAATTTTTGGAAAATGGAGTCAAATGCAGAATATGAAACTTAAAGCAATAGAAAACCTTGTGGCAAAAAGATACAAGTGTTTGGCTTGTCCTACACCACCATCCCTTCTTGCAAAATTTAACTACGTATGGAAGTTTATTGAAGTGTATGTAGCAAAGGGATATAAGCGCTCTTGTATCCCTTTGCGGCGCATATTTTTCAAAATGGTTAAGTGCATTCATTTGTTTGAGTGCTTAGACAAATTGTGATTTCTTTTTCCCAACAAAGCCAAAATCAGTAATAACCAGGAAAATATGTTAAGTAAGTATTTAGTTGTTTATATTAATAATGATTATTGTCAGGCAGTCTATTTTGTTTTTGTATAAACCAATAGTGAGGTTATGTTTAAAAGGTGTTTTACTTTCATAGGGGATAAGGAAGAAGAACAATACGATTCAGATCGTGACAAGGATTATATACAGGATAGAGCAGAGGACCAAGCTGAAAACAGCAGTTCATCAGAATATGAAAAGCCTACAAGAACGAGAAAGATAAAAAAGGTGGAATGGAAACGAACAAAAGCTAAAATCAGGAGAAACCATGGACAAGAATACGTGGGACACAGAGGAAGGCATCATGAGATGAAACACGTCAACCCCATACTTGCCGTTATATGTGCAGGGAATTTTCTGAAAATGACAGGTTGAAAATGTTTGAGGACTATTGGAATCTGGGCGACTGGAACCTCCAAACTGCATTTTTACACTCGTGTGTCCGCACTGAACCTCCTCGACGACATATAAGGTGCGTTCGGTAATTCCGCACTGAACACACTATGTGCACGAAACGCACTTTAGTCGTTCGGTAATGTAGTAATTTTAACACTAATTACACCAGAAAACGTTCGGTAAGTCCCGTGCAGTGTAGCTAGTGCTCACACTACATGCCCTACCTCGGAGGTGTGTGCACGCGGTGCGTTTTGGTAGTTGGCGCGTAAAAGTTAAATATAAGTTGTGTTTTGCAGGAAAATGGCTGAAACAGCTATTTATTATATATGTGAAATTTGCAATTTCTCATCGGAAAATGCGGACGAAATGATGCTTCATATGCAGAATCATAATGTTTCAACAGGTATGACATTTTTTCTAATTATTAGGTTAGATCACAACATTGGATAATACTAAAATTAAGTACGATTATTTATTTGCAGATTTTTTTAATAGCTTCAAAACTGTTTCTGTCTGTAGCAGTGATATCGATATAACTACTAATTTGCAGGCTGGGTTAACCAATAATTGCGATGACATCAAGTGGTCTGCAGACAAGACTCTATTTTTAATAGATACCATCAAAGAACATGATGCTTCATTTAATAATGAAATTAAAAAACAAGTGTGGAAAAAAATTGCTGCAATATGTAGCAAAAATTTTGCTACAGAGGTTTCAGCTCTTCAATGCGAAAATAAGTGGAAAGGACTAAAACGAACTTACAAAAGCATTTTAATGTGCAATCAAACATCAGGAAAGGGGAGGACGCAGATGGGAATTTTTTGATTCCATTCATAATTATTTACACAAGAAACCAGAAATAACACCGATAGCAACCTGTAGTAGTTTGAAGGGATTAACTACTTCAGTTTCAGACATAGGTCATCAAAGCTCTAGTTCCAACGTTACAACCAAAGAGGTATGCCATTCAGACTCTACCTCCACCGGTTCGAACAAAGAGGTAGTCCAGTCAGATTTACAAGAAATGCAGACCAAAGAGGCATTTGAATCTTCCTTCTCACGGAAGGGGAAATCAAAGATAAATAAAATTGACGAAAGACACCAAGAAAAAATGAAGAGACAGGATCGCTTTCTTGATCTATTCGAGAAAATGATAGAAAAAATGTAAATTACTGTTAGGTATTAAAGAATATTTATTTTTTGTTATAATATGTAAAACTCAAAATGTGATTCATAGAATAAATATTTATTTTTCCATGTGCAATAATTATAATATTTTTGTGAATAAAAAACAAAATATTACATTTTTATTTATTTTTATTTTCCAAAATGTTTATTCATTGTTCCTTATAATAATAGGTAACGCATTTACAATGTTATTTCTTTTAATTATTGCATTGGCATTATTTTCACCTACTATAATATCCATTTCATTATTGGGAATGTTTTGTCTTTCTTCATTAGCTTCTACATCAATATTTAAAATATCTTCCAAGAAATCATTTTCTATTATACATATATTGTGAAGTATGCAAGCAGATATTATTAGTAAGCATATTAAATCTAATCGCACAGTTTCCAAAAATTTTAATCGTCTAAATCTTCCTTTTAATAGACCAAAAGCATTCTCAATAACGACACGACTTTTGCTAAGTATTAAATTATAATTTTTCTGTCGTAGTGTTAAATTTCCGAAATTTTTGAATCCTACCATCATTGTTTCAGTTAATTTATATGCCAAATCGCCAATTAAATGGCTGTCGTTTGGAAAAATGATCTGTTTCCTTATTATACCCTTATATAAATCAGATCTTTTAAACAAAGTGCAGTCATGAATAGAACCAACTTCTCCAGTGTACACATCGGTAAATAATAAATTACTATCGCATACACCTTGCAATAGTACTGAATGATAATTTTTTCTATTGACATATGAATTATGATTCAATTTAGGAGCAGTTATTTTTATATGTGAACCATCTATCGCTCCAATTGTACCTGTATCCAACAAGAACAATTAAAAAGTTGTACGTATATGTTCATACTTCTCATCCTTACCTGGAAATCCTAAAGCATTAAATTCTCTGATAATTTTAGCAGCTCGATCATTAGTTGGCCATGCAATTATAGAATATTTTGTATTTACTTTCAATAATAAATTACAACTTCTATATAATACATCCCAGCAAGTTGATTTACTTATCCCAAATCTATCTGCTACGGATCTGAAGAAAATATAATTATAAATTACATCTGAAAATAAAATAAACTCTGCAAAATACATACCTGAAACTTTCCATGTTACCTAGACACCAGATCATAATCATTACTTCTTTCTCTAATGCCAAAGAAGGATGTCCCCTACAAATTTCATTCTTTCTGCAGGTATTCATTAACATCAGTAATTGTTCAAATGTTGTTGGTGACATTCTAAAATGCATTTTGAATTGTCGGTTATTCATATTGGGTACTGTTACTTCCGCATAATTATCTATTTTTTCTAGTACATATTCATCTTCGTCTTCATCCGAATCGAAAAATATATCTTTACTCCAGTTCACAATAGCATTAATAATTTGTTTATTCATTTCCTATATGAAATATATTCTCTATAATATAAAAATATTGTGTTCAAGTAAATGAGAAAGATGTATTTACTTATTAATGTACCTACGAGAAGACAACGTTACAAATAACTTTTTCAATCTGACAGAATCGTTAGAATGATTGTTCGGTTATTCGCTTTACGCACTGAACACACCGACGTCATGTGACCGGTACACTACACCTTCACTGCACGACACTAAAATATTTTGCCGAACGCAGCTATAGTCATTAGTATTCGCTTGTCTAGCGTGCACATTGTAGCTGTATCCATTTCAGAGTTATTTGTGAATTTGGGTCTATGAGATCAGCGCCACTGTTTTTGTTACAAATTTTGTTTTCATCTCTTGGTAAGTTACGATAATTAGATTTTAATTTTTGTGTTAACTTACTTATTATAATCGTTTAGTATATAATGGGAGATTACGAAAAGAAGCGGGAGCGATTGTTGCGCCTCTGGGAAGAAGTTGAAGCGAAAGAAGATGCTGTCGATTTTGAAAAACAGTTGCCCTACAAAGAAGATATTACTGAAACTAGATATACTGACAGATAAATTGAACAAGAAATGGATCAAGATAAAAGTGAATCTGATACAAGTTCGAATACTTCTAATTTGCGTCAAAATTTATACTTTCTTGGTAAAGATGGAAAAACTAAGTGGAACAAAATGTGTGCTTATAAGAATGTTAGAACGAGAAAAGAAAACTTAATTCGACATTTGCCTGGTGTGAAAGGAAGCGCTAGAAATATGAAATCTCAAACATAATGCTGGGAATTATTTATTTCAAAAGAGATAGTAGAAATTATAACGGAAAACTCTAACCGATATATTGAAAGCATAACAGACAAATACAAAAGAGAAAGAAGCACTGATGTAGAAATTAAAGCTTTGTTAGGTTTACTATATTTAGCTGGAGTCTTAAAAAGTGGTCGGATAAATTCAGAAGAACTGTAGAACAGAAATGGTTTAAGAGCTGAAAGGTTCTGGCTAACAATGTCCCAACAAATATTTTTGTTTCTATTACGATGTTTACGTTTCGATATTCTAACCACTAGAAAAAAAGATCTGTTGATAAATTAGCGCCAATACGAAAAGTTTTTGATTTGCTTGTTACCAATTGTAAGTCTGCATATACACCAGAAGAGTTCATGACAATAGATGAAAAG
Organism: Harpalus rubripes; assembly: GCA_963082715.1. NCBI lineage: Eukaryota > Metazoa > Arthropoda > Insecta > Coleoptera > Carabidae > Harpalus > Harpalus rubripes. The sequence goes on along the minus strand of OY720462.1, from coordinate 38,635,081 downwards.
CTAGAAGCTTTTAGAGGACGATGCGGATTCAAGCAATATATCCCATTAAAGCCGAATAAATATGGTATAATTTTTTTTGCTCTAGCAGATGCACGCACAAACTATGCATTAAATCTAGAAGTCTACGTGGGACAACAACCAGAAGGTCAATATTCTATGAAGAACGATCCTGAAAGTATTGTGCTTAGAATGGTGTTTCCATTATCTGGTACGAATAGAAATGTTGCCTGTGATAACTGGTTCACCAGTTATAATTTAGTCAAACTTTTATTAAACGAACATCGCCTTACCTATGTGGATACTATGAAGAAAAAGAGCACGCAGTTTACATTCGTCCTTATTTGGATTTCAGAAAGATTTTACAATTGTGTCTTACGTACCTAAAAAGTACAAAAATGTCATACTCATATACAGTTTATACCATGATGATATAATCGATGCAGAACTCAAAGACAAAAGTAAGCCTAATATAATAACTTTCTACAATCACACTAAGGGTGGAGTAGATAAATTAGATAAATTGTGTGCTTCATATGATGTGGCTACTACAAACACAAGAAGATGGCCTATGGTTATATTCTATGCCCTTCTCAATATGGCAGGTATAAATTCCCAAATAATTTATGGTGCTAATAACCCCGATATAAAATCTATTGAAAGGAGACAGTTGCTGAAACAATTATCCTTTGATCCGACTGAAGAGCATTTGAAAAGGCGCTCTATGGAAGTAAATGTTCCTACTTCAGTTCGTAAAATAGGGACATATCTATACCTCTAGGTAAAAGAAAGTGACTTGTGTCACAATGACAACAAATCTAAGTACTATTGTTTTAAGTGCCAAAAGTTTGTATGTCTAAAACATGCAGTGACACTGTCCAGAATGTAAAAAAGTGTGCTAATTTTAATGACAACATACAACCTCTTTATTTTTTATTAGTAATAATTCACAAAACGAACTGGAAAATGTGACTAATGAAATTTTAACTCAGCAATCATCTACAAGTACATCAAGTGAAGAGAGTGAAAATAACGTTGAAGAGGCCGATTTAATGATGAAATTACACCGATATGAGAAAATGTATTTAGAACAAAAACGTATAGCTAGGGACTATAAGAGACTTTTAAGAAATACTAAGAGAACACTGAAAAATATTCTACGAAATAGTAACGTGGAAAAAGAACAAAATGTTTTCTTGAAGCAGATATTTAATGAAGATCATATTGCGGCTTTGGAAAGAAAGCAAGGATGAAAACAACCAAGTTCATAAAATGGTTAAATATAACAATGATTAAATCATTAAAACTGAAATTCAGTTGTGGAAATAATGGCTACACAGAACTACTAAAGCAAGGTTATCCTTTACCCTCTGTTCGCACGCTACAAAGAAGATTGCAGAACCTCAAATTTGATAGCGGTATTTTAACTGAAGTTTTTGAACGTTTAAAAATAAAAGTGCAATGCTTTGGTTCCCATGAAAAGGATTGTGTTTTAATTCTTGATGAAATGGCTCTCACCCCCGGAAAAATGTACGATTCTTCCTTAAGTAAATACTTCGGAGATGTAACACTGCCATACAGGTGTAACAACTCATGTTTTGGTTTTCATGCTGCGTGTTGTAACTGCACGTTGGAAACAAGCTGTTGCATATTACGTTACCAGTGACTCAGTAAATGGTTCCGTATTTACCACTATAGTAGAAAATATATTTAAAAATAAAAACTCAAGAAATAGGTTTGAATATTTTAAGTGTAACTTCGGACATTGGCGGAAGCAATCAAACAATATATATATATATATATTGGTTTCGTTTCGCGGTTTTATTTTTAAAACTTTTTTTGTTTAATTGCATTTTATGCCCGATGTCTCTGTGAGCGCGTCCGTCTTCTGTGCCGTCGTGTTGGATGTTGGAGAGGTCACGTGTTTCACACTCGACAGCGGTCGGACGTTTGTGGTTATTGTGTAGAAAACTAACGTTTTTTTTTTTGCTATTTTTTTGTTATCCATGTTCATCTAAATTTTGCGTACTGCGATTTACTTTGTGCGTTAATTGTGCGCTGGTCAGTGATCTTCCTGGGTGAGTTGTAATAGTATTTTTTTTTATTTTTATTGAAAATGTATTGTTAACCTTGCTCTGGATGCATCACGCCCAGTTCTCTTATTTAAAATTTACTATTTTGCTTGTCAATTTTCGGTGGGTTTTGTTCTAAATTCATACGTATTTTTTTACACCCACGTTGCCTGTAAAAATTTTTTTGGTAAAATTTAATTATATTTTTGTTGTGAAGAGAACTTTTAAACTCCCTTGGGTTGGTCTACTATTTTTTGTACAATTTTTTGTCATTTATTTGGGGTTCGGTTCAATCGTTTCCCATTTTTTTGGGGTTCGTTAATGATTTGTATGGCTGAATTTATGACTAGCTCTTAGCTGATCTGAAGTCATGCGTAAGTAGTAGGTTCTTTTTTTATTATTATTTTTTGTGGAAGCCAATATAGTTATTTGATAATTTTTTTTGGGTTGTTGGCATCCACGAGTGTAACCCACTTACAAAATTCTCGCATTGAAATAGTTTCATGGTTTTACGAACCAATTATTCTCTACCTTCCTTACTCTATTTATTTGTGTCTAATTTCACTTCTAGCTTGGCCAGCTATTTTCTTTCAATATTTGTTTATCATTTTTTTTTATCAAAAGTGCACTAGAAATTCTAGTTTTTTTGTAAATTGTTTTGTAGTTCATTTGATAGTAAAGACATGGAAGTAATTTTAATTGGTAGATTTTTGTTGACTTGTTTTTTTGTAGATTTATTATTATATTCTCATATTATATTTATTAGTGATTTTATTTGAAGGTCTAAGTGCCCTATTTGTACATTTAACTTCGATTGCTGATTTAACCTTTTATTGCCTATTTTGTTATACGTTCCCGGCTCTGAGTTGATTGTGTTGTGAGAGTGGAGGGGAACCTACCGTCTAGTCAAGCTACGGGATATCGCCGCCTACCACTAGGGCCTCCTGCCGCTCACGACGCTACCGAGCTCCAGGTCAACTAAAGGAACGTGGAGAGCTTTGAGACATTACAGCGCCCCTGGCCCTCTACCCAAAGGCACCGGCTACCTGCCGACGGCGCCGGCCTCCTACGACGACGCCGCGACGCCATAGGAGCGTGGCGGTGTACCTGATCGTTACCCCCGAATACCCACCATTTGTAGGGTACTAGACAGCCTTGGCGTCCGTCCGTCTGCCCCCGATATTCTGTCGGAGCTCTGACGACTGTTACTCCGCCACCAGGTTGTAACCCCCCTCAACAAGGTTTGTAAAGGCATAAAAGATACCATTTTTTTAAATTTTTATTGTCGTTACACTGTAATAAAATTTTGTCTATAACTTTCTTTGAGTGTGTATGTCCACTCCCTTTCCTGACATCACTGGCCCCCATTTTTTTGTTCTTGTGTCTAGTGACCCGCGAACCACAACCCAACGTGAGCAGCCACGGTAAGTGTGTGACAGTAATTTTCCCTTCGGAAAATTACTTCCAAAATTTATTTTACTTTACATTATTATTATTGCTACCATTACGTCACATATTTATATTCTTATGGCGCCCAACGTGGGACCCTCTTTTATAATTTTGTCATTCTTAGTAACTATTTTTGCGCAGTTAAGTTTTTTTGTTGATTGTGGTGTCGCTGGATCATAATCCTATTTTCTTGCCCTACTGCCCTTCTTTTCCCTTCTGTTTTATTCTACTTAATTTTTTTTTTTTTTTTTTTTGAACTTTGGTTTAATATAATTTTCTTATTATGTCACTTCCCGTGGAGCACCTCAAGTACCTGCGACCTGAGGAGATCAGCTACGAGCTAAAAATCCGCCTTAGCAACTATAATGGGTCAATTGAGGAAAACATCAACGTTTTAAGAGGACTATTGGAAATGGAAAGTCTGGGATGTTCCACAGTAGACCCGGCGTGCTGTCCTGATTCTATCGACGACGCTCAGGCAGATTTGGATAAGTTGATGGAGATGTCGGGTATGATATTGCATTTTCGAAGTACTAATCCGGAACATTTAGAGCAATTTCAAATAGAACTAAATGCTCGGTTGTTAGCTTTGCAAATTCGTATATCTCGACTTCCCCAAGAGTGGAAGGGCGAACTATTGAGATTGCTCTCCATGATCAAGTCTGTCCTCTCGTCCTTATCTCCTTTAACTAACACAACCATCAGTTAACTTAATCGATTTCGACGATGTCCCTATTAGTCCGATTGCCCCAAATACGAATTTTTCTCCCTCATCAATCACGACTCTTGGACTTCGTTCCTTTGAGGAAAGCAGCGTAATTTTCCAGGAAAAAATCCGTAGAATTCGGTTCAATAACTTGGAACCAACAAATAACAATCCTCCCGTACCCCGTGTCGGAAACAACTGTCATTCTGTATTCTCACCACGTCTCCCTAGCAGTACTTTATAGCCTCGGTCGGTTCCCTGTGACCATAAGGCCCTGATGGACAAATGGAATATAAAATTTGACGGTAACTCCGGTCTCAATCAATTTCTTGAGAATATAGAAAGACTCGCGTATTCACGTGGCGTGTCGTATGAACAATTATTCCACTAAGCTGGCGATCTTACCGGTCACGCTCTTGTTTGGTACCGTATGATTTACCCTTCGGTGTCATCATGGTCGGAACTTGTTGCCAAACTTCGTCATACTTTTCTCCCTGCAAACTATGACATTGCTTTAATGGATGGGAACCAACAAATAACAATCCTCCCGTACCTCGTGTCGGAAATAACTGTCATTCTGTATTCTCATCGTGTCTCCCTAGCAGCACTTTGTTGCCTCGGTCGGTTCCCTGTGACCATAAGGCCCTGGTGGACAAATGGAATATAAAATTTGACAGTAACTCCGGCCTCAATCGATTATTCCACTGAGCTGGCGAACTTACCGGTCACGCTCTTGTGTGGTACCGTATGATTTACCCTTCGGTGGAACTTGTTGCCAAACTTCGTCATACTTTTCTCCCTGCAAACTATGACATTGCTTTAATGGATGAAATTAGAAATCGTACACAAACCCCCATGGAAAAAGTCGAGATATTTATTGCTATTATGGAAAATTTATTTTCGCGTCTGAGTCAACCTCCTGACGAAAAAACTCGAGTTTCTTATATCATGCGAAACCTACAGCCACATTTCCAAAGATTGTGTGCGTTGCAAGATATCGTCACTATATCAACATTAACCCATTATATCCCAGTGTCATAATTTTAGGACACGCGTTAATCATTTTTTTAAACAATGTTAAGGATATTAATTTTGAATAAATTTATATGCAATACGTTCTACAATGATAAAAAAATACTATAACATTTTTTAATTAGTTATTTTTAAATAAACAATTTTTTTTTAAATAATTGAATTTCCTCAATTTCGGGTGATCGTGTCATCTACAATATTTTGCAATATTTCTTTATAAATAAATTACAAAATTTTAAAGTTTACTAGTTTTTCTTAATTTAGAAATACAATAACATCATGTACTTTTAGTTAACGTTATTAAATATATTTGCAAACAATTTTATTTATTGTTAAATATTGGTGTCATATTTATAGGACACTGGGAGGTAGAGGTATCTTGAATGAATATATACAAGTTCGAACGCGTTTAGTCACTGTTCGCCGTTGGTTAGAGTTTCATGCGTTTCTGTGTACTTGGAGCTTGTAAATAGTGTACTGTAAATTTACTTAGCAGTTTACTAGAAATAATGAACCATAAAGCACTTACGTTAGGTGAATTAGAAGATATAATAAGTGATCCAAATTTTTATAATGACATTGAAAACGCTAAAGTTATTGTATTACCACCGGAAGTAGATGATATGACGGACGAAGATGAGGCTGATGAAGATATTGTGGGAATTGCTGAAGTAAATGACGTACCGGGTGAATTAGTACTTGAGTATAATAGCTTATCAACTGGAAATGAGACGGAAATAGTAGAACCTGCAAGTAGTAGGAATACCAAAAAAATGCGTACTCTTTCAAATGATACTTGTACTTGGCGACAGAAAGACCCTTCATACACCAAGTTACCTTGTGAGGGTAATGATGCTGTCTTAAAATTTCAAGAAATGCAACAGCATTTGGAAGGAAAATCACCAGTACAAATTTTTGAATATTTTATAACCGAAGAAATAGTTGAGTATATTCGAACAGAAACAATGAGATATGCACATACAATAAAAAATGATTCATCATTCTCAGTAACATGTAAAGAAATAAAGAACTTTCTGGGAATATTGATACTGTCGGGATATCATAAGCTCCCGTCTGAAAGAAGTTATTGGAGCGGAGATGAAGATATGGGTTTGAACATTGTCAAAAAGTGTATGACACGCAATACTTACCATAAAATTAAAAGCTACATTCATTTCAATGATAATAATAAAGCTCAAGATAATAAACAAGACAAAGGATTTAAAGTTAGACCACTAATTCGTATGATAAACAATTCATTTCAACAATGGGGCATCTTCGAGAAGAACTTATCTATTGACGAAATGATTGTCAAATACTATGGACGACACAGTTTAAAACAATTCATTAGAGGAAAGCCCATACGATTTGGCTATAAGCTGTGGGCATTATGTGGAAATAGTGGATTTTGTTACAATTTTGATCTATATGCGGGACGCGAAATTGCAAGAAATGAAATGGAAAATATTGCTTTGGGTTCTAGGGTAGTTTTAAATATGTTAAAATGTGTTAATAATCCTGCTAGTCACTGTGTGTACTTTGACAATTTTTTTACCAGCAGGGATTTGTTAGTACACCTACGAGATTTGGGGTACAGAGCCACAGGCACTATGAGAGAGAATAGGATATCAAAATGTCCACTAAAAACATCAAAAGCTCTTGCAAAAGAATCACGAGGTTCATACGATTATCGTTTCGACGATACTGGTGAAATTTTAATTGTGAAATGGAATGACAATAAATGTGTCACCATAGGTACAAATCACGATACTGTAGAACCAGTTGCTACAGCAGGCAGATGGGACAGAAAACAAAAACGTAAAACAAATGTTCCACAACCAAAGTGATAAAATCGTATAATTCTTGTATGGGTGGGGTTGATCACCACGACTGGCTTGTCGGCAAGTACAACATAAATATTAGATCAAAAAAATGGTATTGGGTTTTATTTACTCGAATGATTGACATGGCTCTTGTAAATTCATGGATAATTTATTGTAAAGTAAACAGTACCAAAATAGAATTACTGGAGTTTATAAGAACAATTGCTGTAACATATCTAAAAGTTTCTTCAGAGGACCCTTTAACACATTTGAAATCTCCATCTACGTCAGCTGTGTTTGATGACGTACGTTATGATAACAAGGATCATTTTATGAAGCAAAGAGATAAACAACGAAGGTGTCAAGGTAAAAACTGCAAAGCTAAACCATTGTCATACTGTGGAAAATGCCAGATAACTCTGTGTAAAAACTGTTTTGAAGTATTTCATAAAAAATAATTTTTTTATACTTTGGTTATTATTATAGTCTTCAATTAGTATTAATAATAAATGTATTCATTCAATATTTAATGAGAAAATTTTGTATTTATCATTAAATATAATACTGTATTATTAAAACAAGTATATTGTCTAATTTATTTTTATTGATACCGGATGATCCCAGTGTCATATTTATAGGACAGGCTTTAATTCAAAAGGTAAGTTGAAAAAAATATTTTTTTTTTCAGTTTTGATTATGCCTTCGTGTAAGTAACTATATACAAGAAAACGAAATTCAAACTCACATTACTTTTTATCCTGGGACATAATGGGTTAATATCGGTCTGTAAACGCCTTGAGGATACGGAACAACAAGTCTCCCAGTTTAAAAACCCGCCAACTCGTTCTTCGTATACCTTAGAACCAGATTTATCTACCCTTAGTTGCGCGAAACCTGCGACTTGCACAGACAAAAATATTTATCGGCCTACTGTATCCTCTTTGAATCCTGTCAATCAGGTTAATCCGAGAGTTTGTTGGAATTGTAATAGCCCGGACCACTTGTACCGAAAGTGTCCTATTCCTCTCAATCGGTTCTGTTTTTCGTGTGGGCGCAAAAATGTCATCAAACCTCAGTGCCCAAAATGTTCAAAAAACGTGTATGGTTTCGTCAGCAAACTAGACACCCGCCGTCCCAGAGCTGACAAGCCCGCGGGAAAACTCCACCGCAATGAGTGGTCTAAGTGGTTAAATGTTGTATCTCTTTTTTTATCAGGGTAATATTTCTCCCGTTTTTCACAACTGTGGTAGTGACGATAGACCTTACGTCACGATGTCAGTCAAAAATACTCATATTTCTGCCCTTATCGACTCCGGGGCAAATATCTCCGTTGTAGGCGGTTGCGGTTATGACTTACTAAAACATTTGAACCTTAACGTCCAGCCGAGTTCATTGGCGACCATATCCACTACTGACGGAAAAACTCACCCCACTTTAGGTGATGTTATGCTCCCCGTTTGTTTCGGAAAAGCCGAAAAACACATTATTATTGCTACCATTACGTCACAATGTATATATATATATATATATATATATATATATATATATATATATATATATATATATATATATATATATATATATATATATACGAGGTCTGTCCAATAAATACGCGAACTGGGATCATAAAAATTATATATGTATTCAAGAACATTAAATCAATGTTAATTATTAATAAGATTATTGTAATACCAGATCATATTTAAGAAAACATAATCTACCTACCAAAGAAGTCTTAGCAAGTCATACTTCGGATGTTGTTCTTGTTATCCACCAAAAGGATCATTCTCTTAAATCAGCACCAAACTGCCGTGCTAAGCTGAAAGGTCCTAACTGACAAAATATTAATTTTTGTCCTAAAGGTATTCTCTGGTAGAGAATATTTCCAACCTTTCCCGCAAAGCTAAACTGTCCTATCTATTAATGAAGTAAGTAGTTTGTGGTGCTTTGCTATCTGTTGTCCTATGTCACAACTAAAACTATATTACTAAGCATCGCGTCCTAACTGAGTGTTACAATCCTGAACTGTCCTATCGGGGCAGATAGGAAAGATGTACTTTTTATTTGTGATAGTATATAAAACTTAACACGGCATTGTAATGTGAATCTCCGATTCATTCATAACCTCAAGTTATATCTGACAGTGTGTACCAGGGGGGTGCAAGTAATATACGATAAATGGAAACTTCATTTTAGTTTGCCAGGCAAACAACAGATGTCGCCAGTAGTACACTTTCATTATGTCTGGTCGTTATTTTACATCATGGCGGATTGAATTGAAATTTCATAAAAGTGGACGAACAGCGAGTACACAGTTTCCGTTATCATTATCTTAACGAAGCTGCCCAAGTATAAAAGAAGTGTAACAAGAATAAAAGTGTACAGGTATGTTTTCTGTGTAGTACACTGTAAACAAGTGATGCATCAAAAATGCAGTTTTGCATGATTTTAAAAGATGTTAACATTGCCTTTCATTCATTATTATTTTTTAGGCGTACAGATAATTTCATCACATCACATCACAGCCGCAAGGAGAAGATCTTTCAGTTTTGTAAAAAACAATTTGAATGGAAACATTTATCGTAATATTCAAAAATTTGATTACAGTTATTCATTTACTGGGTACGACAAACATAACTCAAAACTGAAAAGTTTTTATCAATTATTATTTTATTTACTTTCAAAACTTGTAGCTGGAATAAAAATGAGAAATATTAATTATGTTCTGTGGCGGTCTCGATACAGACACCCGGGACTTAAGAAGAGTATTAAGAATTGGCTTTTATGTAAGTCTTAAGGACTAAACAATGTAGGGTAGATTTTTACATCTTTAGTGAAGGTTGTATAGTAGAAATATCATAACATTTTTTTATCATCTCATATCCCGGGCGTGTGAAATACAGTTGCAAATATAAATCATGCACTAATTCTTACTATAGTCATATTCGAGATGAAAATTTTAAAAACAAACATTTTTTTTAAATTTCCTAAAGATGCTAATCGTCGCAATATTTGGACAAAATATTGCGACGTACATTCCAAAACGAATACTGACCATTTTTATATTTGCGAAGATCACTTCACAGATTCTGCATTTACTAATAGCAGTAAAAATGGCTAAATTGTAGTTTATCCAGAATTCAAGAATTTTATATTAATGGTAATATATACTTGGTAAACCATTAAAAACACTAAATACCGCTAAAAATTGGGTGCGGAAAGCTATATTTATAGAGATTTTGGCATTTTTTCTGAAAAAAATTAGGTTAGATGTACTACATATATTTCCATGTTTAAGTAGAAACTTACGCTTTCATACGAATAATACTGTTTCAATTAATGTATATTTACAAAATTGTCTTATTTTCCTTCTTATACTACGTTTTATATTTATAATTTTGCGTTCAACTGTCAAACTATTGTACTTAAACTAACATGAAGATAGTGGGCCGAGCGATGTTGAATGTGTGTGCCTGGTGCGCATTAGATATTGTTTTTGTCAGGATTTTTAAAAAAATTCTTTAAAAATACGTGTGTTAGGTGTTGTTTTGCCAGGATTTATAAAAAAAATTCTTAAAACATTACTGTGCGGTAGGTATTGTTTTTGTTGGGATTTTTTTTTTAAATAATTTTCCAAATATATATATAAATACCTGTTTCCGCGCTCCAATTTTATGTTTCCTTATTATATTTTAGCCAAAATAAGACATTACAGCAAAAAAAAATCAATTTCTACTATTCTGGATAAACTGCAATCCAGCCGTAAAAATAGACTTAAATATAATGCCATACCAGGTGACTCTTTTACCGCAGCAGAATGCAACGTTCTTCATAATTCTGAAAACATAACTTCTACGAGTAATATATTACAATCGCACAATCAAATTGTTTCTTCTTTAAAACGAGGAGTTAGGCGGAAATTATGTTTTGACAATATAGATTTAGATGCAGATATTAAAAGTAGTGTGAAACGTAATAAAATGATTTCGACTGGTTGGTTGACCATTAAAGATAAAGTTTTGTTTTTTAAATCACCTGCTGGGTATCATTGCCAAGTTGTACGACATGCTGAAGAAGAAGCCGAGCTACAACTTGATACAAAACGTGTTTCACATAGTAACACAATAAATAGTTGTTCCAAAAATGTTAAAAACAAATCTGTTTTACACGCTATTGGTGTTAGCAGAAGTACTATGACACCTCGCAAAAAATATCTGTATAAATTTTACAGACAGCAGAGTTCCAAAGTTTGTAAATTGAAAAAATTACTAAATGAAAACAGAAAATCATTAAAAACAGTTAAAATATTTCAGTCAACTACATTACTTCAAAAAATCGAAAATAGTATGAAAACAATTCCGCAGAGATTTATAAAAGCACAATTAAGAAACATAAACCGTAAGCTTAGGGGGGGGAGATGGACATTTGAATACAAAAATTTTGCGTTATCCGTTTACAAACGCGGACCTCAGTGTTATCGATACTTACAGAAGTATTTATCATTTCCATCAAAACGCACTTTACAAAATATTTGATCCAAAATCCCTTTTGAACCCGGCATAAATGAACATATTTTTGAATACCTTAAAATTAAATTGAAAAAATTAAATCATTTAGACAAATACTTTGTACTTCTGTTCGACGAAATGAGTCTGTCTGAAAGTATTCAGTATAATAAACATAATAAGAAAATAGTTGGATATGTAGATTTTGGAACCTTAGGCCGGGCAAATAAGCTCGCGAATCATTCATTGGTTTTTATGATACGCGGAATACATAAAAAAATTAAACAACCTATTGCATACTATTTTTCAAGAGGAACAGTTGCCGCTATTACCTTAAAAAACTGATTGACGAAGTTGTAGAAAAATTACAAGAAGCCGGCGCAATTATAATAGCTACTGTATGCGATCAGGCACCAACAAATATTTCTGCTTTGCAACAGTTACAGCAACTAGAATCTAAACCAGGGCATTATTTTTCTGTGAATGGAATGAAAATTTATAATATATTTGACCCTCTTCACTTATTTAAGAATACGAGAAATGCTCTAGTAAGTTGTAATATAAAGTATGACGAAAATAAAATTGCCAAGTGGCAACATATATTAAATTTTTTTGAAATAGATCAGAAACAGAGATTTAAAAAAGCTTATAAATTAAAACTAGAACATTTTGATCTAAAAGATCCACCCAGTATACGCCTAACATACTCAGTACAAGAATTAAATAACTGCCAATTTAAACTAACCATGACAACCACAACAATTGCTGATATCCGAAATTTTATCGATGCAGTACCTGAGTACAACGGAGAGATCAAATCACTCCCTAGGTTTATAAAAGAAGCCGATAACTTTTATACGGTAATGGATTCTTTAAATTTAACACCAATACAAAAATCATATTGCTTCTTTATGTTACAAAAAAAAAATTGTTAATAAAGCCAAAGACATATTAGACTCACATCTTGGGATGGTATAAAATCATACCTTCAAACTAATTTCGAAGATAAAAGTACCTACAACACGTTACTATTGACAACAATTAAAATCACACAAATAGATAATGTCAATGATACTTTAAAGAAATTCAAAGACCTTTATCAGAGAATGGTTTCCAAAATTCAATTATTACAATATGAACAAAATGAAAAAAAGTTTAATAATCGAAACTCAAACAACAATACTTCGCCATTTCATTTCCTTGTTACCTATGAATTTTAGAGGCTCATTCATTAGTAAAAATCCGCAGACACTCGACGCCTGCGAACAACTTTTAACAAATAAATATAACTCTAAGCAATTATCACACAGATCACCCATGCACAAAGGAATACCTCAAAACATACAAAAATCACAAAGACTTCTTAATAAACCACCACAGAAATTCCCAGCACAACAGTTTCCTTCACGCCCATTCAAACCCCGAGATTCACCAACTGGACCACAAACATTCGCTAGACAACACATAAAAACTTTATAAAAACAAAACGCACATTTGAACCAACCCCTATGTCCGGCACAACAAAAACAGCACCAATGTCCACACAAACCATAAAACAGAATTATGCCTTAGAAACAGAAGACGATATTGAAACCATACATAGTGACCTAGAACATCCCGTCAACGGTTTAAAAATTCTAGAAAATAGAATAAACACAGCAGACAATCAAATTATATTCTCTTTTGATGAAAATAAGATGTAAAAATCATAAAACTTTTTGGAAATAAGAAACAACGCCTCGTGGTGACTACTGAAGAAAATAAGGCCGAAGATCAATTGCGAGAATTTATAAAAAATTACATTATACCCAAAATTAGATATTACTGCATATGCAATGATAAAATATTAAAATTTTAAATCAAAATCAAATATTGACAACATATTGTAACATGGGACGCCCGCCGTCGCCGCCTCTATAAGCGAGTGTCTATTTATAGCGGTGACGTAATCGCGCTAGTAGCCGGCCGATGTAAACAGACTGGTCGCGACGTGTTTAATTGCTTCCGGTCGCCTAAACCTTTTGTGTTCATTGTTATTATGTGTTCGAATATTCTAGACTGTTCTAGAAAATAATGGCAGCTGTATATAAGGGACGCAGCTATGCTCGGCAGTTAGTTCAGTTGAGTCCCTGATCACATTAGTTGTGTGATCGGGGGTTGGCTTACAGTTAGTTAGTTACATGGAGAGACATAGAGATGTTCATATAGAGTGTTAGTGAGTTTGAGAAGCACAGCAGTATCGTGGTGAGCGTATGCAGTTGGTGTCGAGTAGGTACTCGGGAAGTTACTGGTATATTAGGATAGCTGTGGATGTGAATACTCGGTAGTGTTGACGAGTTTTAGGAAGCTATAGTGTACGAGAACAGTAACGGCGAATCTGGAAGTTACTGGTATATTGAGATAGCTGTGAAAGTGAATACTCGGCAGTGTGGACGAGTATTGTGAAGCTAGGTATACAAGGACAGTAACAGCGAGTTGGAGTGGATACTCGGCATTGGTGTTGAAGAATTGTGGCATACAGATAGTTGGTGATACTGAGGCTGTGGAAGAGAGAGAGTTACATAAATAGACAGTGAGGTGAAAGGTGTGACTTCTGTCCGAGCAGTTGAATATACAGACGCTGTTGAGTCAGTTGAGTGTATAGACGCTGTGGAGGTCGGTAGGCGGACAGTTGAACATGATATAAGTATATAGTGATAAATATAGTGATATAAATATCGCGTAAACAGTCTACAAGAATCTGCAACAGACCGGCAGTGTAAGATTGGAACGCGTAGTGAAATAAATAATATCGTGGAAATAAATAGTAGTGTTAATTGGTTAAATAAATAGTGTTAGTGTTATCTAGTTAATTATAGTTTTAGTCTTAATCAATTTTTAATAATTGTTTAATAGTAGTAATAGTAACTTTCATTATAGTTTAATAAACACTTAATTTTAATTAATAATAATTGTCTTATATTTACACTTCACCCAGATAAATAAAAACGTTACAATATTAAATAAACAAGTATATGATGATTGTTTAAGCGAGCAAACTACAATGAAAAATTATATTTCTCAAATACCGTTCACGAACAAAATAATCATTTTCTCACCAAATTTACAAAATTTCGAATTTAATTGTGGAAATAATTATAAGTATAAACAATTACAAGGTATCTTTATTAACGATCAAGATACACGTGCTATTAAGAGTTGACAATCTCAGAAATACAAACCCCTCTATCAAGAACATATTATCGATAACATAAAATTCACAAAATTAAAGAAAGTACCCCAAATCACTAAAATAAATGAAGCAAAATTAAACGTTGCACATTGAAAACAAATCGAATATGTTGAACAAATAAATAATCAACATATACCTACGTTCTATGTAATCCTTTCTATTATAATAATTATAATCATTTTAATATCATGTAAGAATAGAATATATACCTTAGTTATGAAATGTAAACAGAATAAAGTTACAAAGAATAATAAAGATTTAGAATTAGATCCGTTGAAATAACGGTGTTTCTTGAAGGGGAGGAATTATAATCCTTGAAACACTGTAGTTTCAGAATTCGATACCACAAACAAGGTCATTTCACCCGACACTTAGAAGATAAGAAAATATGTTATAAATAGGTGTAAGAAACAAATGTAGACGATTTTTGTATCATCTTGGCTAATAGCAACAACTACTCCACTGTAATAAACAAAATATTGAAATTAAAGTTTGTTATATATATATATATATATATATATATATATATATATATATATATATATATATATATATATATATATATACCGTGTGTCTGTCTTAAAGGTGTACATAGGAGATTAACATGGGAAATCAGGTTCAATTTCCTGCTTGCCCAATTATTTTAAGCAAAAACGCGTCAAATAAAAGTTTTAGGGGATAAAATTCTGCATCTAAATCAATAAACAGAATTACCTTTACATGCTTTGAAACGACAAAAATTATTTATGAAAATGTCGAAAATTACGTTGAAAATATCGACAGCCATGGAATTGAACAAAAAATAAATAAATGCTTGACGTTTTATCAAATTGTCAGAAACGTCAAATAAGTTAACTTTCGTTGTGACAGATAAAACGTCAAGCATTTATTTATTTTTTGTTCAATTCCATGGCTGTCGATATTTTCAACGTAATTTTCGACATTTTCATAATTAATTTTTGTCGTTACAAAGCATGTAAAGGTAATTCTGTTTATGTAGTTAGATGCAGAATTTTATGCCCTAAAACTTTTATTTGACGCGTTTTTGCTTAAAATAATTAGGCGAGCAGGAAATTTCAAAAAACTTATTTCCCATGTTAATCTTCTATGTACACCTTTAAGATAGACACACGGTATATATATATATATATATATATATATATATATATATATATATATATATATATATATATATATATATATATATATATATATGCCGATCAAATATAAAGAAAGAGTGGGCCATTGTTTGTAATGACAAATCAAAAACCGAAAAAGATAATTTTATTTTCTAAAAAAAAAAATAGTGAAATCATTAAAAGATAAGGAGTACGAATCCATTGGAGCAGTTAGAATTATTAAAAAATATTTTCAGGAGATAATTAGGTCAGTCGGCAAAAGGTTTATTGTGGAAATAATTGGTGGCAAGCTGGAGTAAATTTTATTTTCTTTATTGAGACCTCCAAAAGGACATACTAATTTTGCACCCTCTAGCGATCCCGAATTTTGGCGTCTTCTTGGATCAAAGATGCAAAAAATGAGTTTTAACCATTTTATTGAAAACAGTGGCCCGTATCAAAATTTTACAAGAATACAAAATTAAAGCTCGTAATTTTTTGTACATTAAATGGTTACATGTATTACCTAGGATGCACTCTCAAAGAGTTAACAGAAATAACAATTTATGATAGGAATTTAAATTACTCAAAAATAAAAAATATTACGTATTTAATACTTAGTATAATAGGTTTTACTATTTATAACAGTTTACATTTGTCGTGGTATTTTTATATTATGATGGTTCTTATGGCGATGGTGTAGCTTCTGCAAAATTGTTACTTACCAGCATGACATCGTTTAATTTCATATTTGCCTTAATAATGTGGTACAAAATTTTGGAGAAAACAAACATTGTAAATAATCAGTCGCAAACCAAAACACAGGATATAACGCATTCTTCAAACAATTTAGAAACGAAGGATGATAGTATAATGGTTGAATGCAATTTTTGATATAAATCCTTTTCCAGAGAATAAAAGAAAGCGCCGAAAGAAAATATTGTCAGGTGAAAACGCAACAGATGAAGGAGCAGATTTTTCAGCTAAAGATCAATTAAAACATCTCTTTTACAAAGTAAACGATGGAGTTATAAGTCAATTCGATGACAGATTTAAAAATACACATAGTATAACATCATTATTTGAATATTTATCCGAAAAAGCATTAGATGAAATGTGTGACACTGTGGAACGCAGACGACAAACAAACTTTTCTAAATTATAGTTTCAATAATCATATTTTAACTCTGTTGATCTATTTAAATTATAAAAGTCAAAATTCAGTTTGGAAATTATTAGCATATTATGATAGTCGCGTCTGGGTTCACCCATGTCATACTAAATCAATGGTAATTGGTATCCAACGTTGTCTCTGCATATATAATCATGACATTTATTTGTTTATCGTTAATTCTCAAAAATTATTGAGCCTACGTGCACAAGATGCAGAACAATATGGATGCTGTATTTTTCCTACCCCCTCTAAAAGATACTAATTATATACCGTCACGTCAAAGGGAATTCTGTCTTGTGCCGTCGACCTGATTAGACGCGATCTTTACTAATTAGAGAATAATTGTAACTTTCTGTTAAACTCTAAGTTATTGTACATAATTGAGTTTCTATCGTTTTTTACTGTTTATACACTTTATCCGTTTATTTTTAATATTAAATTCTTTTTCTATTAAATAAATTTGTTTGGACTAATCTAAAATATTCCTTTTAAAAAAAACCGTAACTATCTGTGAAGTGATAGGCAGTGCAACAACCCCCAGAACAAGTGTTGCCAACTGGTGAGTAATTACTCATTTGGTGAGAAATATTTACATACAATATTAGATTTGAGTAAAAGAGAAAAATTAAGGATATTTTGTAAAATGTTAGTAATTTCTAACAGTTAATTTAAAACAGAATGGTTTTATGAAAAGCATGCAATAAAAAATACAAATTATCTTGACAATTGGTTATCGTTCTTTTATTAACATTGAGTTAACAGTCAAAATTGTCAGCCATCGGGATTCGAACCCGAGACACCTATCTTGCCGGGACAGTGCTCTAACCAACTAAGCTATTGGCTGCTCTCCTCTCGATGCCTTAACAATCTTTCACTTTTTTTAACGTCGTATAACTGCTGAGGATATTATTTATCGTTCTTTGTTACATTTTTTTTTATTATGTTGGCTTTAATGAGTGTGCAACCAGAAACTCTCATGTGTCACGTGTTTCTTGTTTTAGCGTCGCATTTTACATTTCCTGTCAACTGCCTGTTGTGAGTTGTGTTTGTGTAATTTGTATTTATTGTTGAATCGAAACAAGGCACATTTTCTTAGTCTAATAACGTTATTATGAGTTCATCAGACGTTTCTAGTTCAAATGAATCACGTACCCGTACAAAAAAAGCAAAGCGTATGCGAGGGAAGAAAAAATTCCAAGATAGTGGGTTGCATAACTAAATACAAAGGTTGGCTTGCAAAATCTGATAATCCAAATAAATGCAGGTAAATTAGGTATATTTAAAAACACTACAAAGAGCATAATAATTTAATTTTAGATGCATAGCTTGTGCAAAAGAATTCAGTGCAGGCACAAGTGAATTAGACAAGCATGGGAAAAAACATAAAATAAAAGTTGCTGCTTTAAAAATGACACCAAGTTGTTCAACATTTAGTTTAAATAATAATGACAGTAACCATAGTGTGTTGGTAAAAACAGCTGAAATCAAAATTTGTACATACTTTGCTGAGCATAATGTAGCTTTTATGGCTGTGGATCATTTTACGGACTTGCTTAAAGAAATCATTCCTGACAGTAAGATTGTAAAAGATATAAAGTTAAAACGAACAAAATGTACAGAAATCATAAAGAATGTATTATGCAAGCAGGAAATATCGGAACTAGTGACACAACTAAAAGAGACTAAATTTTCAGTATTGATTGATGAGTCTACGGATATTTCCGACAAAAAAAGTATGTGTCTTTTAGCAAAGTATCCAAATAAAACATCAGGCATAGTTGAGACTAAATTACTGGAACTCGTTGATGTGGATGCAAAAGATTGTACGGCAAAAAAACTACACGAAGAATTTAAAAGTTGTTTAAATAAATTTGATATTCCTTTGAAAAATGTAATAGGCGTAGCATGTGATGGGGCAAGTGTTATGATTGGGAAAAATAATAGGTTTTTTTCACACCTTAAAGAAGACATCCCAGGAGTTATATTAATGCGATGCATATGTCACTCATCTGCGATTGTTGCCAGCAAGGCATGTGCAAATTTGCCTGCAACTGCTGAAGAATTAATGAGAGCCGTATATACTTATGTATCAGGAAGTGCCAAAAGAAGTGCAATACTTGTTGAAATGCAAGAATATTTTAATAATGATGAAAGAAACAAAATATTGAAACTAGCTAGTACTAGGTGGTTGTCGATGCATAACTGCGTGGTAAGAATGCTGTCGAACTGGGGGGTGCTTGTGAACTTCTTCAGGTAGTTGTAATACATATATGTTTTATTTATGTAATAATATATCACTTTTTGCAGACTTGCAGTTCTAGAGGATCAATTAAAAACTGCTGAGACGATTTTAAATGGTTTAACAAGCACTATTGTGAAACCGTATTTTTATTTTCTAAAATATTCTCTGAATGCATTCAATCAATTCAACGCCTCATTTCAAAGCAATAAGATTTTGATCCATGAGTTATACAGGGTGTCTCAGTAAGCTTGCTCACTATTAGTAACTTATTTATTTGAAGAGATATAAATTTGGTTAAATGAGCAAAATTGTGCCATTTTGAATTACAAAACTACTGATATCAGCAAACATTAATTTATATCAGCGGTTCTCAAAATATGAGACCTAACTTTTTTATTTTAAATAAGAACATATATTTTTTATTTGCTTATTCGCTAGAGAATTTAATTCTGAATTCAACGATATAATCGTTTCATACCATTACATAACAATTTTTTTGAGAAAAACCATAACAAATTTTATATTAATTTGATTTAAATATGACTATAATAAGCGTGCTATGAATGAAAAAAATGAAATTAGTGAATACTTTGTTTTGTCACTTGATCATACTTTTTTTATTAAACACATATAAAATATTCATTTTTTCATTCAGGGCATTTTAATTCTACGTAAAAAAAAGTAACATGTATTTATTTTTCCATTCATAGCACACTTATTATAGTTATATTTAAATCAAATTAATATAAAATTTATTATGGATTTTTCTCAAAAAATACGTTATGAAATGGTATGAAACGATTATATCGTTGAATTTAGAATTAAATTCTCTAGCAAATAAGCAAATAAAAAATATATGTTCCTATTTAAAATAAAAAAGTTAGATCCCATATTTTGAGAACCGCTGATATAAATTGATGTTTGCTAATATCATCAGATTTGTATCTCAAAATGGCACAATTTTGCTCATTTAACCAAATTCGTATCTCTTCAAATAAAAAAGTTACTAATAGTGAGCAAGCTTATTGAGACACCCTGTATAGTCGGTCAGAATTTTTTCTAAAGCAGATTTGCCAGAACTTTTTAAAACCAGAAACATTTGCAGAGAATATTTTGAAAATAAATGTGCGCCATCCGCATTACTTATTAGATAACAACAAAATTTATGTGGGCCAAGAATGTGAGGCCTATTTAAAATCCAATAACATTTCTTCTACTGATGTATGTACATTTAAAAACAATTGTATCAAATTTTATCAAACAGCAGCAGAAGAAATACAAAAACGATTTTTTGAAAGCAATGTTTTTCAAGAATTTTGCTTTCTAAGTCCAGAAATTGCTTTAGAATCTGAAGGAAGAGACAAAATTCCTAATTTAGAGCTTTTGTGTTAGCGTTTTTCCAATTACAATATTCATAATACGGAATTGGAATACGAAGAAATTAGTGATCCGTCATCCGTCCAAAATCAATGCGAAACATTGCAGTCTGCAATTCGACGTACTTGTGTGGTGAAAGTAAATTATTTTTAAGACCCTTTGCATAATCAATTTTAAGTTTTATAATTAAATTAAAAATGGTATCTGTGTTGTGCTTTTAAAGCTGTTTTCTTATTATATTAATTGTTGTAATCAATTAATGTATTAATTTTTGTAATCAATCATTATTATTGTAATGAATTATAATTGAAAAAAAATTTTCATTATATATCGTTCATATTATTTCTAATTTAAAGTCTATAAACGATAATCGGATTATAATGAGGGCATAATGAACTATTATATATATATATATATATATATATATATATATATATATATATATATATATATATATATATATATATATATATATGTTATAAATAGTACGAACCACATACAAAAAATAACACTCTAATCAATTTTATGAAAGAGCAACCCTGATACACCGATACTGATGGTAACCCGATCACTGCTCGACAAAACACTGCCCCCCGTTTACCGTTACTACCGCTATTTATAGTATTTAATGCAATATAATATGAACGTTGTATAACAACACAAACAATAATAGCATGATGTCATCCATACTGAATTTTTTTAATATTTTAAATATTTCCGCTTACACGGCCATTCTGCACCTCGGAGCGTCCTCGCACCGTTCTTACTGTAAATAAATGCAAATTGAAATATGTAAAAGTTTAATATTTTGATTAGTGAGATTATCACTGTTGTCGTCTTAATTCTGCATAAGTGGGATTGCCACTCACTCCTGCACTATGGGATTGCCATAGCCAGTTTTGATTTTATTTTATGTGTAAGTGGGATTGCCACTTACTCCTGCACTATGGGATTGCCATAGCCGGTTTTATACTCTTATTTTCTGTTGCATTGGGCCATGCCCCCCGTAGCTGTTCATGTGCTGCTACTGTCTCCCGCTTGGTCAGTAGGTATCGTTCATTTAACAATACTTTTTTGACTATGTATGGGCCTTCATATGGTGGTTTTAGCTTACCACCACCTTATGTGCACCTAAATTTCAGTTTTCATGAAAGTTCCATCCGCAACGACTCAGAGATTTTGGAACATGGACGTACAGGAATTTATTTAACTTCCTCCAGATTATGCTATGACTAACTGATAAGAGCTCCTCATGTTTGAACTGTCTGCACAGCGCTATATTATATACGCTAACATGGTTCATTCGATACATTCTTTCGCAATCAGCGCTCCACAGCGCTCCATTCGCAGACAATTATTTTGGGCAAGACGCTCGCCCATTCTGACTTAATATTTCGAGACAGACTAGTACAGACTTCGTTCATAATTACAGCTCTTCCGCCGCTGTCATCAATATTTTTTTCTAAATATCACCATCGTACGGTAACTAATCGAATGCATCGATCTCACATTTGGTACACACAGCACACATCCTTTTATTCCTGGCACAGCTTCAACTCTTATTAGTAGTAGTAGAAACTTTTCTGTACAAAGCTCCCATTTCAATCACATAATCCTTAATGTCAATGCAGGTAACCTGAAACATGAGCACTCAAAAGCTCACTTGGAACTTATACATTAACAAAATTATCAAAACAAATCCCGCAGCAGCCTCGGACAGAAGCCGCCGTCCTTCTAGAAAAACTGGCGACTGCAGTCAAAAACGAACCACTGGCCATACATCACCGTATTTGGATCAATGATCACTTATGCAATGTTAGTATGGTGGCCAAATGTAAATAGAACACGGCAAAAGTGTCGTTGCAGAAGCACAACGGCAGTCTGTCTTTGTATCACAGAGCACAGGAGCCATGAATACCTGTCCAAGTACAGTAATGGAATTGATTATGGGACCAGCGTCTTTGCACTCATAAATTCAATACTCATTATTCACGGCTCTACTTAACCAATTGTTGTAATTACGTCACCACTCTCCAGGTGGGGCACATACGGAACCCTGTAGAATAAAAACCTGCAAAAATACTAGACGGTTTTCCATCTTAATCTATTTGGCCTTGCATTTCACTTCATAATTCACCAACAAAATGCAAGCCCACAAACAATATTGCGGGTCGCAGGCGAATCCCACTTCTGATGTTATAAATAGTACGAACCACATACAAAAAATAACACTCTAATCAATTTTATGAAAGAGCAACCCTGATACACCGATACTGATGGTAACCCGATCACTGCTCGACAAAACACTGCCCCCCGTTTACCGTTACTACCGCTATTTATAGTATTTAATGCAATATAATATGAACGTTGTATAACAACACAAACCATAATAGCATGATGTCATCCATACTGAATTTTTTTAATATTTTAAATATTTCCGCTTACATATATATATATATATATATATATATATATATATATATATATATATATATATATATATATATATATATATATAAACCAACTTTGTTTGCATATGACAGAATGACCAAATTTTGAAGACTTGTGTCTGAAGTACGTCGTCCGTTCGGCTATTCATGATACTGACAAATTTAAAATTGGCGGGAAATTACTCGTAAAAGTCTGCTTACAAAATATTCCCAAGTATTGATGAGTAAAAAGAAACTGCCCAGTTTTAGAGACCGTGTTACAGTCAGCAAATTGGAGAGACGCTGCCAACTAGACGTGCGTGTGCGTGCGTGTGCGTGCGCATGCGACACTCACTGTTCTCGTGTCAACAGTTGCTCGATATGTGTTATAATTAATTAGTTTCAAATTATACCTTTATTATTACTGTAATTTAGTTACCTATGTGGTAATATACATTAAAGTGTGTCATAAAGAAAAATAATAAGTGTGATTTAGCTACAAATTTCCAATAACAGAAGTAGAGACCATTGGTCTACAGATAAACAACTATCATTGAAGATTTGTCCGGTAAAGGCCGATTAATAGATGCACACATAGGCAATGAAAAAGAAAAATAAAACGGGCGATTATCATGAACATATGAACTCAACTGTAACCGAAGAGTGGATGGAAAACATACATCTCTAAGAAAAAATTGTTTGTATTTCGGCGCGCATTTTAGTTACTTTAGTTTTGACCAGATTGGCGACCCTACAGCGGGAAAGCAGACAGAGTGGCAGTGTAAGTGGGTTGGTGTTGTGGACTTTGTGTCGAAAAGGACGGAAATTTACCAATAATAGACATTGCACTGTTTAATTGTTAATTATTATAATTGTTCATATGTGTTGTGTATACAAATTAAAAATATACGTGATCCTGTGATTATACATTGCATCAAATATAAAATACTAACCTAAAATATACAGTCCACACCTAAAAGATTCCGTTACAAACAGAATTATTTAACAAACAATTCTGTCCCATTCAGAGTGGTTTGCCACCCTTTCACTGTAAACTCAACCCCATAGGGCTCAAGTAAAATATCTCATTGCAGCCAATAACAAAACATTTAAAATAGCAGATGTACGTAACCTACTTCATAAAGGCGGCTTAGCTCAAATTAGACCGGGGAAGTTAAATTGAATTCAGCATGTTGTGAATAATGAGAAATAACTATAACAACCAGACAATGTTGAAGACATGAAGTTACAATTTATGGCAACTATAGGCTCGTCCAACAGTGACCTGAAATTTTCAGATTTTTATGTTAGTTGCTTTAGTTCAGTAAATACATATTTTAATCAGAGTAGACTGCGCAACAACAGCTACTGATATGATATGCTTACTTAACTTAGTCCCATTTGCAGCTAGCAATAGAACATGACAGAATTAATACAGTGAATAATGTTTGTTCTGAAAGCAATTGTGATGGTTCACTAATTAAAGTACCAAATTGGAAAATATATTATTCATAAACTATTTTTCTGATAGTAACAATGTAGTTATACAAGGTGGCACAATCGGTATTGGCGTGGTAGAATTCCCTCGAGAAACATAATTTTACAATGGATTGCTCAGTTGAATGAGACAGGAAGTGTACAAAATGAATACGTCGGCACGGTAAGAACTGTGCGTACTCCAGAAAATGTTGAGAGGGTACGGCAAGCTGTAACGAGAAGTCCTAATCGTTCAGCGAGGCATCAAGCAGCAGCACTTAACATCTCAAGAAGAAGTCTTTGCCGAATTTTACACGATGACCTAAAATTTCACCGTACAAAATTCAAATTGTGCACAAAATTGTACCAGCAGATTTACCCGCTAGAAGGCAATTTTGTACACAATTTATTGGTTTACTGGACAACGACCCAAACATTTTAAATAAGCTCTTAATGTCTGATTAGGCACATTTTCACCTGTCAGGATACGTTGACAAACAAAATTACCGATACTGGTCGGACGAACAGCCTGAAGAACTTCACGAACAACCACTTCATTCCCTTAAAGTAACCGTGTGGTGTGGTGTGACTTCAATTGGAATACTGGGTCCATACTTTTTTGAAGAAAATCAACGTACCGTTACTGTTAATTCCAGGCGATATTTGGATCTGATCCAGAATTTTTTACCTGCTGAGCTGGAACGACTTGGAATAGAAAATAACAATGTATGGTTCCAACAAGATGGAGCTACTAGCCATACTGCACGAAATTGCATGACAACGCTAAGAACCATGTTTCCTGGAAAGCTTATTTCACGATTTGGTGATGTTAATTGGCCGTCGAGATCACCAGACTTAATAATCCCTGATTTTTTTCTATGGGGATATTTAAAGTCAAACGTGTATGTAAACAAACCCCGCACACTACAAGATTTAAAGGACAACATTACCCAAGAAATTAATTCGATACACCAGGCTATATTACAGAGAGTTATGCAGAATTTTCGAACACGTTTTCAGGAATGTATACATAACAATGGTGCTCATTTGAAAAATGTTATTTTAAAAAATTTAAACTGCATTACATGTAAATAAATAAATGTTTTACGAGAATTTTGTATTTTTATTACTAAGCCTATCACAGCACCTTAAAACCTATGTATATATATATATATATATATATATATATATATATATATATATATATATATATATATATATATATATATATATATATATATAAAATTGCAAAACTGCTTGTGGGCAATGAGATGGTATGAAAAACACTTATTCAATTCTTAGAGTGCTATTACTACAATGGATGCGAACGAAATTCATCCGTCTGCATATTATGGTCAAAGATTGGAGACTATGCAGCTGCTTGGATATTATTGGAAATGTGAGATCCAGCAATTCAAAAATCGATGGTTAAAATACCGCCTGCTGTTCATTGTCAAACTACTGAGGAACAGTTCGATGATAATCTGGTTACAACTGAACTGCCGAAAGATATTCCGGGGGAATTAAAAGTTGATATAGGCGTACCAGGAGATAACAGTAGCAATGAGTATAACGAAGAATGGGATGATGATGATGATGATGATATACCATTTTCGAGTTTGATGAAGACTTCAAAGAAAAAGCAGGAGATAACGGAACCTAAATGGACTCGTACAAGCGTAACCATGGGTATAAAGGACACCAATGGAATTGACGCTCGCTTGGAAAAGATACGAGAAGAACAGTCAGGGAAATGTGGTACAAATTTTTAAAAAATTATTTGGCGAAGTTGTATTATAGCATATTGTTACTCAAACCAATATTTACGCAAAAGCCGCTAATAATCACACACTCAATCTTCCGGCTGAAGAGATAAATATTTTTATAGGACTTTTACTGTTCACCGTTCACCGGATATCACAGGCTACCACGTGAACGTCTTTATTGGAATTTGGACGAAGATATAGACATTCCATTTGTATCAAATGCCATTAGTCGAAATAGATTCACTGAAATCAAGAAATATTGTCACAGCCACAAAAATAAACATTTTTCAAAAAATTAGTTATTCACACAGCTTGCCTCTTAATAAACGTATTCTCCTAATACCTTAGAAAAACAGTGGTCCTCCCACAACGGATGCAAGATAACTAAAACTGATAAGGCAACCTCAAGGAACTTAGAAAATAAAATACATTCTTTCCTCTTCTAAAAATAGCGGCTCTCCTTTAAAACGTAGAATCCTAATACAAGTTGTTTACCTAAATGAATGAAAAATATTGGTTATCATTTAAACCAGGATATGGGAAGTTCAATGTACACGATTTATCTCAAAATTCAAATCCATTCATAAAAAACTAAAGAATGAAAATATAAGGGTGCCCCTTTACAACATACTGACCTAATACCAGAAACCACAACTAATGGGTCATAGGCCACACCCTCTAATGATAATAGGGCCTTATCATAACTTAGAAAAAACAACACATTATTACTCCTGAGCCCGATACTCCTTTAATAGGCCTAACCGCAGTTTTATTGCTTTTTTAAACTAGACCGGAAGTTACGTATGATTAAGAAAATTAAGAATACTGTAACAATCACCAACAAAATTAATTAGAATACATTAGTAAACATTCACGACACTTCACAAACCTCAACCGGCTTATCAGAATGACACCTCATTGCAATAATACGAAAACTATGTGTAATGCACTTACGCACTATATGGTTTTTATCTAACAAGGGAAATGCACCGATAAATTTCCACATTTTTATGACGCTTATAAATGAGGAGTCATTGACTGTCGCCATATGTCGTTAACTCACAACAAAAGGATTCTGATTCCCTTAAACGGTAGACAATCAGTCTTGACCACAACAAAGGATTCTGATTCTTTTAAATAGCGTGCTACCAGTCCTAAGAGTACTCAGTTGTCGCCCGCCAATTATCCGTTTTACGCGAACTTTGTTAATCTAAGTGAACGATGGACTCAGCCGTTGTTGCACCAGCAGCCATATGGTGGTGGACTATTTAAGTTAAAAACATTATATTGTCATACTAACATTTATTAGAATAGAATAACTTGTAAACTAACCCATTGCTTAAATATATTTATACAGTAAAGTATAAATGAGTCTTTATACTTATTTATGCCCTTTATCAATGTAGCCTAATCCCGAGACGTAACCCGTCCGACCAAGCTTAATCAGTCAGCTGACAAAGATCTTTGAACAATTTTATGAAGCTACCCCCTGGTCGTGACAATATATACATTTGGCTGACAACTCAAAACTGGACAAAAGTGATGAAATGTACGAACTTTACACACACAACCGTACGCGTCAACTACAAAGATTGGATGTTGTGCTGTTCAAGTGGTTACTGCAATGCATTTGAAACACACTGTACAAGATCAAACAAGAAATAAAAAAAATTCTATTCCACTTGCGTGAATAGATTTGCGTGAGCATATTTTTTGACATCAGTGTTTATTCCTAGTTCCTTTTATAGAGAATTTTGTACGTTAGATTTTTACGTCGCTAAGTTTAATGTTGGTATTAGGTTTTAAATCACCATAGCGTCTATCCGTTAGTTTCTTTGTTTTGTGGTTATGTGTTTCGTTTGAGGGTAGTTAAGTTTGTTGGTTTTTTTTTTATTTTAATGGAAGAAAAAAAAGAGATTCAAATGCGACGGAGGAGTACAAAAATATATTATTAAATTTCATGGAAGATAATGCTGATTTTGGAAAGGGGAAATTTATAAAAAATTTAAAGGAAATTATAATTATTGTGGGACGTGCTGGCCCAATTTCTTAATTCGACACATGGGCTTACTAAAAATACCGTTCAATAGCAGCGTGTAAGTATAGAATTTATTTATATTTATTGTGTTTTATTTTATCTATTTTTAAATTTTGTAGTATTGTTTAGACATGAAGACCAGAGTAAAAAGAAAAGCTGCCGAAATTAAAAAATGTCGAGGAGTCGCGGGTGGTGGACCCCAATCATGGAAAGTATTGACTCCTTTCGAGAAAAGAATTCTTTTCTTTGTTTCGTCGCAGCGTATGGTGTGGCTGATCCAGAAAGAAATCAGCCAAAGATAAAGCTGAAAGGCGATATTGCAGCCAAGCGGATGAAGAAGAAAATGCTACTGCTAAGGAGCAGCCGGAAGAAGTAATTTCAGATTTATCGGAACCCAATGTAAGTACTAATTTTCCTATTTTTCGTATTAGTAATTTTTAAAAATGAATAACATTCTTTAACTAGAGCATATTATTTCTTGTTGGAAATTGTGATTTATTTAATATTGATATTAATAATTTGCAGTTGATAGTGTACGAGATTTGTCTCCTGGGACATCTGAACAAATAACACCATCAAGAATAAGTATTTTTAAACAAATTCGGAATTACAGGGTGGGGCAAAACCTCCCTAGTTTCAATAGACAATTCGTCACCCCAGAATTGGTTTGTTCAACATCCACATTTCCATATTAGTGGGAAATTGCATCCAAAGTTTAACATTTTATTCTGGTCGCATTAAGTAATATAATGTAATTTTGTTAATTGCAATTGAAGAATAAGTAATAATTGCCTACGTGTTACATAATATAAAGCAATAATTATATATAGATAGGCGACTATTGACATTTTTCTTTGGTTATTGAACATCGTCATGGTAAAAATATAAAAAGGAATTTGTAGGTAAGGATATTGAATAAATGTACTGGATATTGAATACAAAACGCAAAATATATTTATATCTTATACTACATAAACTAATTATAAACGATTATAAATTTACTTATTTTTTTACTTTAACTTTTTTTAATAAGAGTTTATAAAATTCTTTATCACTGTTTTCAGTCATATATTTTAACATATCTTTTAAGTCTTTCATTTTCTTGGCGTTTATTACTGCATCGATATTAATTGCATTAATTTTAGCAATAGTTACTTTTTCTGCGGTTTGATTTTTTTTTAGCGTTTTTTGATTTATTAAATTTCGATATACGCGGTGATTTACTTCTAGTAAGCTTTACTGTTGTAAATTCAGAAGAAAATGAATTTCTATATTTAATACAAATAATAGACTTTTTGGTTTTTTCATATAAAGCACGCTTTATTTTAGTATATGGAATTGAAGAATAATTTAAAGTTGATGCTACAGCTTAATAGTTCATGAAATCGCTCTTGTTCATTTGTATAACTTTGAAAACTAATTGTTTATTTGGTATTTTTAAGAGACATCTAATTAAACCAAGAGGACTGTATATATCAACATTCCTTATAAAACGCTCGATTACTGAGTGAGCAGCATCAACTTCTTGTAAGTTACCATGGCCGGGCTCAGAGAACTTTTGTTCAATAATTTGCAAATTATTAGTGTTATCAGATTCTATCAAATTGAGTAAAGCAGTGCTCATAATCGAATTTTTATTTTGTGGTACGCAACTATCCGACCACAATATTATCTTTGTTATAGTAGGTACATCGGTTAATATTCGCTTTAAAATTTTAATAAGGGCACTGGCTATATCGTTGCCACTTCTGCCACCAATGCATTCGTGCCACAAACAATTATAAACAGTTTTGTTTATATTACAATGCGCAGTTAAATTATAAACATTTAATTTACTTCTGTAATAAAAGTTTGATACCTCGGCTTTTGGTAACGTAAAAACATTTTCCAAATCAAATGTTACAACTGCTGTATGTTCATTATTTTGCATAATTTCTATGCTTCTTTCACGATCTGATTTTCTTTCTGCTCGCCCTTCTTCTTTCTTCTTTAAATGTTCTTCATTGGTCGCTATTTGATCGGCAGTGGGAGCTTTTATGACCTTAAATTCTGTACATTTATCACACAGATCCTTTTTTGGCGTATGAAATTCGAGATTAAACTCGGTGTTATATACTCTATTGTATATGTTATAAGCTACAGGATGTTCAACTTCAATTTTATACAAATCATACATTCTTGTAATATTTAATGTTGATTCTAGGTACTTTTTTGTGTATTAGCACGACAGTAGTGCGATTCTACTACAGGAAACGAGTTTATATGGTTCTTAATTTCTTCAATTTTGTGAAGCGGTGTATATCTCTTTACATTCTTACCTTTAAGAGGCGAACGTGGAACATTTGTGATATTATTTGGAATCTTTTAAAAAAAATAATATACACGTTGCTGACTTATATCCAGTGTTGTTAGAAAAAATTCTTTACATACTCGTATTCTTTCTGATTCAAACTCAAAATAATATAAATATACATTAGATATTCTGCTATTTTCTGCTTTTGTTCTTTTTCGAACAGGGGCCTTTTTATCTACATATTTGCTAAAGTAGTGCAACTTTTTTGTATCAGAAAGTCTCCAAAACTGTTCATGTATTTTCTGTCGTTTTTCCGGGGTAAATATTTCCATGCATTTGAAACTGCATTTTGGTTTGCAAGCTTCTCTTACTGTTCGTTTCTTCATTGTTTTTCCTTTAATATTAACATATTCTTCTCCACTTTCCCTTTGTTTTTTCCTTACATTTCTTGCCCAGGACTAGCTGTTGCACAATCTTTTTCGTGTATTTGCTTTATTTAGACCAGAAGGTTAACAGGGTGGTAAATCTTTTTCATAAGGTATGTAATCCGGGTCATCCTCGTCATTTTGTGTTGGTGATATAATAGTATTAGGTAGATTAATTTCTGCAGACGTATTTTCAACTTCCTCAATAACATTTTCATCACTGTCATTAAACGATGGAAAATTATTACTATTTACAGCAATCTCGGTCTCATCCATATCAGGCAACGGTAGTAAAATAAACTCCTCACCAAAATGTAACACTCTTTTAACATTATTAACATCTTTTTGTGTTGAATTATCCACAGGGCTTAGAGAAATATCTTTTAAGATACTAAAATATGGAAAAAAAACAATCAAAATCTGCTTACATAGGAAACTTACTTATAATATTCAGCTTCTATTTCTGGGCAAGGGGAACTAGTATCACTCATGTTCTGTTTATATATTGGTGCAAAAATCAATGTAAATAATCAAAACTTATGTTGTATTTCTTTGCCACTTCTTTTCTTACACAAAACGTCCTCTTGCAATTCTAACAAACACTTGTCGCGTTTCTATTGGCTGAACAGGACATTGAACAAACCAACAGTAAAAGAAAATTGGATATTGAACAAAATGTTTAACGTTAAAGTCTATAGCTAGTGAATTACGTTTGGATTGTTCAATATCCGGATATAGAACGAAACAACACTTTGTGCCTCTAGATTTTTTGGGCATTGAACAAATTATATGAAAATAGTAGTCTTTTGCGCGACAAATAAGAACATTTTATCACTGGATATTGAACAAAACAATTCTAGAAATATATTTATGAAGTTAACTCAGTTTTGACAAAAAGTGGATATTGAACAAACCAATTCTGGGGTGACGAATTGTAAAGCGAGCAGGGGTCGTAAAAGGGTGGGGATGGCGTATATGGCGTCAGGTAGATATACCGTTTGCGTTACAAAAGGTTTCAGTCGTAAACATAATGTGGACGAACGAACAGCGCGCTTTCGCCGTGGAAGCGTACATACGCGAAAACGAGTCTGTAATCGCCGCCCAACGTGCGTTCCGTATTCGATTCCAAATTCCCCGTCGTCAAGCAGTTCCGGACCGAAAATCGATTACGTTGTGGGAAAATACTTTCGGGAAACAGGATCTGTTGTCAGAAAGACAGGTGGACGACCTCGAACTGCTCGAACACCCGAAAACATAGCTACAGTCAGTCACTCAATTTTGCAGTCACCTAAACGCTCCGTTCGCAAACATGTGATAAGCATTTTTTCTATTTCAACAGTATATCTCTTCGGTTTAAAACACATGTCTTATAGATCTATTTTAACTGCAACTAAACATATACTAATGTAATACAAAAAGTGTACATATTAGTAAATAACCTATTTCTATTTACTCAGTGTAACAATATTATTTCTTTTAGTCAAAATTTATCTGCAGGGTAGGCCATTTAATGTTGCTTTTTTTCAAAAAAGATATATAGTGATTAACAACAGAACAACGCATTTTAATAATACAAACTTACTACGAAAACGGGGGTTCTGTAAAAGTTACAAGTTTCGCAAAATTCATGATCATTTCGGTATGTTATTCGTCCTTCAAAGCCCGGAATTCACAAAATTGGGATGCGTTTTAAAGAAACTGTTTGTTAAAATAAGAAATAAATTTAAATATCAAATTGAAATAACTCTTTTGTTTTTATTTTAGAGGCATAGTGATAATGAACCTTTAAATTATATATATATATATATATATATATATATATATATATATATATATATATATATATATATATATATATATATATATATATATTCTTAATGGTACCATTTTCAGTATGACATTCCATTTAAAAAATGCTCAAATGTTTTGTATTTTTCACCATTAAATTTGTCGTATAATATAGTACAACTGTATTCATTTAACTGCCTTTTTATCTGTTCAATAAGAAAGTTAGCAATGGTGGCTCTCTTACCGCATATACTGTACATCTTTATGTTTGGCATGAGGGTGATGGAGCCGTCTTGTCTAACGAATTCACATCATGCATCATACATGTTATTAAAAGCCACTTGAATTACAAGAAAATTATCATCATTTCAGATGGTTGTGCATACCAGAACAAAAACAGAGTGCTGGTAAGTGCCTTAGCTGATGTCTTATATAATAAAGCATACGGATTAGATGTAACAAATGGGGAATGCTTAGGATTGAGAGAGATAGAAGACTGGTAAGTATAAGCACACTGCGCAAACTCACCCAGCCGGCGTACAGCGGAGTACGCGAAGCAGCACGAATTTGCGTTTACTTCTGTTGCTGTTAGTTACGACTTTATTCTGTTTTCTGCATATAAATAGCCATTTTTATTACATATCTGATTAATTTAAAAGATAGCGAGAAGAATATTTTATATAAAGGGAGTAGAAGCACAGGATTTTTGGGCTTTATCATCTGTTTAAGCAATTACATATGTTCACTTATTTGAATTATTAAGAAAGAAATATAATTTCAAATATTTACTGCCGTATAAATTAAGCCAGGACTATTTAGAGGTTTTTATGTGCATTGCGAAGTAGAGGCAGATATTCGAACAATCCAACTTGCAAACAATTCAGAGCATCTTTTAAGAGACTTTTGGTCAGGACCGAAATAAGGAGCTCTGATATTGGTAATTGTGCTGTATTAAATAGCAATTACATTTTACCGACTGAACATAGCACAATTACTAATATTAACCCGAACGTTCATTTGATCGATGATCACGATTATATTAATATGGCGTTACAGTTGTCGCCTTTTGTAGAAGATATAACTTACTACATTGCTGGGTTTGTTACCCGAAGAATTTATAATTGATTGCGAAACTTGTAAAAAAGCTCTTGTAATAGATTCTTTGGACAACAAGCTCATCAATATGAGAAATCAGGGTGGATTATTTCAACCATCTACGGATGTTGCAAAAATATGCGAAAGAACAGAGAGAATTATTAGGGAAACTAAAAATATATTTATTAAAAAAAGGGTAAGATTTGTAGTAATTGTTGTCTTTTGCTTAGCAAGGTATGACAATGCATTCTTTGTATTATATAGTTCTTCTCTGCTGCGTGCTTAATCCCAGTTTAGGCAATACTGCAGATGATTTAATGAAAATCTACATTCAAAGAGGGTTAAATCCTATAAAGTCAAAATCAAAAGTTTATGTTTTCCCGGGCATTTCTACAATTAATACCATCCCATTTAATTACACTACAAGGTGCTACCCAAAAGTTCCCGAACTCTGTGTGCAACTCTTTTAACTATTGTATTGTATTTAAGTATTGATATTCGAATGGTTTTAACATATGGTTTTGCAGGAATTACATCAATATCAAAATTCGGTTCTGAAATAGCCCATTACCAAGAATGGTTAGAGAAGAGAACAAAAGCAATAAGCCTAGCCTGTAAAATTAAAGGATATACAACTCAGGAAATTAAGGCTGTATATCTCGATTTGAAATATTTAGGCGAAATCTTAGATAACGAATTAGAACTAAGAAAAGCTTTGTATACACCTACATTGGCTGTAGTCAGACCTAAAGATCTGAATACTCAACAAGTGGGTCTCTTCTCTCAAATACATATGGTTTTAGAATGGACAGGACTCAATTCTTTCCGCATGGCATATGACTTTGCTTATCAGACAGCTACAGAAGCTCATTGTATTGAAGTTGTTCGTGAATCACAGTTAATATGTGGAAAAATGGATGCTGTCTTAGCTATAGATTATAATGAGAGATACTCATATAAATTTGATTACATTCTTAACGGCAGTCGCCAAGACTTACAACTTCGTAACTATCCCCATCTTGTTTTTTGTCAAATGTCTTGGCGAAAAAAAGAAAGATTCTATGAAAAATTATAAAATTAATGATAGTGCTGATCTTTCTGTTAGTGTAGATATACTTAAACAGGCGTGTGACAAATCATTGGAAATAGCCCCTGCTGTTTTATCAGACATTTGTAAATCTTGGATTAAGACTAAAGGAAGAAGAGTACCATCAAATGTAGGACAATTACCGGTGAAATAATGGCTGAAATATTATCCGGCTCGAAGGACCATGAAATGTTTGTGAATTGCTAATTTTTCTTATACTAAATAACTACAAAATTGAATTATAATTATATTTTCTTTTACCTTTACAAAACTGTCATAAAATATTAAAACAAAACTCTCTTAATTCATAGAACTCTAGTTCTATGATACAAACTTTCATAGATCTCTATCTCTACATTAAATCATTAACAGGCCTTTCAAATGAATAAAAAATTTCGATATCTCACCCACATTTTGTTTTATTTAAATTTAAAGATAGGACGCGCTTAATGAAAGACCCTTTATAATTGTTAATAGTTACGCTGGAATACTTGGTAATTCTTTAAATAACTGGTTCCTCCGCTGTTTCAGTTTTGCGACAGTAAGTACAATTTTTATTCTACTCACAATATTATTTTTATATTTATATGGTTTTAAATATTGACATAAATTGGTTAGTTTGGTGGAAAATGTTGTGACATGAGTATATTTACAGATAATATACTTGAAAATATAGTGAACCAAACGAATTTGTAAGTCTCTCAAGATTTGCCTAGAAGAAGTAATAATGCAGAACCTAAACCATCCAACAATTGAGAAAATACCAGTTGAAGAAATTAAAGCTTTCCTTGGTATAAATATAATAATGGGAATAAACGCATTACCTCAATTATGGAATTATTGGTCGAGCGATCTGCTGGGACCTCTACCGACATCTGTGTAGCTGAGTTGACTTCTCGGCTTCGCTAGCCACGCCGGACATTCATAAGTATTTCTCCGCCTGTTCTCGTCCAGCAATCAACGTATTCACACGTTTTTACACACAGTTTTCGGCATTTGACCAGCTGTTTTTTCACACAAGTTTTGTGATTATTCAGAGCCATTACTGCTCTACTTTCATTTTTTAAACTTCATAGTTAGTTAACCAGTGTAGTTAAGTATTTTGCACTTTATTAAAAATACTTAAACTTGATTTAAAATAATCACCGTCGCACATGTGCTTTGCACATTTTAAAACACAGTTTTTTACACTCATTTCTTTACAGCTCTATACTGAAACAAATTTACACTCAATACCAGTGGTTTGGAATACCCATAACCTAGTCGCAGCACCTAGGATTGGCACATTGTTGCACAAGAAACCAAATTCTGCTTATTTGCATTGCATGTCTCCAGGTAGCTTTAAGTATATATACACACTTCTTGCTCGCAGTGAGTACAATTTGTTACATTTATTTGCTAATTCACGTACTCTACATTGTTAACTTGCAACATAACCTTTATTTTTTGCTCACATGGTCCTCGACCACATGTTATACTATTTTCACAATTATTGTGTTGTTTTACACACTTTTTAATAATTCTTTTGTATTATTTAATTTGGGAATCTTTATATTTAAGATATTTTCCATACACTTATTTAATAATGATTTTTTCATATATATATATATATATATATATATATATATATATATATATATATATATATATATATATATATATATATATATATATATATATATATATATATATTGGGATTAGTTTGTACTTGGAATATTTATATGCACATTATATTTATATTGTTGTTTAATTGATATTTATTCGCTACACTCGTGCATGACTCTCCCAGAATCATCCGTTTATTTTACACACATTTGTGAGTTATTAATCCATATTTTGTACTTATTCTTGCACCACATTATAACAGACTTTTATTATTTTATTGAAGTCTTGCGCATTCGCTTTATTTGTTATTTGCTTATCTCTTTTACTGTTGTTAGGTTTGAGGTTGTAGCTTCGTATCCTATACAATATTTGTGGGCCAACCTTTATGATCCTTTCACTCCTAGAGCACACCCTTCTTGTGAAGACCTGTAGAGCGCTCCTGCAGGTGAAGAGTGATTTACCCGTCAACCCCCAGTTGAATATTTTCTATTTCATAGAATATTTTTTTGAACAATTATATAACTGCGCATTTTCTAATTTTATTGCGTCATATTGTACCGCTAATACGTTCAGTCAATCTGCCAATACAGCCACTCACATCCACGCAACGCAACACAAGTAGGCGCTCCACGGTATCACTTATTTCAACCACCAAGAGTTCGAAATAGTGACCTGCGCCGCAACATGATCCATTTCTTGCAGTTACAAGTATTTCTCAAGTAATGTCTTCTAAGAGATATAAAAAATTAGAAAAGAATATCCATCTGAATGACAATAAAACTGCAGTTCCGAGAGGTGAATCATACAGAATATGATAAACTTCATAAATTTAGACCTCTAATTGATAGCTTAAATTATGCATTTTGTTCATCTTATAATGATTCATCTTTTCTTGCAATTGATGAATCAATGATTGCATTCAAAGGCCGGTCAACAATGAAACAATACATGCCCATGAAGCCTGTAAAGCGTGGCTACAAAGTCTGGTGCATGTATCATGTGGAATCAGGGGAAAACTGGCGTTTTTACAACGATACACCATACAATCCCGCATTTGCTATTCAGCAAATGTTGGATCCTGTGCAACTCTACATTTACTATTCAACAAAAATTAAATCTCTTGCAGCCGTAAAATGTGGAGTCAAGGGAAAACAAGGACTCGTACGACGATTCAACATACAACTCCACATTTACTATTCAGCATGTATTGCAGCCGTACAATGTGGAAACAAGGGAAGACTAGTATTCTTACGACGATCCACTATACAACCCCGCATTTGCTCTTCAACAAAAGCTCGTACCAATTCCTCCACCAGGGAATACAAGCAGATCAGCTAAGAAGGCATTCTATGCTCAAGAAAGAAAAAAGTGGAGCCAATTGAAAAATAAAACAAAATAGTAATTTTATCAACATTTATTTTGCAAGTTATTGAATATGTTATGATTTACAAAATAAAATAATTCATATAATCAGTGTTGCTAACTGCAGGGAATTTTCCCTTTTTCGGGAATTTCTAAGGTAAAAAGGGAAAACGGGAATCTTTCACGAAAATTGCCTGTATTAGGGAGTTTTTGTATACTTTGTCTAATTACTTAATAACAATTATTCGATGTTCTATTTTTGTTTTTATTTTTATATTGGTAGCCTTACGCCTGACACCCTTGAACATAGCTAGCAATCGAACCGTTTTCTGTCATGTTTACATCATGAAATCTCACTCGTACAAACTTCATGTACGTGTCAAACCCTTGGTGTCAGCAAGCAACGTCGTAGGCTCAGTCGTAGGTATTACGTCGTAATTTTTGAAATTGTGTAATGGTAATGTAGTGATAAATGTGCAATATTGCAATGGACAAAGATATTGTTAAAGTTAATAATACTTCCGATTCTGACTCCAATAGTGAGAAAGAACAAAAGAAGAAGAGAAAAATTCAGAAAGACAAATTATTTAAAAATTATTGGTTAGATGATCCTAATTTTAAATCCTGATTATTGCCAGATATCACATCTAAATATAAGGCAAAGTAAGTTTTTTTATTTATTATTTACCATCACCGCATTATATTTTTGTTATGTACTATTTTGTAGGTGTAAAATATGTGATGTGATCATAAAGTCTGGAAAGAGTGATTTACTCAAACATATCTTTGTAGGGGTCTTTTTTGTAACTCAACCGTTAATTTTTAACATATCCAAGGGCCTATTCTGTAACTCTGTGGTTAATTTTTAACCTCTGTTAAATTTTTAACCAATCATTTACGTTGACATGTAACAAAAAACTGACTTTTAGTTGACAAATCAATATCTATTGAATAAAATTTTTAACCAGTGGTTAAAAATTAACCACTGCGTTACAGAATAGGCCCGCCAATCGATTCAGATTTGACAACTTAAATATTTTCCGACTATATAGGAATATACCCTGTTCCATTTAAGCCATTCAGTATTGCACAGCATAGGGTAGAATGGCTTAAATGGATCAGTGTATAATAACATGATTTTGTTAAAACTTAAAAATGGGAATTTTGACCCTGAAAAGGGAATTTTCAGCATGCGAAAAGGGAATTTTAACTTTGATAAGTTAGCAACACTGCATATAATTGTCAAAATAGAATATTTTAAGTTTCGCATATTTAGTTTACAAATGTGTCACGTAAGCATAAGATTAGGTTTCATCAGGTCGAAGCGTAAACAGCAATACAAGACCAGCGAGGAGCGGTTTGTTTTTGTGTTTGTTTCGCGGAACCGAAGCAATATGACTGAGTCGTAGACTATTGAGTTAGTATTCTTCATTTTGTGGTTAACATTTGTGTCGAGTGTTTGATACCTAGTGTGTGATACTGTGATAAAAGAATATTGCTATGATATATATATAGAGGGTGTCTCTATAAGCTTGTTCACTATTGGTAACTTTATTTGAAGAGATACGAGGTTGGTTAAATGAGCAAAATTGTGACATTTTATATTAGAAAATTGATCATGTCGACAAAAAAAAATTGTATCTGCGGTTCTCAATATTTTTTTTTAAATGGAACCATATATTTTTTTATTCTTTTATTGGAAAGAGTATTTTTTCTCTTTTCGATAAGGTAATGTTGTTTATGTACAATTTTTTCAAATAATCGAGTTATTTACGTTTAAAAATATTTTTTTGTAAAGTGTGTTATTAGTTTATTTAGTTAAGTAAGCCATGGAAACAAATAATTCTTTGTATAAATGCGAGAGAAAAATCAGCTGACGCCGGGGTTCGAACCCGGGACCTCCAAATCTCTAGTCTAAATAATTCTTTGTTTGTTTGACGTTTAATAATTCCTCCTGTAAAGTTTTCTGTTTAAAAATGTTTAATAACTTCACAAATGAAGAAAAGTTAGATATGATCTTACTATATGGAAAGTGTAATATAAATTCTGTGCAAACTTGTGTTGAATATGAAAGAAAGTTTCCAGAGCGGAATCAACCGCATAGATCAATGTTCAAGCGATTAGCATTGTCATTAAAAAATTGTGGTTCTTTCTGTAAAAAGAATAATACAAGGGCCAGAGTTGTTAATAACGAAGAACATGAAATTGATGTCTTACCTGCTGTGACCTTGAATCCAACAACATCAACAAAGGAGATGTCATAATTGTGGTATAAGCCGATCTTCTGTTAACAGAATTTTAAAAAGAAATAAATTTAAACCATACAAAATTAATTTATTACATCATTTAAGGCCCGGTGATGAGAACAGACGTATCGAATTTTGTAATTGGTTTTTACAACAAAACATCAGGCAGATCCACAATTTCACAAAAAAATACTATGGTCCGATGAAAGCAGATTTACCAATAACGGGTTATTTAACAGACATAATCACCATTACTACTCCATGGAAAATCCTCGAGAAATTAGGATTACCAGATATCAAGAACGTTTTGGATTTAATGTTTGGTGCTCATTTAAGCAACCTCGTATCTCTTCAAATAAAGAAGTTACCAATAGTGAGCAAGATTATAGAGACACTCTGTATGTATATGTATGTATATATATATATATATATATATATATATATATATATATATATATATATATATATATATATATATTATTGCAAAACTGCTTGTGGGCAATGGGATGAAAAACACTTATTCAATTCTTTGTGTGCTATTACTACAATGGATTCGAACGAAATTCACCCGTCTGCATTTTATGGTCAAAGATTGGTCGACGGTTTACCGCCTACTGTTGGTTGTTAAACAGCTGAGGAAGAGTTCGACAATAACCTGGTTACAACTGAACTGCCGAAAGATGTTCCGGGGGAATTAAAACCCGCGGAGTTACCAGAGGATTTAATGAATCCCGATGATTTTATGCCGGAGAACTATGCCGTTGAGGACCTAATAGAAGACATTAACCATGTTGCTGTTCTAATTGGTTGGTGTGACAGAAAATCAATCAAATTTGTAAACACTGGCAGCCCTCTACAATTTGATGAGATAGGGATGAAGACCATCTTTATAAGTAACCGTTGTCAATTTGCGAAATTCAGATGGGTACCTTAATGTTGACGGTACAGTCAACTGTGCATTGACTCCAGTTTCCCACGGTACCCTGGACGAATTCTGCGCTAATAAACGTGTTAATATACAAGGTGACGCAATAGGTATTGACTATTTTTGGGACGCCACTGACTAAAGGGCAACGTGGTGGAGGGGTTAAAACGCAGCTGCAAGTGTTCGGCATTCCATGCAGTTTCAGTCGCAATGAATTCGTGGCCGGTGCTAACGCATCTTTTGTGTTAGGGCATTTCACCGCTCGGAGTCTGTAATAGCAGTGCAGAGACAATTTCGGCTTGAATACAATGTGGTAGAATTCCCTCGAGAAACATAATTTTACAATGGATTGCTCAGTTTAATGAGACAGGAAGTGTACAAAATGCATACGTCGGCACGGTAAGAACTGTGCGTACTCTACAGAATGTTGAGAGGGTACGGCAAGCTGTAACGAGAAGTCCTAATCGTTCAGCGAGGCATCAAGCAGCAGCACTTAACATGTCAAGAAGAAGTCTTTGCCGAATTTTACACGATGACCTAAGATTTCATCCGTACAAAATTCAAATTGTGCACAAAATTCTACCAGCAGATTTATCCGCTAGAAGGCAATTTTGTACACAATTTATTGGTTTACTGAACAACGACCCAAACATTTTAAATAATGTCTGAATGTCTGATGAGGCACATTTTCACCCGTCAGGATACGTTAACAAACAAAATTACCGATACTGGTCGGACGAACAGCCTGAAGAACTTCACGAACAATCACTACATTCCCTTAAAGTAACAGTGTGGTGTGGTGTGACTGCAATTGGAATACTGGGTCCATACTTTTTTCAAGAAAATCAATGTACCGTTACTGTTGATTCCATGCGATATTTGGATCTGATCCAGAATTTTTTACCTGCTGAGCTGGAACGACTTGGAATAGAAAATAACAATGTATGGATCCAACAAGATGGAGCTACTAGCCATACTGCACGAAATTGCATGATAACGCTAAAAACCCTGTTTCCTGAAAAGCTTATTTCACGATTTGGTGATGTTAATTGGCCGTCGAGATCACCAGACTTAACAATCCCTAATTTTTTCCTATGGGGATATTTAAAGTCTAACGTGTATGTAAACAAACCCCGCATACTACAAGATTTAAAGGACAACATTACCCAAGAAATTAATTCGATAGACCAGGCTATGTTACAGAGAGTTATGCAGAATTTTCGAACACATCTTCAGGAATGTATACATAACAATGGTGCTCATTTGAAAAATGTTATTTTTAAAAAATAAAACTGCATTACATGTTTTTCGAGAATTTTGTATTTTTATTACTAAGCCTATCACAGCACCTTAAAAATAGTCAATACCTATTGCGCCACCCTGTACTAGCCCTGTTGCATAAACGTTCATCGACGCTTTGTTTAATTAACGGATCATGAAAACAAACAAATGCAACGCAATTTTTTGACAGCAATGATTTAAATGTCATAAGAACAAGGAAACTGATTCGAATTTGTACATTTTGATGGTCCGTTAATTTAATAAAGCGCTGATGAACGTGGCATAAAACTTTAAAAAAGAATCAACCTTATCGGACATGAGAAATTTATAATGATTCAGTGCAGCGTTTTTCAACTGGGGTGCCACTGCACCTTAAAGTACCACCGTGAAGTCCTTATAGGAAAAACTTTAAACAGCGACTTAAAATCTGTACTGGATGCAGTAATAAAAATGGTAAACTTCATAAAAAGCAGACCACTTAAATCACGCCTATTCGCGGCTTTGTGTGAATAGGTTGAGGTAAAATATGTTAATCTGATGTTGCACACAGAATGCAGATGGCTATCACGTGGAAAAGTGTTAACTCGCGTATATCAATTGAGAAATTAAATAAATTTATTTACGTAAGATAAAGAAGAATTTTTTGTCTGCTTGCTAGTCGTGATTGGTAGACACATTTGAAATATTGAATACGGTAAATACAAGTATGCAAGGCTAAGAAGAAAATATTCTGTCTTCAACTGACAAAATAAAGAATTTGCAAGATAAATTAAATTTATGGTTAAGAGAAATAAAAGAAGGGAATGTAAGCATGTTTAAAAATTTTTCTACAGGGTGATCAAAAATGGTTGAAGGTCACATGATCACTTTTGTTCCAAAATAATGTCAAAATTATATTCCATATTCATAGAACTATATTCCACATATGACAGATGATGACAGGTGCATTTTATTAATATCATTGCCGTTCATTTGATATTTGTTTCGGATACCTTCCTGAAAAATCTTTAATTTGATTTCATTTTGCTTTTAATGAAGAGCGTAATAGATTTTTCCTTGAAGCATATTTTCATTCCGGTGAACATAAAGAAGACGGTTCTTGAGATTATTCTTATGGCTGCTTCCAAATTCGAAAGATACATACGCCCATGGATATAGTAATGCCACAGTATAAGGAAGAGGCAGTAGGGATTCATTCATGTCAGAAATTTCTATGCGCATGTGCGAAAATTCACCTCTGAAAACATGGGTGGAAACTTTTAGTTTGCTTAGCAGTGGCGTAACAAATTTTTGATTTATAATATTATTATATTTAGATGAATAATAGCAATGAATTCAGTTTTTGCTCAACATAACAATAAATGAAATTAGCAAAAAGTTAAATTTCAAATGTCTCCTATGTATTATATTAATTTTGCTAGGTGGACAAAGGGACCTGACTAATCCCTCCTATTTACGCTACTGAAGCGTGTTTTGATTTAATGTACATTCATGTGACCCAATAAATTTGCAAAAGAACATGAGGAATTGGACAATACGTCATTATATTCTTATT
Organism: Harpalus rubripes; assembly: GCA_963082715.1. Taxonomy (NCBI): domain Eukaryota; kingdom Metazoa; phylum Arthropoda; class Insecta; order Coleoptera; family Carabidae; genus Harpalus; species Harpalus rubripes. The sequence goes on along the minus strand of OY720462.1, from coordinate 38,590,983 downwards.
TTAAGGAATATAAAGATGTGCCTTTTGAGGAAAACATATTCGGAAGTTTATACAATCATGCCAAATGACTTATTTATAAGTTTTGTATGTAAGTTAGAAAATATTTTCATCCAAAACTTTGAAACATTTTCTACGCAAAGTAACATTCTTCAACGTTTTGTTTCAAATGTGAATAGAAAAAAATTTGACCATCCATGTGAACACTTTCCTAAATATTATTTGGTAACTTTGTTTTGTAGGATGCGGTTATTTTATTCTTCAAAATTTATAAATAGAAATAAAAATAATAAAAAATATTATTCTATTGAACAATTAATAAAAATTTATGATAAACAGTAAAATGTTTCATCTAAATAAAACCTACCCGATTCCTTAATTATTGACAGCAACTCTATATTACCTAAACACTATCGCACTGCTCATTTCTTGTGACATTATTTCACATTTGCCGGCTTCGCTCACCCCATACAATATGGCCGCTCACATTTATTTTGATACTACAACATCAAAGGTGCCGCCTCAAAGTGTCGCTACTGTCTCTTCCTTATACTGTGGTAATGCTGTCATACTGTCTAAGCGGCAACTGTAAAAATTGTATGGAGCGGCACACTTCAGGCATTTTTGATCAGATAATTGATGTTATATTTGCATTAACATAAGTGATGCGTATACGCATCAATGACCTAACTAAACGATGAACATCAGAATGTCGAGCCATGTTAGGGCAAGCATTGTTATTTCGAGATTAGTTATTGCAGCAATTGATTTTAACTGTGCTACGTGCTTTTGTGTTATGTGGTGACATTATTTAAAAGTATAAAAATTACAAAATATCTAATTCAAAGCGAATTACAACTTGCTCTAGAGGATATAGTAAGCGAATTAGAATATACGGAAGGTAAAATAAAATTATTTTTATACTTCTAAAAAGTGTCTTATTTTTTCGCTTATACAGAATATAGATGCAGTTTATATATCACCCGAAGTAGACGAATTAACTAATGAAGAGAATTTTGAAAAAGATTTATGAAAAATCAAAAGAAACCGTAGATAGTGCAAGAAAGTTTGAAATTCACATGGCCGATGATATTTTATTTTATGATGAACTCCTAGCAAATAAGCGTAGAAAATTCTTGTCAGAAAATGAAGGTCCTGATCGAAAACCTATCTGGAAAGCAGGAGAATATGTACATAATGAAAACAACAATTTTGGTGATAAGGAGAAAGAAAATATTACAAGACTAAAGAACGAGTTAGACGGTAAAACACCGCTAGATTTATTTTTCATGTATTTAGACGATGAAATGTTTACAAACATAATTCAATATACACAAAAATATGCTCGTCATAATAATAGACATGATTTTACAATTGATAATTTAGGTCCTTTATTGTTCCTCCTATTTATTGAAGAACTCTTACACATTCACTTACCCAATCTTAGCGTATGTGGACGATATTAAGATTTTTTCCAATATTTCGTCATTAAGTGATGCTAGTTCATTACAAAGTAACATTAATGTCATGGTTTCTTGGTGTGAAATAAATAAGTTAATGTTAAATGCCGAAAAATGTTATTTGACCACATACACACGTAAGCAGATTTCATTACTGTTTCCATACAAAATAAAGTTAAATATAATTGAAAAAAAAATTAAAATGAATAATAATAATAATAATACTTGCTCTGCTGCGAGTAAAACCTTAGGTTTCATCTTAAGAATCACTAAGCAGTTCAATGATATTTCAGCTCTAAAAAATCTTTATTTTGCATTCATTATAAGTAAATTTGATTATGCAACCATTGTATGGTACCAACTTTATGAATACCAATGTGCTGCTCTTAATAGAATACACCGCCGCTTTTTAAAATGCCTTTCGTACAAAGTTGACAGGTCCTATCCTGAACGAGGTGCAAACCACGAAAATCTTCTTCAACGTCATGATATGCCAGCATTGGAAATCAGAAGAGAGGAACAGTCTGCCAGATTTTTGTCCCTTTTGTTGAAAAATAAAATGGATTGTCCCTATTTGTTGGCTTGCATTCAATTACAGGTTCCCAGGCTGTCTTCCAGGTACCACAAAACCTTTTACTTCCTGCCCCCAATATAGATATCTTGGCCAGATCTCAAACCCATGTTATGTGCCGAAGCGCCGATCATCTTTACGAAGATATCTTCTTGTAATTACTATATTCACTTTCATATTTGTATTTTTTTTCTCTCATATTTATGTTTCAAAAAATTTATGTATTTTTTTTACTGTTATGTTTCCCTGTAAATGGTTTCTGTTGGGAATAAAGATATGTTTATTATTTAAATGTTGTATGAGGGAACCATGTTGATAATGTGCAATAAATAAAAGGCCTTCAAGTTCCAATATTCCTTGTTTAATTATATTTACGACGTTTCGAGCTAAATCCGCTCATCAACAGCAACTAAAAAATTTTCATGTTGAGAATTATAAATAAATACATACATATATATATATATATATATATATATATATATATATATATATATATATATATATATATATATATATATATATATAAATATATAGTATTGAAGCAGAATTACGTTGTTGTACATCATCGAAAATTGTGAAATTACATGTGAATTATAGAGCATGGGCCCCCAAACTCAAAAATGCAACATGCCGCTGACACGGACCATTAACAACTGCGACAGTAGTAATTCACATGTAATTTCACAACTTTCGATGATGTACAACAACGTAATTCTGCTTCAATACTATATATATATATATATATATATATATATATATATATATATATATATATATATATATATATATATATATATATATATATATATATATATATATATATATATGTATTTATTCCTCTACTCTACCGCAAGACTTGTACTGGTCTACAGGGGAAGACAAAGAATTGAACATTGTCAGTGACTGCATGAGTAGAAAAAGATTTAGAAATATAAAGAGAAACATTCATTTGTATGACAATAGCAAACTAGACAAAAATGACAAATTTACCAAACTTCGGCCATTTTTTGATCTTCTGAATAAAAAATGTATGCAGTTTGGTTTATTTTCGTCCAATTTGTCTATAGATGAACAAATGGTACCTTACTTTGGAAGACATTCATGCAAGATGTATTTGAAAGGAAAGCCTGTTAGGTTCGAATTCAAGTTGTGGTGTCTGTTCGTCCGGTGGCTACCTGTACGAATTTATTCCATATGCTGGTGCTTCAACAGAAAAAAGTACCTTAGGTTTAGGAGGCCAAGTAGTCCTCAATTTGTTGTCAGTTTTTGAAGAAAACGCCGTACATAAGATACATTTTGATAATATTTTTTTCTTATAAATTATTCTCTGTACTAACTGACAAAGGATATTTCACCCCTGGTACAATACGCGACAACAGAAGCAAATAAATTTCCAAGAAACAAGTTGGCTCATACAGCAGCGTCTATGATGTAACTCGCGGCATATCACTTGTTCGATGGAATTATAATTCTGTTATTACAATGATAAACTGTAACAATGTTCAACCCCTGAAGACAGCAAAGCGATATAAATGAAAAGAAAAAAAAAATGGAAATATAAATCAGCCTGCTGTGATTTTTGAATACAATAAATTCATAGGCGTGTATTTACACGACAATGCCATAGCAAATTACCGCATCAGAATCTTGAGCAAGAAGTGGTGGTGGCACTTATTCCCAAATGCTCTAGAAAGTGCTATTGTAAATGTTTAAAAACAAGTGGCCAAAATAACCCAAATCCATTTTTATAACTTTTAGTCTGCTAAAATCAGATAAGTAAATTTGTATGGCTAAATAGGAAAATATTTTATTACATGAAACTTTCTAGTTAGGCCTAAACGAGACAAAAGGCAGTTAGGTTGTTTTCGCTGTATGAAATAAAATTACATTTAAATTTTTGTCAAACAAAAACAAGATATCTGCCAGTTATTTGGTTTTCGTTGTACTGTTTTCTGCAAAATACACAATCTTCAACATGTATAAACCTAACCTGAAGATTTATTTGAGTTGTGGTGTGTACGTGTTGTCAAACTGTGTAAAATTTCAGATTATTTTCTTAGTTATTAATGAAAAATGTCTTCACGTAGTTCTCGTATATTAAAAATGGTGTTAGAACCTAAATTATGTAATGGGAAATCTTTATTGCAATAAAAGAGATTGGTTTACATTCTACATTGTTTTGTTTCATTTGTTAGAAGACGAAATGGCGGTAGATTACTTACAAACTAATATTATCGATGAAGATAGTATCCCTGAACCCGATATTCAGGACAGTGATATTCAGAGTGACGTTGTGGACGAATAATTTTCTTTTGCCAAAACCAGACAAGTGCTATAAAAAAGTTAAGTTTTTTGATGAAAAAAAACCAAAATGTCCATTAATTTTGTATTTTTATACGGGATTTTTCTTTTGTTACATTATTTACCTTTAGTTTTATCATTCACTAAATCATTTTTAAGCTGTTTTTTCATTTCAATTTAAACTTTCAAACCACGATTTTTTAAAACTTCAAAAAATAGAGTTATCTTGTTCTAGCAGTGACCCGACGAGATAGATACAAACATATATATATATATATATATATATATATATATATATATATATATATATATATATATATATATATAATATACAAAGTGTAATGTACATGTGCATGCTAATTGTTTTGAAGCATTTCACAACAAATCATTTTTATACATTTCATTTATCATATTGTATTATTTAGCAGTTATGTTTCACATATCCGGCCAGTGATGCAGTTACGAACTATGCTGTTTCTCAAAAATGAGCTAAAAATTTTTCTCACTAGATTTATTTTAAAGGCTTTAGTTGCAATAAAAAAATAAATAGTTTCTTATTCTATGCGTATTTTAATACCTTGGCCGTAAATGGGGTTAATGTATCAGTAGACTTTCTTCATTTAATCACATGGTTCATTTTTTCAAAAAACTCGATTTAAGCTCGTTTTAATGTTTATTTTCACAATATTATTATAACTACATTTAATGTGGAATTTTCTCTTAGAGCACACCATCCTGTAGATTGTAATATCACTAGAAAATTGTAACTCATATTATAAATGTTTAAATTTCTAATTATATTGTTTCTTGTTGTAGCATTGTTCTCCGGTTGTCTGATGATGGTTACCAAGTAGCCGAAACCGGTCACATAATTTATTATAGAACAGCTTGATTAAGAATTTGGTTTTTTATTTGAAAAATACTCTTCCTTTCTAATCTTCCACGTCACACTTGGGTCCCCTTCTTCATTATGTTTTACGAAACCGTAAAATTTCAAATACAAAAACACCGCTTAATGAGTCAAGGTGCACTAGTATTTGATAACATCTAAAAAAAAAAATTACATAGTGCTTTGTATTTGTCTTTACTTTAAAGTAAAATTTTACGTTTTAAAATTTGCGTTCGCAAAACAGGATATATCAGTTAAAGATTAATGCAGTGTTGCATTAAGATATTTATATGATGATATCATTTGTGAAAGACTAATACCAGTAGTGATGATTCAGCAGGCAGTGCAATATTGAAGTTGCGTAAAAATGTGTGAACAAAAAATGGATTACTAGTTGAATATTGCATTGCTAATATTACTGATGGAGCCGCGAACATGTTAGGAAAATATAAAGGTTTCTCAACATTATTACAAGCATAAACTCCCGGAAATTCGCATATTCATATATGGTGTTACAGCCATGTTTCAAATTTATTTTTTTCTCATGCAACATCCTCACCTATATGTGCAGCCTCTTTATTTAGCCTTCTTAACAGACTGCTGTTTTCTTTCGAGAATCATATAAACGAATGAATATTTGGAACAAAATAAGTTTATACCAAAAAAATAAAAAGTTGCAAATGATTAGTGATGGTAGGCCAAATAATTGGCTTTAGAATAAATATTCAGAAAATTTAATTTTCCCGAAAATGCTTTGTACGTAGTAGATGTTTTGCTGCCTCTCAATACAATAGTTGATCCTGAAAGTGTCGCTACTGACACAAAAACTAAAATTAGATTTGGTCAGACCTAGAGCATGTGTCGAAGCATTCCGTGCTGTGTGGCCAGACGACACCAACATTTCTTCTTCCGATATTACAACACAAATAAACAAACAAAACAAACTCAAGATACAAACGAGACAAGTAACGATCCGCCTAGGAGTACCACGTCTGAAACCACAGACGTTAAGGGCACACACGAGAAGACAACTTTGTTAACAAACAAAGAAAGAACCGAAGCGATAACTCAAGACTGGGACACCTCGGGAGAGCTGGATCCATTTGAACAGATGCAATACGCCTCCCAGGATATGAGGAGGGGCAGCCTCTTCGAAGAAATGCAAGTGCCAGATCTCAATAGATCACTCAAAGAGTTAGAAGACTTGGCTGAGATAGGCGGAAGCCTATCGGGTGCGAAAAATAGTACAATCATCAGCATCGACTCTTATGACAGTGCCAACGAAATTCTCAAAGGCTTGTTTTCTCCAAAAAACAAGAAAAAAGGTGGAAATATAGAAAACGCACATACAAATGACACAGGTGAGACCATGAAGAGATCTAGGGAGAGCCTTAGCAGTAATGCAAGCTTAACCAAGTAAGACAAAAAAAATGAGGAAAGAGACACTGCAAGATATAAATAACAGAATGATGGCTCTCGAAGTACTAATTCCTCAAAACATAGAACTACAAAACGTTATCGAGAAACAAAATGCAGAGATAACTAAGCTTAAGAGCCAAATAGCCGATAGGGAAACAAGAGAAAATGATCCGGCTACCCAGACAGAAGGAAACGGTGAGGAAGACAACGAAGAGATCGTAAAGGAAATGGGGGAAATCCTACAAGAATTAGACACACTAGCCCAAACGACATATGTAAACACAGCAAAAGTAATAAAGCAAAGAATCGGGGAAACTAGGGAAACGTTTCTCAAGATTAAAATCCAAAGGAAGGCAAGGGTTATGATCTGGGAGAAACGAATTGCAGAGTTTGCCGCTAGCGCTCAACAAATCCCGAACTTAAGACAAGATTGAAAAAATTAATAAATGCGAGCTCCAGAAAGCCCGAGTGGAACTAGAACAAAAGAAAAGCGAAGATATACAAGCCCTGAAAGAAGAGTTCAGGAAAACGTACAAGGAAGAAATACGGACCCTGAAAGAGCAAATAACAAAACTCGAGAGACAATCACACGTGAAGTCAAATGAACAAAGCAAATATAATGCGTGGCTCGCGAACTCAAACCAAATAAAAGTTTTAAGGAAATCTGGAATAAAACGGAAAAAGAGTGGCTAAAAAAGGCTACCCTCTTAAATTGAGGAAACGAAACGCCTGCCACAGGACTAAGGGAAGAAATATTATACTCATTCACTGGGAGGGCTCAAAGGTGGACAGCGGCACGCTGCGACATATCCACGATAATGTCCCAGGGGGCACTAAACTTGTAAATAGAGCAATACCTCCGGAAAATACTAATACAGCCTACCTTACATATAAAAGCGACCTCACGATAGGAGGAGAAAAGGAGGACTTTGTTATGAATATAGGCAGCATAAAAGCCAATTCCAAGGTAATGGGCTAGGATATGTGGCAGTAAATTTATACCTCGTCGAAGGAAATGATAGATAAAATCAAAGGCGACGGAGGAAAAGACGTGGTACTTATCATTGCCAAAGATAGCCACGAAGAACGAATTAAGAAACTGGCTAGAACCACTATCGATAGCGTATGTTGCTGGCCTGCAGCATTTGAGTGAGGTTGTGTGTAGTGCTTTCGTCGGTTTTTTATTGCAAGGGAAATGACGGAACGACTGAAGCAGCGCTATTGCATCAAATTTTGTCTGAAACTAGGCGAAAGTCAGGTGATTCGGAAGATTAAGACGGCTTTCGGTGATGACGCTATGGGCATCACACAGATTAAGGAGTGGTACAACCGGTTTAAAGACGGCCGCACATCGGTGGAGAGCAAGCCACGTGTGAACGCTGTGGTGATGCGGGACCGTCGAGTGAGTATCCGAGAATTTGCAGAAGAGGTGGACATCACATTTTTTCGGCACATTCCATTTTGACCGAATATTTGGCCATGAAAAGAGTGGCGGCGAAATTCGTGCCGAAGCTGCTGCCGGCGGAGTAAAAGCAACTTCATGTTGAAGTCTCACAGGACATGCTGGACTCCACAAACAGTGACCCCGACTTCATGAACACCATAATCACTGGTAACGAATCCTGGGTGTACGGATACGACCCGGAAACCAAATCCCAATCGTCACAGTCGAAGCATTCCACGTCACCAAGACCAAAGAAGGCCCGCCAAGTGCGCAGCAACGTCAAAGTGATGCTGACTACTTTCTATGACTCCCGCGGTGTGGTACAACACGAGTACGCACCACAGGGTCAAACAATCACCAAAGAGTACTACAGGGATGTCCTCCATCCCCTACGTGACACTTTGCGACGCAAGAGGCCGGAATTGTGGTCAACAGGAAATTGGCACCTCCATCACGACAATGATTCAGCACATTCCTCGCACTTGATTCAGAATTTTTTGGCGAAGAACAAGCCTCCTGTAATTCAACAGGTTCCTTACTCTCCTGATATCGCCCCCTGCGACTTCTGGCTGTTCCTCAAACTCAAGACGCCATTGAAAGGAACGCGATTTCAGACAAGAGAAGACAAGAAAAGGCTTTCTCGGAATGCTTCTAACAATGGCGGCACCGCTGGGAGAAGTGTGTGGAATCCCAAGGAGACTACTTTGAAGGTGATTGGGTTTCCAACGCTCCAGGTATGCTAGTTTCTTTTTCCCGGCCAAAGGTGGGATACTTTTCTAACAGACCTCGTATTATGATACTTTAAAGTTCCCATTTTATTAATGTTCTGTAAAAGTGAATTGTAGTTTTGTTATTTTAAATAAATAATATAAGAAAAAACTCACAGATATATTACTGCGTATTTATTTAACTCTAATTAGGTCAAAAATAGATTATGGATGCGTAGTATACCAAACGGCTAGTAAATATATATTGAAAACCATAGACCAAATACAAAACTCTGCAATTCGACTCTCAATAGGAGCATATCGCACTAGCCCAACAATTAGCATGATGTGTGTATTATACCTTTAGACATAAAAAGAAACTAACTAATCATTTCATATATAACCAAACTTGCAAAAAACAACAAAAACCCAGCCTTTAAATGTATTTACAAAGAAAACTAAAAACCTATAATACTACTAACACATACCTCTTCAAAAAAAATTAACCAAACCCTTAGAAACCTCCATATAACCTTACCTGACCTAGAACAAACAAATAAAGACCCTGGAAGAAATTATCTGTAGTATTATATTAAGTGCATTGAAAATGATCGAAAATTCTGTATGTGTTGCCTAGAAACTGGATGAGTTTGTTTTGATAGTAATTTGACAAAAAGTGCCCGAAACGAAGTTGAGGGCACTTTTTCTGTCGAATTACTATCAAAATAAACGAACGCAGTTTCTTACAGGCAACACATTTTGAATGCTGAATTTTAAGATCATTTTTAATGCACGATATATATTCGTTAGACTATTTCCAGAACATTAAAATTCAAAAAATAATTTTTATTATTTAAATAGATACTGTAGCGCCAAAAATTCAAAACTGTGTTGTTACCCCTAGTCCCGATAGGTGGCAGCACTTGCTGCTTCCCGCGCAATGTGAGCTAGATAACCTATAATATATGCTGAGGTACAAGTTTTGTGTGTAAATAAAAGTGTGTAAAATAAACATTCACTCTTGTATAAATACATAACCAGTGTTACAGATCAGAAAATCTCCGGGAAAATTAATAACCCGTAACAATACTTATTTACCTATATGTTAAATTTGCCTGTAGTATTCCAAATGGTTTTTACTGGTACCTCTTTATAATTTTCTTCGTTAATTTTACCCATTTTGTATGCCCAGTCGATTAAAATTTTGGCCAAAACATTATCTGACGTATTATCAAATTGATAGGATCAGAAAATAGTTTAAACTGTTTCAACACATACGCTTTAGATCTTTTAGTATTTACAGGAATGCTTTGTCAATACTATACCAATCCTTAGCAACACAAACAAATTAGTAGCTCCACTTTTTAATTCGGATTTGTAATAATGATCATGTATTTGTTAGAATTTTATATAAAAAAATATATTTTAATTACAGGTCTCGGAAGTAAGTTCATTCTATCATAAATTTAAAATACATTGTCCGGTTCAATAAGTAACAAATAGTTTTATTTATTATAAATATGAATAACAAAAATCTTGTGTACAACACGTAGCAAAAGTATATTTTTGCTTATTTGGACAAATCGCTATTTTTATAATATATATTTTTATCTTGGTGATAAATATATATATATATATATATATATATATATATATATATATATATATATATATATATATATATATATATATATATATATATATATTTAAATAAAAGAGTTTACTTCTTACTTGTTTACACATGCACCTAAAGTGGGAAATTGGTTGAAACACAAAGATAAAACTCGTAGATGTGTTCAGTTTTCATTTACATACATTTAAAGAGACACAATTAAAAAAATTACTATATGAGTTCCAAAAAATATTTAGACGAATGTGCGATACAATCTTGTAAATATATGAGAAACATATCAAAAGTTTCGTTTTTTTTTTCGTTTCCTGGAGACGTGGAAAGGTATATAAAGGTATGTAATATAATGGGGTCATGCCACACTTTCTGTTTTATTTTTTTCCTGAAAGACTACCGGTCACAGTATATGCAAATAATATTTTTGCGTCATTTGTGTACATAGTTTTATAAATATATCGTCGGTTTAAAGGAAAAACTCACTAAGTGACATTTCTTGTGAAAATGACTTTTTTACTTAACTGCCATCTGTGTATCAAGTTGTATTATAGGAAATTGTCGGTAAGTACGTCTGTTACGCAATTTAAGAGATATCTAGTATGAAAATTCACTATGTACCAACGTCATAAGTATAATCATCTGAGAGGAAAAACTCATGAAACATTTACTGAATTTTACTTCTCGTGTCTGTTCACCGACTTTTATAGTGTCTGTATTTAGTGAACTTGTGTTAGTAAAGTGAAGTTGTGTTGTTGAATTTTCTGTGTAGTTTATTTATAATTTCAATAACGCACAAAGATAAATATGAGTAAGAGAACTCTACTGCTGCTCCAGCTCGCACTGAAACCAGAAAATATAGAATCTAATAATCAATCAAGTGTAAGTTTATTTCTAACCTAACTTTTCTTTTATTGACAATTTTATTGAAGCAAGACTTTTTATTAATTTTGTTAATTTTAATATTTTTCTTAAAAATCTGTTACAGAGTTTGAAAGATATAGAAGATATCAAGAAAAATGAGGAACCAGCATCAATTTCGAATGAAATGAATTCAGAGGCGAGAGACAAAAATGTAAATTTATTTTAGACAATTTTCTTTTAAAATCAATGATCATTCAATTTAATTTTATTTCAGCTTTCACAAGATATAGAATCTGTGAGGCCTAACATTATCGAGGATAAAAATCCAGCTACGATTTCGGTGGATGGGAAAACAAATGCGGAAAACGAGTTAGTTGTGACTCAGAGCATTGTAAATTACTCTTCTAGTGAAAATGATTTTTCTTCGGATGATTACGATAAAGATCCTTCATTTCAACCACAAAAAGAAAAACAAAATCACATTTCAGATTCAGATGAGGATCTGTGCACTATACCACTTAAGAAACCTACACGCTGGAGAAAAAGAGATCCTTCGTCATGGAAAGTGAATGTTACTAAAATCAAGAGATCTAAGTGCCTGCCATATCACAACAAAAAGAAGGAATGCGCTCCTAAACTTCCAAAACAAGTAAACTGTTCTCAGTGTCGGTTTAAATGCACAGATAATTTCACTGAAGAGGAACGAAGTAAGATTTGCCGTACATATTGGGGTTTCGCTGAGTATAAACGTCAAAAAGATTTTTTAATTAAATCCATACACACTTCAACTCCTAAGCGCAGAAAGATTGATGAAACAAGCAGTAGTGCTCGATCGTTATCGAAAGCGTATTATCTAGAAAATAGTATGGGTCGTTTTCGAGTATGTGCAAATTTTTTTGAAAAAACTCTGTGCATATCGAATGGTCCTATTAATACAGCAATCAAAGGAGTGGATTCTACTGGATGCTTTGAAGGGATTGATAAGCGAGGTAAAAAAATCCCAGGTAATAAAACTAATGAAGAACAGGTTGCATTAGTCACGAAACACATTGAGAGTTTTCCATGTATGGAGTCGCATTATGTAAGACAATCAAGCCAAAGAAAATATCTTGATTGTAAATTGTCAATTTTGAAAATGTATGAAATGTATACGGAATTTTGCAAAGAAAAAAATGTAAATGCTGTTAGTGAATTTACGTATAGGCGAATATTCGGCACCTCATTTAATTTATCATTTTTTAAACCAAAAAAGGATCAATGTCCAACTTGCAATAAATATGATGTCGCTAATGCAGATAAAAAACAAGAAATGAATAGTGAATACTCACTACATATTACTAGAAAAAATGAATGTAATGAAGCTAAAATCACTGATAAATTAAGGGCCAAAAATGATGATTCATTTATAACAGCCAATTTCGATTTACAAAGTGTTTTGCAAATTCCTTATTCGAGCGTGTCGCAGTTCTATTATTCCCGAAAGATATGTGTGTATAATTTAACTATTTATGAGGGTGATGGCAGCAATGCTTATTGTTTTTGCTGGAATGAGTTAAATGGGAAACGAGGAAGTAGCGAAATTGGCTCAATATTATTAAAATACATTGAACAATTACCTTCTACTGTAAGTGAAATTTCTCTTTTTTCTGACACATGTGGGGGACAAAACAGAAACCAACAAGTAGCTGCTGTTTTGCTGTATGCTGTGCAAAATACTCATTTGAAAATTATTGAACACAAATTCTTAGAATCAGGCCACTCTCATATGGAGTGCGATTCAATGCATGCCGCAATCGAAAATGCAAAACGATACAAAACTGCTTTCATGATGAACGACTGGATTCAAATATTTAAAGATGCTCGATCAAAAAGAAGTAAAAGTACTCACTCCAAGAATAAAAATATCGCAGCTAAAGAACCGTACAAAGTAATCGAAATGAAATTCACAGATTTTAAGGACCTTCAAATGCTGGCTTCTAATACAATTAAAAATAGAAACAAAGACGAAGATGGAAATATTGTTTCTTGGCTAAAAATCAAATGTTTAAAATTTGATAAATCATTTCCCCAAACAATATTTTACAGGTATGACCATAGCTCACCGTATAAAAAAATATTAGTCGTCGGTAAAGGTCGACCTCGAAAAAATGATTGTGCGATTCTTATGCCTCTCTATAAACGACTGCTACCCATTTCTAAAAACAAAAAAGATGACCTAGTGAAACTTTGTAACAGCGGTTTAATCCCAGAAGAATTACATCCCTGGTACATAAATTTACCAACAACAACCGTCCAAACTACCGAAAGATTGCCCGAACCAGACATAGAAGAAACTGAAGACGAGGAAAATGAATAATTAAATTATTTAAAGTGTTCTATGTCATCATAGAGTGATGATATATATTTTTTTTATGATTGAGTGTTCAGTAATAGTTTTAATTTTTATACATTTATGTAATAAGCAATAAAAATAATAAGAAATTATTTGTTTTATTTTCACTAAGTACTAACTAAAAACTATACATTTCAGAAGTAAAAGTCATTAAGTACTTTTTCTTTTTTTTACCGCAAGTTGATAATGAAAAATGCGTAATCTTATAGAAATTTTGAAGAACTAATGTAAAAGAATACTTTCTAAAAACATTAGCTTGAAACGCTGAAAACTTAAATTTTAAACTGAAAATCAACTTAAAACGCAATTATCTCCTAAACTACTTTATGTTAATTAATGAGTTTTACCTTTAAACCGACGATATATATATTTTTTTAAATAGGGTTCAATTTCAAATCTCAGAACGATCACGTGAGCACATACGTAATTTAATCGAGCGATTCCAGGTCACCCTAGCGGAAAAAATGTAAAGTAAGTTTGTTGACATTTCAAGTTTATGTGTGTTTAGAAGTGCGAAAATTGAGGTTACTCCAGTGTTGCCAGATTAGGGGAAAATCCCTAGAACTAGGGATTTTTTTTGGGAATAGGGAAAAAGGAATTATTTTTGAAAAATGATGAAAAACTAGGGATTTTTTAATTAAATAAAAATTTTAGCTTTTAAACCGAAACTGTAGCAAATTAGTTCTGATACGCTCCGCTACTACCCTCTCGGTGTCGCTGCTCAGCGTTACCCCCACTGCCAGCCTCCACCCACCCCTTGCTGACTCTGCGTGCGCCCATGCAACCCCCTATAAGAGGCGCTTACCCAGGGATCAACGTCAGTCAGAATCAATCTTCTTATTCAAGCAGCACCTAAGCAAGCGCACTGTTCCGGTCCTTGCCTGGTCACTAGAGTCTTAAGAGCAATTATCCATGTGGTTTCACATCGTCCGAAATTCTTTATCTGTATGTGTTTCATAATTGTATATATGTTCGTTAAGTTGTAATATTTTAAATATGAAATAAATAATATATATTAAAAGTGTTACAAAACTAATTAACTTTATAATTGGTAAAAAATATTTTGAAACATTTAATAATAATTTTGCAATGGTGAAAACTGCCATTCCATTTTGAGGACGAGGAAAAGGAAAAATGAAAAGACTTGCCTATAGAAACATTTTGCTTTAACCTCGGTAAAATAAAAAAATTTGATGATAGTCCAGTATTTTATAATTTTTTATTTTATTTTATGTAAACTTGCTCGCATTGTTATGGCTTTTCCGCATTCCAATGCAGATACAGAAAGAGCATTCTCTATTGTCACAGACTTAAAAACTAAAAAAAGAAATAAAATTGGATCATTGGTACTAAAATCCGTAAGTATTAGAACTGCTTTAAAAAATAAAAATTATACTTGTACTAATTTTGTCGTAACAAAAGAACATTTATCACTCATGAAGAGTGATAATCTTTATACCATGAATTGATTTTGTTAAGGTAATACTGATTTATAACATACTATATTGTAACACTTTTGTAAATTCTCATTTTTTTAATAGCTGATGATGGTGGCATTTTTGACCACCGAAACGTCCTAATATATTAAACACATTTAATGTGATGAATATTTGATCCGTATACCCTACAACACAATCCTTAAAAAACAATTAAACAGGATCTACAAGAAGAAAGAAAAGTAATCTTTATAAATCATAATATTAAATTACTCGTATGTTTGTGCAATAATACATTTACTAATCATCGAATGTGTTTTTTTACAATACTTATGATACGTATTTGATAAATAAAACATAATGCAAATAGAAATTTGAATTTTTATTTATTATAAATTTTTAAAATATTTTCATAATTGTGTACTTTTAGGTGAAATTAAGAGATTAATTTCACATTAAAATTAGGGAAAACTAGGGATAAATTAGTTAATAAAAATAGGGAAAACTAGGGATTTTTTTCACCTCTAATGGGGAAAATTTAATAGTTGCATCTGGCAACACTGGGTTACTCGATTATTTGTCTTGTAATTTTTATAATATATCATGGAATCAGGTTTTGAAATGGCAAATTCTAATAATTTGCCAATAGTCGATGTTACTATGGTTAAAGACTTTTTTATTAAAAGTTCTGAGTTCTTAAATGCTGAAGTGCAGAACGTAAAAATTAAAAGGTATGGCTAGAAGTCAATATTTTAGTGTTGTAATTTACTAATTACGATCTTTATCGATTTAAGGGCAGCCAGAGAAAACTACGGTGACAATGCAGTCGGGATGGTTCAAGTGAAGAGGGAGAAAAAATACCGTGTTTTGCACTATGAAGGCAAAAATTACCCCTGAACACCGTGTAACAGAGAAAGGATATGCGGTGACTGTCATTGTAAATGAAAAGGATGAGGAAGTTGTTAGTTGTGTATGTAACGATTGTACTGCTTCTTCTGGTATGTACTAACTCATTGTCTTATGATATAAATTTGTTAATTAAGAAAATAAATTTTAGGGGGCTGTAAGCATGCAGTCGCGTTTTTGATGTGGTTACATCGGCGTAGCGAAGAACCACCTGTTACATCGGTAACATGTTATTGGCGTACTTCTAAATTGTCAAAAGTGGGAAAAAATTTAAAAGGATGTACAATCTCCGAGATGTATCCAACAAACAAACATCAACCCATGCAGTCAGCAGCTGGGCGGTTTCGGAAGAAATTTGTTGAACTCGGACAACAGTGCAACAGCCGAAGTAATGTTGTGAAAATGTTGGAAGATAATGAAGTCGAACGAGTGACGTTGCATTGCTTGAGTGTGAAATACATGAAATTAATAAATGACACAAAAACTCATGCAAATGTAGATAGTTTTCTTAATTTCTGCCAGGACCAAATCAACGAAGATGATTGTTTACAGATACAGATCTTAACATAAAAACAGTCAAAAACAACTGAACTACGTTTCGGTAGAATTACAGCATCTAAACTACACAAAGCGTCAAGAAGTAACACATATGATGGAAGTTTGGTTGAAACAATATTCGGTTCAACAAAAATATCTACGGAGAGCATGGAGAGGGGACTTCGGTTGGAGAATGCAGTGCTAGACAAAGTAGCTGCTGAATTAAATATAAACATTAGAAAATGTGAATTCATAATTTTAAAAAATTACCCTTTATTTGGTGCATCCCCAGATGGAATCACAGACAAGTACTGCATTGAAGTGGTGTCCACCAAAGGAAAAAGCCATGAATAATTATATTGATTCAAATAATAAAATTTGTAAAAAACCCTATGCTTAGCTGCAACTACAAATGTTTCTAAGTCAAAGAAAACACGGACTTTTTTGTGTAGCGTCCCCTTACTTTGAAATTGACAATGTTGTAAATATTATTGAAACACAATTAGATGAGGAGTTTTGTAAAACTATTATGGATGAAGCAATGGAATTTTGGAAAAAGGCAATATTTTCAAAACCGATTAAATAAAATTGTACAAACATTGAATTTTATTGTAATGTAATGTCATAGTAATAAAATATGAAATGTTTATTAATGTATTAGTTCTTCTCAACAATATCGGAGTCAGTTGTTTGACCACCATACCATTTGGAGTTGCAGAAATTAGATATTTCGCAGTATTACATATCTTGTAGCTACTCCATGTCTAAGCCTGGTTGTATGGATTGGTTGGCGTTTGAATTTCTATTTCTAAACAGTCTTATAATACATTGTACTTCCCTGTATCTTATTGAGAACTGAATTGGTAGTTTCATTTTAATATCATACGAATCAGGCCAGTAAATGAAATCATAAAAATAACGCCAATTTTGGTAAAGTAGATCTTAAAATTCTGGAAATGCTACTTGCAGTTACACCAAATTCAAGTGATATTCGTTTATGTGAATCGTTTAGCCTAATTTTCTTTAATGTAATTAAAATACTTTTATAATCGGTCTGTATTTCTATTGTTAAGAGTTTAATTAAAAAGTATTCAGTGTCTGGTAACCCCAAATATAATCTACTATTATTTTCTATATTGTGTACAGATACATTGAAATTACTTTCTTTATATTTAAGTGTTTTTCTTTTCATTGGCGACACGTCAGTTGATGATGAAATAGACTGAATGTACGATTCAGTGGAAGAACTGGATGAAGTAGAACTTTCTTCATCAACGACTGCCTTAAGTGCTGTTGCTTTATCACATCTTCTGACATATTTAATTTGTGTTCCTATGGAACGGGTTGTTTGGATGATATTGGCTTGGATCTGTTTATTTTGTGATTCCTTTTTAATACACACTTGAATACTTTTTTCTGCAGTTGCTGCTGCTTCCAATGTAACATTTTCTTCAACAACAATAAATTTTGTAGGTGGTGAACTGACCTGTGTGTCATCAGTGTTCTCCAATAACATTAAATCAGTTTGTTTCGAAGTACTTGGTTGTTGATCATCGAAGCATAATTTTTTTCTACTTTTTAATACTAATCTGTTCATTTCCTTTCTCTTTTTTGCCGATGAAGTTATTTGTGATTCTGCATCCTGCGTTACATTTCTTATGAGATTCAAGTGTGGAAGAATATCTCTCTTAATTAATAATCTATTCCCCAGTAATTTGAATTCCGTCCAGTTCGCGGCATCGTTTTCCAACTAAAATAAAAAATAATTTACTTACAGGTTTGGAAATTATTTTGCACAATATTACAACGGTATTGCTTACATCAAAATGATCTTCACAGATAAATACATTAGAACCTTTCAGTCTTTTCGATGCACTTATTGCATCGTACCACAATTCTTTTAAATCCTGGCGTTGTGGAAATCGAATAAATAGTTTTTTTTATTCATCAATGAATCATTTCCACACGTTGGAACAGCACATTCTTTCTTCGGCATGTTTTATCTGTTATTACACTTTCATTTATCAAATTATATTTCGAGCACACAAACCTGCAATTACAAATAATTTTCTGTAAAAAGAAACGACTATACTCTATCCGTTTTAACTATAGACTAGATGGCGTTTCGAGCGCGGCCGTTTTTACATGTATTAAATAAAAAATTCAAATTTTGGCGCCATTCCTGGATTTAATTTTTTTTCTAATTGACATTTTTTCAGTAATTTTGTGTTGTACGTACATGTGCTAATCTATTTTGTGTTTTTATGCAGATACTTACT
This sequence comes from Harpalus rubripes, assembly GCA_963082715.1. Taxonomy (NCBI): domain Eukaryota; kingdom Metazoa; phylum Arthropoda; class Insecta; order Coleoptera; family Carabidae; genus Harpalus; species Harpalus rubripes. Next base: position 38,572,157 of record OY720462.1, on the reverse strand, counting down.
TATAATCTCCCTACCTTTCTCTACATTTCGACGAAAGGGGCATGCATAAATGAAAACCACATTATACAAATAAATTTTAAAGAAAACAACGTAAAATAAAAATATAATTCACCTTTGAAATATAAATATTTACACTCTAAAATATATACATTATATGTATAAACTATATGAACAAAATAATGTTCTAAAACTAATTTCTTTGTTCCTGGGGTGATCCGAATGACCATTTTTCCTCATGTTCTTTTATAGCTTTCCAAATATTACATCGTCCTATGCCCAGTTCTGATGCCACAATTTGGACACTTTCTAACAAGGAATATGCATTCGTGGCACAATATGTGCAGTATAAATTATACGCCACTTTTTTTGCCCGCTTCGGAAGGCCTTTCCTTTTGGATATTTTAAAACATTGGCACAGCCAGGTTCAGGATTTTTATCCATAATATTAACGAAGAGAACAATAACAAAACTGACGAAATACTAACTAAAACTTAAAAAACGCGCACAATGAAAACTATATAATATGAAATATAACGACAAAATACTATGAAAATTATATAAACGAAAAACACAAACAAACACAAATGAACATAAATTGATAATATGTAATAAATCGTGTACTATTAACTTTGTTGACATTTATATATTTTATGTCAGACGGCAAAATAATTGATACAGTTGTCAAGCAAATTTAAATTTCGCGTCAATTATTTTACTGTGTAAACTCGGTTCACTTTTCAACCAATCAGAGAGCTAGAATCTTAAGCCCTATCTCACCCAACGCTCTATAGTTAAAACGGATAAAGTATAGAGTACAGCGCACTTTTCTTCTGACAGCTATAAAAATATTAGGTTAGTTTATTCTGACGTTTAACTTTGCGCTTGAAGTTTGTGACATTTATGTATGTGTGAGTAAGTAATGTAGTTGTGTGTGTCGAATAAGTGACGTCACAGAAAACTGTAGCGGGAATATATTTTAAGAAAATTATAAATGAAAAGTAATATATTTTTGGTTGTTTAATGTTATAAAACGCATAATAAGAGTCATAGATTCCATTTCTACAAAAAAAAATGGAATCATTTTTTTATGGCATAACCCCATTATTATACACTGCTCAAAAGAATTAAAGGGTCAATTTTTTTTTTGTTAATAACTTTTATACTAAGAAAACAAGAATACCCATATTGAGAATTAAAGTTGGCTTATGTATTGTTTAAACATCAGTACTTGTTTTATTTGTTTTGATTCTGTCATTATCCTTTTACACTAGTATTAATCGAAGAAGACGCAAAACAGGAGTGAAATTTAGTTCTATGCGATATTTTATTAATTATTTGCCAAAGTATAGCAGTGAGAGATCGCCAAATTTGTGAGCTATGAATGAAAATAGAGGCAATAGAAGACATTTGAGTCAAATTGAATTGTCTGAAGCCGTTACGTTAATACAAGAAGGTCGAACACAGAGATACGTAGCTCGACGTCTAAGAGTTAGCCATTCAGTTATCTGGAGGGCATGGAGAAGATACCAAGAGACCGGTCTTTTATCCAGGCGTATTGGGCAAGGCCGAGGAAGATTAACTACTGCTAATGAAGACAGATTTTTGAAACTTCAGGCTCTACGTAAGCGCTTCGCTACAGCTCGAGAGCTACAAAATGAGCTCTCTCGTGCAACTGGTACCAGGATTTCTGACCAGACTGTACGAAATAGGCTTCGAGAGGGACATTTATCTTCCCGGATTCCTGTTAAAGTACCGTCTTTAACTAGAAACCATAAAAGAGCTCGGATTCTGTATGCTCAGCAACATCGTAAATGGCAACTGAGACACTGGGGGGCTGTACTTTTTACAGATGAATCCAAATTTAATTTATACTCCCATGATGGACGCATTAGAGTTTGGAGAAGAATAAATGAGCGTTACATCCAACATAACAAAAAAATCTTTTTATCAAAATAAAATACTGTCCTCTGATAATATGTCAAAAAGTATTTGGAGTATAATAAATAAAAATAACAAAATTCAAGATAAATCTACGAATCTTGAAATCAAAATCAATGATAATTTAACCGATGATCCGCGTAAAATAGCTGAAAATTTCAATCTGTTTTTTAGGGATGCACCTCTGCTAATGAAAAATAAAACTACTACGGCTAACACAAATGTATACAGAATGGAGCACGAGACTTCAACTATATTTCTATCTCCATTTACGGAAGAAGAATTACTCAAGCTAATACAAACCAAAATAAAAAATAAAAAATCATCAGGCCCTGATGATATTCCATGCTTTCTCGTCAAATCGGTAGCAAGCATTTTTAAGTCAACAAAAATAGTGACGCTACCATCTCTGTATATTTTAGAAATCGGTACACTTATTTTTGACAAGAAGGACTCACTCCCAGATAATAAAAGTGTACATCATTTTAACACTCGAAATAAAAATGAATTGAGACAACCCTTCACTAAATTAAACACTGGCAAAATATCACCTGGTGTTTTAGGAATAAAAATTTTCAACCATCTACCTACACATATAAAGCAATGCGCGACAAGAAACCGGTTCAAAATTAAATTGAAAGAATTTTTATTGAAAAAGGGCTTCTATGATCTGGATGAATATTTTAATACAAAATAATAAACCACTTTGTACTCTATGCTATTTTAGTATTTTATGTATGTATGGTACTTTATTTAATTTATTTTATATGACGCTTCCCATAAGATGTAACATATCTTCAGCATGGAATAAAGCTTTATTATTATTATTATTATTATAATATGCAGTCGCGTTTTGCTTTTGGAGGTGGTTCAGTTATGGTTTGGGGAGGAATATCGATCAGCGGCAAAACTGAACTTTTTATCATTCGAAACGGCACTTTGACTGCACGGCGCTATATAGACGAAATACTAAATGATCACGTTCGACCGTTGGCTCTTGCAGCAACAAATAGGCGTGAAAATTTCGTCTTGATGCAAGATGGAGCCCGCGCGCATTCAGCTAGAGTTGTTACGCAATACCTGGCAGACAACAATATTGAAAAGATGGAATGGCCAGCATGCAGTCCAGACCTCAATCCCATTGAGCATCTATGGGATCAACTAGGGCAACACATTAGAAACCGAATGAACCCACCTGTGACAATAAGAGAACTGGAAGACGCTTTGGTGGAGGAATGGCAACAGATTCCACAAGAAAGCATACGCAGACTTATACGCAGTATGCCACGCCGTTGCCAAGCTGTATTAGATGCTAATGGGGGTAATACACGTTATTAAATGTGTATTTAACACTCTACTAGAGTTAAAATTAATAAACAATATGTGATTGTGTTCTTTTTTCATTTATTTTTTAGTAGTGTCCATGCTCTGGATACTCCAGTTTAATGATAAACGTTTGTTATAATGTGAAATTAATAAAATTGTTAAAATAAAGATTTAAGCTACCTTTAAATGAATTTTTAAATGAATCGCACATTTAAGAAAAAAGTTATTAACAAAAAAAAAATTGACCCTTTAATTCTTTTGAGCAGTGTAAAATTATAATTTATAATGCTCTAATTTGTTCAATATTTTTAGATATAAATTATGGGTAAAAGCTTGCGAAAATAAGGCACTTTTAGATGTCGACATTAAATCTCTTCCCAAAAAATATAAAATTTGCGAAATACATTTTCCTGTAAACAAAATACAAGATGGAAAGCGAAGAACTCTCATTCCTGATGCAATTCCAACATTATTTTTACCGAGATTTTTACCTACACATACAAATCTTGTCGAATTCTTCAATTCCAAAATCACCACAACTTTCAACATCTTCCGAAGTACTGACGCAACAGTTTACACCTGAAAATTTTATGATATCATCACAAACATCTTCTCATGATGAATCACAAAAAACAGAAGAAACAATGAGCTTCAATTCACAGAGAAAAAAATATTATTATTTATAATATTTGGATTTGATATATAATATTTATTACTACTATTTAATTATTTATTATTATTGGCTTTAAATATAATTTTTTACGTATTTATATTTCAGTATTATCTATTTTTACCATATCACACTTCATCATTTTATATTAAATAACAAATATTAAATATATATTTTTATATTTTCTTCAAATTTCGCGCTCCTCATTATTACCCCCTGCACGCCGAGCAGCCTGGAACGAAACATCAAAGATTCCGACAAGAGTGTCGCTACTGCTTGTATTCTCTATACTGTGCTATTACTTTCATACACTTATGCCGATGTCACACTATCATTCATATGACTGATGGTGACTGAGAAGTAAGAAGAAGTATGCCGTGACTGATGAAATTTTTGCGGGCCGCTAAATTTTTGTCATTCACCAACATTCACGGCTAAATTCATATCATTCATTCATCTGTCATCTGTGTATGTTGTCAAAAGTGTATAATGGAAACTTTACCCAAAAAGAGAAAAACCGAAGTGAAATGGACGAGAGAAGCGGTATTGTCGCTAATAGAAGTATACAAAAGTAATCCATGTTTATATAATGTGAAGTCGATAGAGTACAGAAATAGGGAGCGAGCAAGAGATGCTCAAGAAAAAATGGTTGAGGCTATAAGACCATTAATACCAGATGTAACAAGTAAAGTTATGTATTTATATGGAAAATATTATTTCTAACGTGAATTTATATTTTAGCGGAAGACTGTACTAAAAAATACCAAAGTTTAAGGAGCCAGTTCCGAAAGGACAACATGTCATATGAAGCCAGCAAAAATAAAAGTGGTGCCGGAGCCGACGATATAATCCTTCCAAAACTGTGGTGCTATGAAGAGTTAGAGTTTTTGAAGGACCATCTGAAACAAAAGGAAGGAAAACTAACTGGCATTAGTGGCATTACGTGCTCGCAAGAAGTACTCGAAACTGCAGAAACTGAGGATCTAGATGATGATTATGAGATAGAATATCTGGAGAAGGATGAGGAGGTGAAAAAACTTATAACTTTTTATTCTAAATGAATATATTCATAATTGTAACTTCTTGTATTAATTGTGGTGTATGAAGTAATATAATTTATTACAACAATTTATATACATATACTTATATTCATAATTTTTTATTTTGAATATGTTCTTCTTGCCAACTTACACTTCCACTATTGTTAAAATACTCTACAAAGGTGTTCCTCAAATTAATTGCTTGTTGCGTTGCTCTATTACCTCCGTGTAAATTTCGATTTATTGATTGCAGTTGTTGAATTGGATCCTCTAAATCTTCTTCTACATCTGCATAATAATTACCTCTAGAATTAATTAAAAAATTGTGCAAAATGCAACAAGCCGTAGTTATATGTTCCACTTTTTCCACATTTAATCGAATCGGATTTAATAAAACTCGGAAGCGATTGGCCAATATTCCGAATACGTTTTCCACAACTCGTCTCGCACGACTCACGCGATAATTATATTTTTTTTTTTTTTCTTTTGATAGTCCATGATATCTAAATGGCTTCATTAATCTAGTAGTGAGTGGAAACGCATCATCTCCCACAAATATATACGGTGTGCATATGTTCGTTCCTGGCAGTTGGACATTTTCTGGCAAATTTAACCTATTGCTATTTATATATTTAGACATTAAACTGTCTCTAAACACACCACCATCGCTTACTCTTCCGTTAGTTCCTATGTCAACGCATAAAAATTTATAATTTCCATCCACTATTGCCATTAATACAATACTGTCACTGCCTTTATAGTTTCTATAAAATGATCCTTCCGATTTTGGACATAGGAAGGCAATATGTTTACCGTCTATAGCCCCGCAACAGTTTGGAAAATTCCATTTATTTCTAAATATTTGTTCTACTTCATTCCACTCGTTTGTAGTTATCGGAAGCTAAAAATAAAATATTTTAGATTATCAGCGAACTGCGGCAAAGAACAACCTCAACGTCATCTCAAGCCACATCCGCAGTATCTGGGCAGACACCGACAACCTCATCAACATCATCACGGATGGCAAAGAAATTTTTTGATAAATCTAGCAGAGGAGAATCATCATCAACAGATATTAGTGAAGCTTTTTGCTCCTACTTAAAGACAAAAACAAGTAGTGAGAGCTCAGGAAAAGAAAACAAAAAGGACAGAGCAGATATATTTGCTGCGTATGTTGCGCAAAGGCTGCGAAATATAAAAAATACAAGAAACGTTCTTGAAGCAGAAAATGAAATTAATAATATTTTAAGTAAATTTGAATTGAAAGATTTAGAGTAATGGTTTTAATTTCTTATTTTTTTGTTAGTTTTTAATATATTAATTTCTCATTTCATATAGTTATTTTTTTTTGTTTTCTTACTTTTTTTACTATCATCAGTATTTTTATTTTTTGATTAAAACATTTCTGTACATATTATAATATTTTCATTTTACCTTTATATTTTCCTCCATACACTCACAAATAGCTTCCAAAACTTCAGGTACAATTTTACAAATGGTACTTCTTCCTAGTCGAAAATGATATGACAATGACTGAAATGAATCACCCGTAGCCAAATATCGTAGGGTAACAGTTAATCTATAAAATTCGATACAATGTACCACTTTTAAGTTAAACTACAAAAATATACAATACCTATCTCGAACGCTAACACATTGCCTAAATGTCGTGTCCTGGTAATCAAACTTTCCCTCAATTTTGGACAAAATAAAATCAAAACATTCTTCATTCATTCTCATATAATTTCTAAAAGAATACGGATCTTCCAGTCTAAGTTCATTATGAACCAACGAAAGACCTCCTCTCCCTGTTCCTTCAGTTCTACGATTAATCCATTCTTTTACCCAAATGGATCTACGTCGACGTTCCCTGTGATTTTCTCTTTCTTTATTTATTAAAATGTTAGCCATAACAAAATTTTCAATAATACTACCACTTGTACTACTCATTTTTAATTTATATGAATTGCGATTAAAAACAAATAAAAACTGCCTATACTGCATTAAACTATAGGTTAATACAAATTTCAAAAAAAATCAGAAATAAAATAGTAAGAAGAAATCAGTTTCATCAGATTTCTCATCAGATAGTGTGACATGGCAAGCAACCATTTCAGCATTCAAATAACATACTTCTTCTTATTTCTCAGTCACCATCAGTCATATGAATGATAGTGTGACATCGGCATTAAGTATTTTTTTGTATGAAACAGCGCTTTGCAGAATGGCAGATGAAATAATCAAAAATTTATTAAAAAATGGGGATTCTCAGATTATATTTCCATTTTTGAAGGTAAGAATGCATATATATATATATATATATATATATATATATATATATATATATATATATATATATAATAATAATTTATAAAAAGTTACTGAAATAGAAAAATATAATAGTCGCAGTTAAGTTGTTTATTGAGTTTATTTTACGACGAACTATATTATTTTGTTTGCCATCATTATATTGGTAAAAATAATAATCTTATTCTATACATATAATAAAAATCTAAATAACTGATAATTTATGTAAATATATTTTCTAAGTAATTTATAGTAGCTGTTATTTACAGGTGGAAGGGGAGTCCCCTAAATACAAGACTCTATTTTCAATACTGCCTTGTTATTGTGTTGTATTTTTCTGCTTCTATCAATCACATACTCGAGCAAAAACACTGTTAGTGTTAAATTTTTAACATTTTTAAAGAAGTCATTTGTAATAAAAAGTGTTTCGGGATGACAAAATTGTTGACCATATAAAAAATCAGGACATTATAGATAATCATATAACGCAAATAATAAAAATTATTTCAAATACGTACATAAAAATAAGAATTCACCACGAAGGGAAACAAGAATATATTCGCACCAAATAGGCTAGTTATTTTTAAGAACCAATAGTTTTAATGTTTAGTTTTTAAGTTTAATGTATATAAAATATATTTATTGTATTTGTAAATTTGCTATGGAAAATATAAATTTTGATAATATATTACTTATTTCGAGTTTTTTTTTACCTAAAACCTAAAGTAATTCAGTAATCCCAATTTGTATAACATTATTTTTTAAATATAATCCTTTATACAGATGTTCAAATTACGGATTTTCTTAAACACAGTTATTACAGCAACTCAGTTTCTAATCTACATGTATTCTCTTCTTGAGACATAACCTTTTATACTATTATTCAGGTAACGGATTTTCTTAATCTTTTGCAGGTGTTCAATACTTTGCTTCTCCTATTGTGTATATATATTCTTTGAACAGGTATTTAATTTTCTAATCTTTTGCACGAGTTAGCAATTTTGTTTCTGTAATTTTAAAATTACAATCATAAATATATTTTATTTATGTATTTTGTATTTAGAATACTTCATTTAATAACAGTATTTAAAAAAATACTATAATCAAATTTTAATAAATCATGTGGTATAAAAATTCGCAAGTAGCCGTACATGTTATTTAAATTTCAAATATTCAAACAGCCGCTGTACTGGATTATGCGCACGCGCTTTCAATTTTTGTTTTACCTGGCAGACAAGGATAGAGATACAGTGCTTGTGACACATTCCACTTATTGGAAAGATAGGAGTTCAGCAATATATGTATATATATATATATATATATATATATATATGATATTTATGTGTTTATAATGACTTGCTACAAACATCTTATGTAAAGTAGTTGAAAATATATGAAATATGAAATATATAAGTTTATAGGTATATTGCGGCCAGGTAGAATTGGCAACGCAGCGCACTCAGCTGACATATCGTATATCAACATGAGTTGATACGGAAAGTTTCACACTTTATTACAACTTTAACGGAGGAAATATGTAAATGTAAGTTCTAATTTTATCATATGAAAATAAAGGTATTTAGAGCAAGGGTAGAATATAGAAAATGATTATCATAGTACTTTTCATGATAAAATGCGTGTTCAGGATGGCCCCAACCAAGTCTGCTACGGAGGCTTGCAAGGCCATCCAAAAGCATATTAGAACATTAAGCCAACTTGTTGCTGAGCTTAAAACTAACTTAGAAAAAAGCAAAAATGGAAGCGCTAAGGCAGATAGAATCGTGAAATGCGAAACTATAGAGGAGACAATAGACCAATTAAAAAGCGAGCTTGCCCCTATCCAAGCCGCTGCACCGACGGACCAGAAGCTCAATGACATCATGAGCAAGCTGGGGGAAACAAGTAAACGGGCAAATGAACCCAACAAGGCAAGCTATAGCCAGATTGCTGCGGCTGGCGCCCCAGGTGTCACCCGGGCAATCAGACAATCAGCTAAAATGACTGAAACATTCAGAGTGGTAATCTCCCCACTGGCAGATTACGAAGCGTTGAAAACCAGTGAGGAGACAAAAGTACAACTGACTAAGACAATAAATCCTAAAAATCCTAAAGTGATTGGATTCAAAGCTGACAAGGTAGTGAAAGTCAGCAATAAAAGGGTTATAATTGAGTCCTCATCCAAAAACGTTGAAAAACTTATTGGATTGAAGGAGCTTAAAACTGATGGACTAGTAGCTAAAGTGGCTGAGAAATACAACCCGAGGGTCATTGTAAAATATGTACCCTCAAAGACGAGTGACGCAGATCTAATCCAGGATATTGTTCGAGAGAACCCTGAGGTCACAAAGAGTACTGATGTAAAACTAATAGGAAAGACGGGCCCTAGAGGTCAAAATTGGTTCCATGCGATATTAGAGGTTACACCGCAAACGCGCGCTTCTCTCATGATAACACAGGTGCACATTGGTGGTTGGGCATACTGCCGGGTTGAAGATCATATCTCAATCCGCAGATGCTATAAGTGTCAAGGGTTCGGGCACACATCGGTCAACTGTAAAAAGGATGAGGAGTGTGGGCATTGCGGTGGACGCCACGCATACAAGGACTGCACCAAAAAGGCAGAGCCCCCTAAGTGCATGAATTGCAAAAGAGACAACTCGAAGGACATAGCGCCCGCACCACGTGACCAAAACTGTCCACACTATAAGCGTAAACTGGCCGCCTTTGTAAACAACATCAATTATGGTGCTTAAGGCTATAAAGATGATCCAGGCAAACTTGCAAAACTCAAGACTGGCCACTCAGGAAGTAGTAAGTTTAGCGAGAAGAGATAAGATAGATATTTTGGCTCTTCAAGAGCCATATAACTACCTTAACAAGCAAACCAACACTTACATGATACCTAACGTCTCCGACGCATAGGTAATATCTGTAAGTGACAAACAGTTCTTTGCGGCTATCTGTATTCTCAATCCTAATCTGAAAGCTCTAAAGATGGCCCAGTTTAGCAACGAGTTTCAAGTTATAGGCGAAATTACTAGTGGACAGACTGCGATCGTGGTGGGTTCCATATACTTTGCGCCAAGAAATAATATGGAAACCGGCCTTGAGTTCTTCTCTAAAGCAACAGATGCACTCCATGGAGCACAACAGGTGTATTGCTGCGACGCAAATGCCAAGTCGGATGTCTGGTTCTCAGGCACCAACGATGACAGAGGTCGCACGCTGTTGGAGTTCTTGATGGATAAGGACTTGTACTGCATTAACGAAGCTGGACAACCAAAGACCTTTAGTGGACCCAACGGTGAGAGTAACATTGATGTTACAATCACTGGAGGTAACGCAATGCCTAATATCAATAAATGGGAAGTGAAGGTTGGCGTACTTACAAGCGACCATCGAACTATACTATTTGAATATCTTGCTGATATAAAAACGCAGAATACAACCTCCGGCTACATACTCAAGCATGGTAACTGGGAAGCTATAAGGCTCAGTCTGACAGATCTCATAAACCATATCGACTCCCTGCCCTGGGAACCGACCACAGAACGCATAGACTACATAGTAGATACACTAACTAGTGGCATACAGCTATCCTGGATAGCTTTGTACCGAAACGTAGACTCTGTGCTGGCAGAGAAGATTGGTGGAATGAGAATCTTGAAAGACATAGATGCAAAGTCCAAAAGCTCAAACGCCTAGCGCAGCGAGCCAAAGACCAAGCAGACAGACGAGTACATGCCAATAACTATAGCGAAGCCCTTGCTGAGTACAAGAAAGAGGTCCAAAGGGTGCGTGATGCATCTTGGAAACGCTTTGTTGAAGAGGATCTGAACGCTAACCCGTGGGGTGTTACTTACAAACTGGCTTGCTTCAAGAGTAAGAAAACGCCTCCACTAAGTACCGTACACCTAGGCGATGGTCGTTATACTATGTACACTGAGTCGTCACTCAGGGCCATCCTTGTTTCATTGATGCCCGACGACTCGGTAGATACCGACATTCCTGAGCACACAAATATTAGAAGCATGAGCACTAATCCAACCACGGAGAGAACAGAGCTTCCAGAATTGACGGATGAGTTGATTATGGAACTCATTGGCTGCATTGGTAACAAGAAGGCTCCGGGTTTCGATGGTATCCCCGGGGCCTTCATTAAGAACACAGCAGATGTCCTCGCACACTTCTTGCGCAGGTTATGTGAAGATTGTCTGGGAATAGGGTATTTTCCCAAAGCCTGGAAGATAGGCAATCTGAAAATAATACCGAAGGGTGTCAATAGGGACTTAGCTGACCCCAAATCATACAGACCCATATCTCTCCTATCTGAGTTTGGGAAACTGTTTGAAAGGTTGATAGTGCACTTGTTGCACAGGAACAGACCAGACTTTCACAATGAAAATCAATTTGGATTTGTGAAAGAAAAGTCGACAACGCAAGCCGTGGATGAAATGATTAACTGGATCGAAAATTCAGAAGACAAGTACGTTACTGGTATTTTTCTTGATATATCTGGTGCATTTGACAACCTCTGGTGGCCTTGTGTCATTCAGAGGCTCAAAGACATCAACGTGAACAACCGCGTTCTGCAGGTACTGTATAGTTACCTGCAGAACAGGAACGCAATATATACTGTCGGAGATATCTCCGTCAGTAAGGACCTTTCCAAAGGGTGCCCGCAAGGATCAGTCCTGGGGCCCTATTATGGAATATGGTGGTGGATACCCTCCTAGAGAATGTAGCAATTGAACGCACAAAAATAATCGCCTACGCAGACGATATACTGGTACTTGTTAGTGGCAACAGCCGAAACAGTTTGGAGCAGACCGCAAGGGAAGCTCTAGACAGAGTTGGAGGCTGGGCTGAGACAAAGAAGCTGTCTTTCTCCATGAAAAAGAGTAAGTACATGCTTCTTGAAGGTAAATTGAGCAGATACCCCACGGTCAAACTCAATGGGTGTAACATCTGACGCACACGCACATACAAGTACCTAGGTATTATTATCGATGACAGGCTTTTATTCACTGAGCACATCAAATATATAGCTGATCGTGCCAGGACTATATTTGCAACCTTGAGGCGCTACATGAAACTAGGATGGGGACGTCCACCCGATGGTCTAGTTACTATATACCAGGGGACAATCGTGCCAATAGTCACATACGGATGCACCATATGGGGGCATAAGGCTAACCAAGCCAGGAATAAGAGGAAACTGACAAGCGTCACAGGCTTCTGCGGCAAAGTGTCGGTCTCAAACGAGGCTACTTGCGTGCTGGCCTCACTAATACCCTTGAATCTAGTAATAGAGGAAAAGGTTGCCAAAGCCAACTAAGATCTGGCGAGTCAGTCACTCTTTATGGCAAAGGGATTAGCAAAGAAGATTATAATCTATCCAAACGTGACTGTTTAAGCACAATAAGGCGTACGCTAGTTGACGAATGTCAGAGCGCGTGGGATGAGACTGAGAAAGGATCTGTCACGTACAAATTCCTACCTGACGTGGGTGAACAGCGCACTTTCCAACCGTGGTCGGCGGATCTATCACAGATCCTCACCGGACATGGCGAATTTGCCTGCCACCTCTTCAGGATTGGCAAGAGGAATGACCCAAATTACCCTACGTGCAATCAGGTGGACGATCCAATCCACAGGATCTACACGTGTCCTGACTTCGTCGATGAAAGAACGCTGGTTCAAGGACTGTTTTCAAACTGGCCAGTTGATTCACCTGAACTTTTAGTTCAGCTGGATGACGTATTAACTCTAGAGATTTTGACCAAACCTAGAGCAAGGTAGTAAGAGGACTCGTCATAATAGTGACGCGATGTATATAAGAACGTATTAACTCTAGAGATTACCACCAAAACTAGAGCAAGGCAGAACGAGGACAAGTCATAATAGTGACGCAAAATGTATATATATACATATATATATATATATATATATATATATATATATATATATATATATATATATATATATATATATATATATATATATACGTATGTAAATAGTAAGAGACAACATGCGAGTGAAAGGCACAATCACTACGTCATGGCACAATATAATTTAATTATTATAATTACTTAGTAGTAGTGAATTAATTATAAGTTGGTATATAGTAACATATTGTAAACATGGCACTGAAGCTAGCTAGTAGGGGCTCGCCTCCTCGTGGCTAGGGACGGGAACTTCGCTTCGGCGATGCTAAGAAGCCCATTGTATAGATAAGGTCTAGGAGGGTCAAAATACCTCCAAAAATGTATTCAATTTGATCATTAAAGAGATTCAAGGATCGCCCCTATTACCTTCCCCCTGTGTATACCACTGCATCTCTGTCGCACACATGAGACCGAGCGACATAGTGTGGACGCACCTTTATTAGGTTAAGCCTTGTTTATGATGGATTTAATTTATAAATTTACATTTAGTGCACTGGTTCGTGATGATTTATAATATTGTCTAGTCTGCTTACTACTAAGTTACAATTTTTTGCTTTTAAAAGCAATTATGATAGCAATAAATATGAGGGATCTATTGAAGTACTTTCAATTTCCAGAAGATGAAAAATTACACAGAGAATGGGTTCAGGTCATGCCCCTAACAGTGGTCACCATCAAATCGGACCGTGGTATGCATAAAGCATTTTTATAGTAGTGACATAAATTTCGTGGAACAATACAAAGGCAAGAATGGAAAAATGAGTACCGTAATACTATGTATGACGTACATTTTATTTAATATGTAACATTTACACCGCGACGCCTCTTTGTTTAAATTAATTGTAGCCGGACGTCAGGATTAGCTACGGATCTTGCGTTCAGAACTTTCATGCCTTGTAAATTATTCTCTTTTTTGTAAGATACTAAAAGTATTTCTCGAAGTTAGTCTTTGTTAGATTTTGGGATGGGTTTAGTTTCTTGGCATTTTGTACGAATTATTGCGTGTTGAAAAATAGTTTTAAAAGTATAATATTACATAGGAAAGGTCTAGAAAAGACGGATATGTCACAGCAGGAAAAGCAATTTTAGAAAATCTGGCTTAGTGAGTTATGTCACGTAGGCCAGAATTCGGGAAGCCGTTAGAAATTCAGTTCTTCCTCTAAACCTCTGAAATGTTCTAAGTTACTTAAATAAAAATAAAATAAATATATCATCACGGCATATTACCCATTGCTGGGTGTGCAAATCTGCTTTGTATGCAGATATCGGTAATGATGATGACATATTTGTACCGTGCGGGCGTTACTTGACCAATTATATTGTGTTAAATTTTTAAGTTAGCCAATAAGGGCATGAAGATTGGATTTCCTTATTGGGAAGTGGGATGAAATCCAGTAAAGATGGTTTTGAGATGATCTCATCTCAGCGAGTCTTGTTTTGACTTTTATTTGTGACGTTTATTCTCTTTCCATTTGACTGTTCAAAATTTGTAACTTTAGTGACTTGTGAATTTTGTCTTTGTGACTTGAGTCATTTTTGAAGTCCGCGTCCTCCGAAGTTGTTTAGATTGTTTATTAAATTTAATTTTGTTCTTTTATTCTAAAAACCTATTAAGTGTAAATATTGTAGTATTAGTTTAATAATAAAGTGTTTCAATCGAGGCCGACCTGTGATGATCAGTAAGTAGCCTGATAGATTACTCTATTCTTAATAGTTGGTGTTAACTAGCTAAGAGCTGATAGCAACTCAGTTTTATGAGAGTCAGGTACCGTCCCATAAACAGTAGCCGTCACAATCCTTAATCATTATTTTCTGTATTGTTGTCAACCACTTACTGTTTGTAAATAAATTGTTAAGTTGAACACCAAGTTCTCAGTTTTATTGTTTAAGTTACCGAGTTAACTATTTTCAGTTATTGCGGAGTGTAAGTATGCCCTGTGAATATTGTTTATTTTGTCAATTGATAAATCGCGTCTATTTCATACTCCTTTCATTGAGTCTTTTTATCCGCGGACTCAACACGGATAGTGGTAGCAGCGTTACTCTTCATCTAAATAATTATGCGTTAATTAAATTAACATTTTCCTTTCGAGTCAAGTATTTCAAAACCGTTTGTTAAATGGATAGCAGTAGTAAGTTATTAAAGCAGTATCAAAAATTTCGGGTTGTTAGTTTAAAAAAATTTAGTTGTTGTTTTCTTTGATTTTAAAGGTGGAAGAACAACTTGTCCTCCTGTCCGAATACTTAATAACCAAGTTCGGAAAGGAGGCAGTCGATACCGCAAGATTAGCGCTTGGAAGCGTCCCCACAACAGTCAGGATGATCAAGATGTCGTGCGTTAGCACCCAACAAGTACTGCGCAAAACCACTGGCATTCTAGTGTCCCAGTGGGCCGAATTTGAGGAGTATCGTGATGATTTCGACGACGACGCCTTTCTTACATAGTCCCAAAACATCTTTCTCGGTCTCCTATAGCGCGCGTCCACTGAATTTACCAAGTTGGATTACCTAAAGAACCTACTGTCTTCGTGTTTTGAAAATTGATATTAATTCAAAACATGTCTATTTAACTTAGGTCACATCACCATCTTTGAATTTGTATGTACAGTAAAAGTCATTTATAACGTCGTCGCTTATAACGAAAATTCGCTTATAAATGGTTTTGCGTACAAGTTTGAAATATATACAGGGCAAGAGAATGATCCCTCAAAAAGACCTGCTGGAGAACCCGACTTATGTGCAAGTTCAAATATCGTGCTACGTCTAACAAAAGAAGTTCCAAAATTCAAACGACACGAACTCTACTTTGATAACTTTTATACCTCCTTAGAACTCATAGTATACTTGCACTAGCAAGGTATTTTACCTTTAGGAACTGTTAGGAGAAACAGAATAGGTACCAAACTGTAAATTGCCTGAAGAAAAAGATAAGAAAGAAAAGCGAGGTTCTTCTGTAGAATATATAGCCAGTGTTAAAAACGCAGATGTGTCAAGTTTATCCTGGAATTTCATGTCATCTTTTTGTGGTCAATACCAGAAACTGTTACAAAAAGATACAATAGGTCTAAAAAGGAACATGAGGAAATTAAATGCCCCTCACAAAATGTTATGAAGAAACATCCATATTTATAGGCAGAATTATGTAGCAAATTACGTTCACAATAGCATACAGAATTTGTTTTTCAGAATTCTGTCCTAAGTTATAGATCATGATAAACGAGCTTTAGTATATAATGAACAGATTAATGTACAAAAATTGTCAAAATTCTCTAACACAGTTAACCGAAACAAAAATTAAAAAATCTGTACTTAATATAATAATAACAAAATTCCAGGAGATAATGTGTTGGCTACATCAAAATGAGAGGTAAATTTCATTGATAGCGTCGACTATATCCTTCCAACGCCCAAACATCGAAAGAAGCAAAAGCAATGGTGGCAAGACCTACTAGTTGAAGTCAAGTCCCCACGTCATCAGCGAGACTGTGGCACACGTGACAACACCCGGTGTCAATTCTGCCTTATGACATTCGCCAGCTTCCCAGCCGTACGTCAGCACGAGCGCCGGGAAGGAACTGGAAGCTAAGCTGCCACTCCCGAAAGCAGAACTGTGGGCCAAAATCGCGAAGATCGATGCCCGAAGAAGAGACTTACCTTGCACCAAGTCCGGTACATCAGAGAGCAGCCGAAATACACGCGTTATCTGCATAAAGCAAAAAGAGAACAGAAGGAAAAAGCCCTGCGTATTTTTTTCAAATCCGGCTCGCCGTCTGCTTCCCAACCTTTAACGCCACCACCGACCGCGTCACCTGATCAACCGCCTTCCCCTGATGTACTCTTGCTTCACCCATTGTCAGACCCTCCCGGGCATACTTTCGAGCAGAAGGATGCCTCCGCTCCAACAACCACCAGCGGGAGACCCTCGTCTTCTCCGCTTCTCCAGCCACTTCCCGTGGTGAGAAAAATAACAGTTGAAGGGTACAGGAGAAAAACAAGCTAAGTCCATAAAATCAGTTTTTCGTATTTTCGCGCCATCTGGTGGTATTTGAAGTACTTTATCACATGAGATATATGTTAAGGCAAATAGACGGCTAAGTCACTAATAACAAGAGCTTAAAAATACTGCGTACAGGGAATAAATCGGCTCAGTCCTCGCCGAACAAGGAAAGAATAAGCTTGATTCCAAATAGTAGACCATGTCCGAACAGCTGATATCTAGCTATTTGAGTGAAAAAGCTACAGATCTTCTGCGATTCTTGCAGCGGTTAAAACAAAAACTTTACATTCTCTCGGTTTTTAGATCATTTGGTGCACGAAGAAAAAAGATTTGATGCCGTGGAAGTTACATTTCCCACGAGGGGACACTCGTATTTAGAGTGTGATAAAAATATGGGACTCATAAACCAGAAAGCCAGAACAGAAGTTCCTTTTGACTGGACATTAGTTTTTCAAGAAGCACGGATAAAGCTGATCTTGATGAAATTTACAAAAACAAAAAGTCTCCGTTTCCGACCAGACCAATTCGTGAGTACAAAGTTAGTTCTCAACATCCTCGTCTTGTTTCATTTCGTACAAATTAGAATGGTACTTGGGAAACAGCAGATATAAAAATTCCTTCAAAGAAGAGCATCAAAAATACTACAACAAAATTAAACAACGGGGAATTTATTTTACCAGGTTGTTCTTATCAAAGTAAAGATCGAAAAGTAATTGACGAAAAACATTATTTTATAAGTAATTTTTTGTAGATCTGCTACCAATTTCTGCGGAGAAACACAATGATCTCCAAATTTTGAAAAAAAATTGCGGACCTGATGCACTAGACTTTTTTTACATCCTCCACATTTATAGAAAATATTATTTAAAAACTTTTTTCTATGAAGTTATGGTATGTCCCATGCATTATTTGTTATTTTTTCCGCCAAAGAAATGGCTCAGTCCTGGACTTAGCCAGTTTCTTCACATTTTTCTTGTACTCTAACTGATACTTTTTCGTTTTGCAAGAAAGTATACGTGCAAATAGATCAATTAATTTTAGGACTGTCATCCACAATGACTAAATATACCATAAAGTTTTGCAATATCATTAACTTTAATTACGCCGTAACTCAGAACTACGTAAATGTGACTGAGCCTCTTCTTTTCCTATACCCTTCAGTTTTATTCGGCTTCATAACAAGGGATGACTTCCTTTCATTTTCGCAAAAAAAGTTGTAAAATCGAAGGAAAAGTGTACCAGCAAGATTTACTAGAGGGTGTTGTAAAACCCCTAAACCTTAGCTTCTACAATTGCCAGGATAGGATTTTCCAGCAGAATGGAAAGATTGGCCCTCAGGAAGACCAGATTTAAATCCCTTGGATACAAGATTTTTCAGTTTTGAATAAAAAAGCTTTTTCAAAAATATACAATAATTTAGAAACATTAAAACGATTACTAGTCCAACAGCAGCTGAAATTCCGTTAAAAGTGGTGTGTGCGACGAACATTTTGAATAAAATTTTATATTACTAGTACTAACAGGTTAATGAATTGCATTATTCAAGTTTTGCTGGAGACTTCTGATTTAACCTCAATAAACTTTGGGGCATCTTATATTTCAAAAGTCGGCAATATCCATCATGTGACGTTAATTGGTCGTTCTTGCCCATGATGTGACGTTAATTGGTCCATCAATCTGCTACGAGACTCTCCTTCATAATTCAGCACCAGAAGAACTAATAAGCCTACATATGTCATTGGACAAGCAAGGAGCGGCAAGGAGTAATGTATGTTTCAATCACAATATGATCTTTCTTCTTTATGCTTCATATGCATTTTCAGTGACTTAATTTTCATATACAATTACTTATTAAGGATAACAAATATAAGAAGTAAATATAGCAGTATTATTTTCTGTGTCTTCTAATAAAATTTATATATAAAAAAATTAGAGTCGGACCATTTTATTAAAACTAAAGTTAATAATTTTTACTAATTATTATGATAACATCAATTCCTGCATAGGTGTTTATATCATATAAGAAAATAATTTGAATACAAGGGAGTTAAAATTGGTACACTCCATATACAATACTGTTACCTTATCAGAAAAGACATGGAGCTGCCTATCGTCAATAATTTTCTCGACTTCTTGCTTTGCTTCATGTCTTGGAATTTCATATCTAGAATTGGAGCTGCGTGCGAGGCAGAATAAGATCTGAAATAAAAGAAATAATTATACACATTGTTATATTGTGCATCCGTCCGTTTTTATGCTATTATATAAATAGTTGTTTTTCGGCAACAGTAAAGCATCTTTTTTATTTAACACCGACTTTTAATAGTCTAATAATAAAATTGCCCATCCAGTACCCACATTCATTTTATATATATATATATATATATATATATATATATATATATATATATATGTTACGGTAAATTTGATTAATCCAGTCAGTATGCATAATCACCGGTTATTAGTATTGGGAAATTTGATTAAAAATAATAATGGGTCAAAAATGTATAAGTTCTTATAATAATAATAACCTTCCCGAGTTTTCCAAGAGTGAGTTCTGTGCGTTAGATGACATTGTTATTTTTTGAAAGTAAGTATCGTAAATTAATCATAATAGCCGGTGACCATGCATAATCTCTGATACACCATATTGCCCGTAACATAGGTGTTGAGCGCGACACCAGAACATAAGACTTTTACATGTAAAATTATATTGTCGTATTTTCCTGCTTTCCTAATTATTTTTGGTAAAAAAGCTTCAAATACGGTAGAAAGAATTTTTTATTACAATCAATAAACAAAATTAATTTTGCATGCTCTATAACGGCAGAAATTAGGTACGAAAATGTCAAAAATCACCCCAAAAAATAGCTATAGCCATGGAATTAAAATAGATAAATTAACAAATGTTTGACGTTTAACCTGTGAAGATAGGTTAATCTTTTTTTATTAGGTATTATTTGTAATATCTGTTCAAGTGAACAAATCTATTAATTGAAATAATTTTTCAATTTAACACAAAATAAATAAATATATCATCATGTCTTATTACCCATTGCTGGGTGTGCCAATCTGCTTTGTAAACAGATATCGATAATGATGAAATATTTGCACCGTGCAGGTGCTTACCAAGCGTCACCTAACGAGCACTCATTGCTGGATTGAAGAGTGCACCATTTAAAATTCGATATATTTGACGTCGGTAGGGATCGAACCCGGTTCCCCAAATTCGCGAACTGATACTCAGGCACACGGCTACGAGACCCCATTACACAAAATTAAAAATATTAAAAATAAATTAACCTAGAATAACAGATAAATCGCGAACTGTACGGTCCACTTACAAAATAAATAAAACACCATTTAAATCCAAAAATATAACAATTTATTTAAATGGAAACCAAATTTCTTAAGTATGTCGTTCTAGGGAGTAAATGTAGTTTTCATTGGTATATTATATGAGTAGTAATATATGTAACAAACCTGTATGTACAAATGTTGAATGTAAAAATTTGGCAATAGAATCATTAATAAGGTTTAACAATAAAAAAACCGAAACGTCGATGAAAAAGAAAAATTAAATTTATTTAATCCCTGGACCGACACCCCCAAGAAATCTACATTTACGGCCGAAAGAAATACTTCCTAAATAACAATTTTTATTCTCAAATACGTACATAAAAATCTGACGTGGCCAGCACATAACCTCTCGCCAGATATTTTACCTGGTTGTACGCATAAAACGAAAAATATTTTTAAATACAAATACATATATTCATGTCTCACTACAAAATAATTCTCACATATACATATGGGATATTTTAATATAAATTATGTACAATACATACATTTTCTTTATATTCGATATCCTGAAATTTACTTTGTCTACTTTCCTTTTCTTTTTCTTTATATTCGTCACTTTTTCGCAAATCCCTTTTGTATTCTTTTTTACGTATATTCTTTTGCGTTGTTGACATTTATTTTATTTTCATAATCTTCAAATGATGTACAAATATTTTTGACAGTGTCATACAAATATTTTTGACAGTGACATTTATGTGTGAATTACAAACATTTGAATTTCTTGCCTTGATTAGTTTGATCTGACTATTTCACTCATAAATATATAAACCAATCCAAATTCAAGATTCTACATAGTTACCAAATTTCATTTCGACAAAACACCGTCACAAAAAAAATTTTCGCACCCTTTAAGCCAATAAGATGTCGTATTTTTAAAAATAAGTAAGATTTGATAAGCGAAAAATTTTTGACGTTTTAGAAACATATTGTTTACATACCTGTCAAAGTCTGTATATTTTCAGTGTTATCAGTTTTTATTAAAAACGAGTCGATTCGAACAGGAATCTATTTAAAACGTTGAAAAAGCAAACTGAAACATAATACCACTAAACACAATAAAACTTACAAAAATTTTGTCAAGAAAAAAATTATATAAATGATTACCTGATTTTTATTTTGGAAATAGTCATGCGAATACCATTCGTGGTTAAATTTTATCCTGGAAAAATTTTCCTATTGCTTTACTCGAGCCTGTTGCTAATTTATCTCGTGACATTGATCAAAAATCACTCGTTTGACAATTCGTGATTTTTTTGTCAATGTCACTCAATAAATTGCTAGGCAACCGGCTCTCGTAACAATCTGAAAAATTTTCCGGCAAAAATTTACCACTTATTATATTATATATGAGAATTTTTACGTCAAATTATTTTATATGTATTTCTTTATCTCTAAATCTATAGAAGATATAATAATGAATTTATATTTATCGAATAAAGAATTTAACATTCTTTAATATAAGTATTTACATAAATTTTCGATAAATAATATTTAGATGATTTTTTTCTTGTAACTACTACTTCCGGTTGTCCAATTGTTACCAAAACTTAATCAACTCTTCCCATTATTGTTAGATTGAGGAATCCGTAGTTAAAAATGTCTTAAGTCTTATAGACACAGACGCAGACGATTATTATGATTAAGAGTACTTATGACCTACCTGTTAAAATAAACAAGTAATAACTTTATGTAAACATTGTAGATATATTACAACTTATAAAAAGAACCGACAAAAACTAAATTGAATATAATTCTAAAATTGAAGATAACTAAACTATACTAATTAAATATATAAAACACAAATAAAGATGGTAATAATATCAATTCGCAAAATACTCAATTACAAATGACGAATGCCACCTCAAACATACGATGTTGGTTCAGCGAGTACGCCATGACACTTCTCATCTGCTTTTTGTTTAAATAAAACAAGCATAGTCTAATTTATCGATCTGTATGAATAAATGATTTTATATACGACTAACTAATAATATTATTATATATGTGTTTTTCGCTATATACTCGTAAGACCATATATTAATCCCGCCGGGAATAATGAGTCGGGAATAATGAGTCGGGAATAATGGTCATTATTCCCGCTCGTGAACCAATCAAAATGAAACATTTCGATTTATACGCTCTACTGGAGTCCTCTAGCGACTCATATTTAAATGAAACCATGCTCGTTGCTAAGTTCACTGTTGTTTACAAACAAACAGTGTTGCCATTTGTAGGGATTTCTCCCTACGCGTAGGGATATTTCATGATTAAAAAAGTATAGGGAGTTTTGTTCCAATTTAAGCGTTTTCGTAGGGACTTTTTATTACTTTTTGGTTGGCAATGGCAACACTAAAAACAAATGGTTGACGCCTCAGACCAAACAAAATTAGACGCTGCATTCCCTATACTGCGCAATGGTTTGTTGTGAAGCCATTCCTTGTTGGGTGAGTGGTTAGGGGGGACAGGAGGGAACGAGGCGTTTGTTTTGCACAGCGTATTGCCTGCCAGTTTGTTATTATTGTTCTACGTTGGAATGTGATTTTGGAAGGTTATGTGTGGTATTTATATATTTTTTTGTATAGGCATATAGTTTTTGTTTCACATTAAATTTGTTTTAACAATAAATTATTCAGAATCACTTTGAAACTAGTGAAAATGCAACCCTCATTTCAAAAACGCCACTAGCTAGCTCGGCACGCCCATTTAAGTTCCTGCTTCACAACAAATGATAGTATGCTGAGTCTAATTTATGTTTTGTCTGAGGTTGACGCAAAGTCATAGTCAGTGTTGCCAATTTAGCGGATTTCCCGCTAAATCTGGCGTATTTGAAATGAATATAGCGGCAGAAAATCTCATCTAGCGGACAGCGGAATTTCTAGCATTTTAAATAAATTTTTGACGGAATACTTAACTTATTTGCCAGACAGTTCAAAAACATTTATTTAAGTAAAACTTTTTTATAATCAAATAACTAAATATCTTCCTTCAAAATATGTATATCAAAACTAATAGAAAATAGAAACAGTTGCTGTTGGTAGGCTGGCACTTGCCCTCCTTCAAAATCAATCGTGCATCATCGTCAGTATTCGTATGTTGTTAGTTGTTTTGTTAGTCAAGAAGCGAAGGGGAATCCCTGCACAGTTGAAAATTATGAAAACATCAAAACAGCGTAGAGTATAGACACAGTATAGCATATTATTGATACTTGAAAAACTTTATGGTTTTGAAGTGTATAAGGTATTTATTACTAACTTATAACAAAGTCATAATATTTATATTAGATATCATTTTAGATGCCTAAGCACCAATACAAACAAAAATTTAGAGAGGAATGGACGAAAGATCCCCAATTAAAGCAATGGTTGGTGACAGTTGAGAATACAAGTGGCAAAACAGCGAAATGTAAATTTTGTACCTGTACTCCCAATAATAAATTATTAGATTTAAAAGCCCATGCTACATCAAAAAAGCATAAACTGAATGCAAATATCATACTGGGAAAAAGGCAACCAAAAATTAGTTTCCACAAAGGAACGGACTTAAATGGAGCAAAAGCTGCTGAATGTAGAATTGCACTACCTGCTGCATGCCACACAGCAATATCTACTGTGGATCATTTAGTGACGCTTTGCAAGTCTCATTTTAAAGGTAATAATATAAATTTTAATTGTTATCTAGTATTAAAATATACCTTGTAGGGAAAGAAGCCGAATTTTTGCAAATGCACAGAACAAAATGTTCAGCTATCATAAAAAATATCCTTGCTCCACATTTTATTAAGAAATTACGAGAAGATATTGGCGATCGACCTTTTAGTGTTCTGATAGACGAATCAACCGATATATGAATTAATAAATATTTAGGTTGCTCTATTATTTATTTTAGTGTAAAAAACTCAAACATTGTTAGTACTTCTTTGGAATTGATAGAGTTAGAAGAAGCTAATGCGGATGCTATAGTTACGGCACTTGTACAGTTATTAAATAAATTTCAGTTAGATATCAAAAAAATGCAAGGAATTGGCACAGATAACGCATCAGTTATGGTTGGAATAAATAATGGTGTTCACAAAAAGCTTAAGGAATATAATTCCAATTTAATATTAATTCGTTGTGTGTGTCATTCATTGCAGTTATCTGAATCAGTAGCGACAAAAGAACTGCCTAGAAACTTAGAGTTTTTAATTCGTGAAACGTACGACTGGTTCTCGAAGTCGGCTAGTGCCATCAAATATGAATGATAATTACGGAACTGTACCAGGTACGTTATTTATTTTATATGTATTATTTGTTTTTCTTTTACAATTTATAGTTGCAAAATATTTTAACAAGTACATTTATTGTTTCAGGTCCAAGCAGTTCAACCATCCATCTAGATCACAATTATGTTGCTCAAATGGATGTTTCCCCCGTGCGTGCGTACTGAAACAAATTTCTTAGAAGCCCACCCTACTGGTGAGTTTCGTCAAATTCCGAATGATATAATATCCCGCATGAGTGTATTTCGTAACATAAATATTTAAAAATTAAAATTATGGGGTTCGAATCCGATTAACGTTGTTTAAATCTTTGCTCTGGTGGTGCACTATCTACTGACGCAGATAGCGCACCATTACTGACGCAATGATTGCTTGTGAGGTGACGCCTGGTAGCGCCCGCACAATATAAATTAATACAGATATCTGCATATAAGGCAGAGTGGTATATCAGCAATGGGCAATATGCCGCGATGGTATATTTTATTTATACTTAATATTTAAAATTATTTTAATTTCAGGTGATTCAGCGTAGGACAGTATAACTGTGTTTCATGATCACGATTACATAAATATTCAAATGGAAACTTCTCCTATACGCACAAAGGCGAATGCTTTAGAAACCTGTACTTCCGGTGAGTTATTGCATTTTTTTTTTCTATGTTAATCTTATTTCTAATGAGAGATTGTGTACATTCTTTATTATTCCGTAGCTAATTGTTTTCATAATCAGATATCTATACTTTAACCATAAAATAATTGGAACGTTTTTTATACAAAAATCCTATTAATGAGATTTCATACAGGATTAATTTTAATAAATATTTTATTACAGAATTGATAACGCCATGTAAGAAAAGACAACGGCGACTCTCCACCAAAGAACGCAGTGATAAGTTTTTTTACTTTCTAATTATTTATGCTGGGATTCTAGGTATTTCTACAGTGAGTTAAAAAAAACCTAAACTTAGATAACATTTGTGACAATATTTCGATAAATTAACATTTAATAAAATACTTTAATATTAAGATATTTCTTTGTTCATAGCCTAGTCCGAGTTAGGTTTTTTTAATTTTTTTTCATGAACATACTATATAACATAAATACTGCAGATATTAATATTGTATTTAAATATTAGAAAGATATTCAAATAAATACATATTTTTTAATTCAATTGTGTAATTATTAATAAAATAAATGATTATAAATATATAATCACGGCATATTACCCATTGCTGGGTGTGCCAATTATAAGTTGTTATATATAAGTTTATTAAATTATGATTTATAAGGATTGGTACCATTGACCGTTACAGATTTCATAATAGGAATTAACAGACCAACAGAGTTATTCACAGTTGCAGTAAATACCGGTTTTCTGGACATTTGTAAGACATTCATTTTTAGACTTTTAGTAAACCACAGTTCTATAAGTTTATAGAAATTTAACAGAATGCCTAGAATCCCAGCATTAAATGTTGAATTTATACTTAATTTCTGTTTAGGGATTTTAATTTAAGTTGACTATAATTTTTTTTTTGTCTGCATTTTTACCGTAACTAGAATGAAATTGATACAACCAATTTAGGTATTATAAATATGTATTATTAAATATATTTTTGTAACAAGGAATTGAATTTATTGAAATGATATACGTTTACAAAAACAATGCGAAATATATATATATATATATATATATATATATATATATATATATTTTATTCAAGTATTATATATTTTAACAATATATATATATATATATATATATATATATATATATATATATATATATATATATATATATATATATATATATATACAGGGTGTAAATGAAATAACTGCATTAAATTTAACCAGTAATGTACCTCGACGAGAGCAACAATATTTCTTAATAACTTTTTTTTCTAAGTCTTTTAGATTTTGAGTTAAAATTCTTTAAAGATTTGTTGCATATTTCGTTACCCGCCTATGGAGAACAAAGAGACAAATGGCTGCGCTGCCGTATTCAAGTGAGATACAAACAGCTCAAAAATTCTCGGTTATCGGTTACACTTACAGTCACAGTCATTAATAAACGAATCAAGGGAAATAACATTATTATTAATTAATACGTAATAGTACAATTTTTAAAATAAATAAATTTAAATATTGGATAACAAAAGTATAAAGTTGTGTATTGAACCAGGTTTTTAATCACGTGAATAGTGGAAGACAAGGAGAAACGAGGTCACGAGACGAAGACCAAAAGCATAGTTATTAGGTTATGAGATGATTATTTATTGTCGACAAATCATAATAGTTTAAATTCGTTATTCAAAAAATGTAAGTACAAACTTTTGTCCATTTAAAAGAAGTACATGAGTACCAATAATTAGTCGTCCATTTATTGTTCCCCAAACATTTTTTAATGAAAATTTTTACAGCATTTTCGTCTGTCAAGATGTGTATTGTGCATAATAAATACACCTTCCCAAGTAAATTCAGTCTCATAAATGAACATTATGAGCCATTCCCAAAATTGAAGTCTGTTATGTGCTGAAAACATTGAACTTTTTGCACATGGTATGGATACAACTGTTGCTTTTTTAAAAATTGTCATATGTGACACTCCCTATTGTGATAAAGATGTACAAGATTAACAAATATGCGAATATTAAGAACAGAATGATTTGGTGATGATTTGGAAACGCTCCGTGTAAATGCGTTGGCAACTCCATGACACTGTCTTTATGTGAACCGTGATGTCAAGTAAAATGTAGTACAGATACGAGTAAAAAATAAATAAACCATAGGTAAGTAATTACAATGTCTGTGTACTCGAATTTTGACAGAATTTATAAACAAGTTTATTACTAATGTCAAAATTTAATTGCAACAATTGGCAGGACTGTCAATTGCTAAAACAAAATTTTTCATAGCTATTGCTGCTGCATTCAATTATCACAAAAATATTTGGAACGACTCGTCAATTTACGGGGTGGTAAAAATGCTAAAAAAATATGCGATTTCTAGAAAAAGTTATTAAGAAATATTGTTGCTCTCGATGAGTTATACTACTGGTCAAATTTAATGCACTTATTTCATTTACATATATATATATATATATTAATAGCTATATAATAATTCTTTCTAATAACGGTACACGCGCAGACAAACTCTAGCCTCATTTTCGCGGAAAACCACTGTTCGAATTTGTAATGGGAAAACATTATTATAAAGATACGTTTTGTACAGTTATTTCGGGAGAAACCTGGTGGTGGTAAATAATTAAATTCTCTGTAGAACGGTGATCTCTCTCATTATAGTGATGGTAAAATATAATCCTCGGTTTCTTCTTAGTCCGTATTATAAACGTTACTTTGTATTTGTATGTAATCTTCTTTATTTAATGTAAATCTTCTTATTATAGTCTCAGTGAAATAAAAACCTTAGATATTCTTTATTCCTTGGTATAATGGATACTTAACATGGAAATATAATTGTTTGCTTAACTCTGTCATAAATTCCTCCCACGACCCTGACATGTAATCTTGGAATGTGGTGTTTCACTTATACTATATATCCTTTTTTTACTAAGTACTCGAGCAAAGAATTTGCTGAAAGAAATCAACGTTTCCAAACGTATTGATTTAACACCGAGAAAGGAATATTTATATAAGACAGCGCTTCAGCTGCGACAATCAAAAAGGAAACTGCAGAAACGGTGCTTGTCGTTCAAAGACAGATTAAATGCAGCCGAGTCTTTCTCGGAATCTGGTTTCATGAAAAATCTTATGGACAAAGTGGACAAAACAACATACAACTTCATTATGTGTCAACTTAGAAACAAAAAGTTACAACCGAAAGGTCGTCGCTTTACTACAGACGATAAAATCATGGCACTATCTCTATTTAAACAGAGTGGCAAGGGATATCGGCTATTGGCAAGGATGTTTGCTCTGCCGTCAAGGAAGACAATAATGTCGTTATTGACAAAAACTCCCTTTTAACACCGGAGTTAACACCAAAATAATAAATAATTTGAAGAAGACTGTACAAAAGTTAAAGGCACGAGACAGAAATTGTGTTCTGTTCGATGAAGTTGCTATTGCAGCAAACCTGCATTATGACAAACATAAAGATGAAGTAGATGGCTTTGAAGATCAGGGTAGCGGAATTCGGACGGGCAATTTTGCAAACCACGCTTTGGTATTTATGGTGCGTGGTATTAATAGACAATACAAACAACCCGTTGCATACTTTTTTACAACTTCGCAATTTAAAAGTGGAGCCCTGGTGCGAATAATTAAAAAAAACAGTACGTGCTGTTCAACAAACAAGGCTCAATATTATTGCAACTATTTGTGACCAAGCACAGACAAATCAAAGCGCTATTAATTTCTTAAAAAAAGAGACTGTAGCTAGCTATTTACGGCGGGGCGAAGAAAGCAGATCTCTAGGTTATGAGATTGATGACAAGGAAATCATACATTTGTACGATGCTCCACATCTGTTAAAAGGTGTACGGAATAATATGCTAAACAAAGATGTGAAGTTTGTGGAGAACGGACCGGAAAAATGTGCAAAGAGGGATCACGTTCAGCAATTGTTCGATTTGGATAAAGTCAATCTAGATAATGATTTTAAACTTTGCCCAAAATTGACTGAATACCATGTCAATAAAAAAAAATTAAGAAAATGAAGGTCAGCTATGCAGCTCAAGTTATGAGCCAGCGTGTATCAGCGATTATGAGAAAATTAGCTGAATTATCTGGTAAGTTTCACAGCTTATTTTATTTTATTTTTATTTTAATGATTAATGATATCCGAGTATTCACGCAGATATCAGTAATGATTATGATATATTTATATTTTGCCCGTTGCTTACCAGCTATCATTTGAGCCGTGTAATATTTTAAGTTGTGATGCATCCAACATATTTCTCATAATATGGCATTTTATACTTATGGCTTTTTTTTTTAGGTAAACATGGAAACGAGATGATCGATCCAGCTGCGACGGACACTGCAGATTTTCTGTTGTTGGTGGACAAACTCTTCGACAGTGTTAACGGTGCCTCCATTCATCCTAAGAATGGTAAGCTACTGCGGTGTGCAGTGACACAAAAATCAAAAGAAATTGATTTTTGGAATGATGCTTTGAAAATTTTATCGACTGTTCTGTTTGTTTGTCCATCAACTAAAAAGGTCAAAGTTGTACCGTCAATAGAAAATTGGATTCAAAATTTAAAATGTTTAAAATACCTGTGTTCCATATTATTTAAATTAGGTTTTAAATTTATTTGCCTTCGTAACTTTAATCAAGACCCACTAGAGAATTATTTTGGACAAATTCGGAGCCATGGTGCTAGGAACATTAATCCTACCGCAGCAAGGTTTAAAGCATCATTCAAATCTTTATTGTTGAGTAATTTTGTGTCCCCTTATTCCGTCGGAGCGAACTGTGAGGAGGAGGAATCGGATGGAGCCTTGAGCACGTTGAAGAGTTTTGTTCAACGGACTCCAGGAGAAGACCAGACCCGAGCAGTGGAAGATGTTCCAGCAGAACCACGAGTAGAACCGAATACTCATGCCCAGGAAGACAATAGTTTAGCTAATGAAACATGCCATTATGTTTCCGGCTATATTGCCAAACGTCTAATAAAAAAACTTCGGTGCAAAGTTTGTCGGCAAGATATGTTCGCAAACCAACAAACTAGTAATTTGGTATTGTGCCGATCGTACAAAATAGGCGCACTGAAACAACCAACCAAATTGTTTTTTAATTTAATTAAAAATGTATAGAACATATTTCATGCCAATATAAACAATGTGTGTCACATGAAAAATGTTTCCGTAATTTTGTCAAAAATTGTTGAGTGTAATTATAGTAGAAACATATTTTCTTGTGACACACATAATTTATTATATGAATCAATTAATTTTGCTATTAAATTTTTATTATTTTCCTACTGTAAGGAAATAAACAATATTTTAAAAGGAAAAATGAATGTAATATCAAACGATAAATTAAAAATGTCAGCTACATTGTATCACCAGAAAAGAGAAAAGAATAAAATGAATAAATAGCATATTTTATATCTTGTTAATTTATTATTTATAGTCAATTTATATATTTCCATGTTTAGTTTGATCAATTTAATATGTAAATGTTTAGTGATAAATACTATAGAAGGTCTGCAGTTGATATTTTCAAATTATACATGTTTCGTATTTAATTCTTAAACTGTTTGAAATATCGAAAGAATTTTTGACACATGGATTCTTCTGATTCCTTCTATTAGTTCGACCCCAAAATTATCCTCTTTTGACCAATAAAATAACTTATATCACAAGAATCTATCTGTCAAAATTATTTCGATATTTCAGAGTTTAGCAATTCCTTAAATCAAGAATACCGTTCATATGCCCCGCCAAAATGACATTAGTTCCTGTGAACGCACACTTTGTCTCTACGGTCGCTACCTTTTGAAAAATCACGTGATTGTTACAGAGAGCGCTTTCTATTATAGGTATAGTATCTCTTCTATGGCAGTGACGCATTTTGCGTGCTGTTTTGTTTGTGTTGCAGAAAGTGAGTATTTGATATATTTTTTAGCAATAATATTATTTTAAGGTTAATATTAAATTATATGTTTTTATGGTTTAAGAATGGAGCTTTCTGACATTGAAGAAAGTGAAAGTGAGGAATTCAGTTCAAGCTCAAGCACATCTAGTATTTCTGAACATAATGATAACGATACACTTATAGAAATAGAAAATATATATACTACAGCAACAGAAGCTGAGGGAAGCAGTAACCGGCCTTCTACACCGAAAAGAAAAAGACTTTACAGAAACGAACTAAGCAAAGAAGAAAAACGTTGGCGAAAACAAGCTTTCTCGTTAGTAATTTAATAAAGTGGATACATTGTACGTAACAAGATTTATTTATTTAAAATTAAATATTAATAAAAGATTAAAAACATATTAATAATAAAAATTATTTTGAAAAGAAAAAATTAAAAAATATATATTGCTGTCGGTTGGTTTCGAACCCGACTCTCTAAATTGTGAAGCGCGCACGTTACCCTTACTCTATCAGAGCTGTTGCGTAGATACTATTATTTTCAAGATATGAATAACATTCATGGTACTTCTACAAGTTTTCTTAATTTATTCTAATATTACACTTGTAAATTGACTGATTTGAATTGAAATCCATAGAAATAGTATCCCCGGATAAGCATGCAAAATTTCATCTTAATATCTTGCACTGGGGAGATACTATTCACAATTAACTAATTTTACATGTTAATCGCCCATGTGTCGGTCGGCCTAAGACACCCGGTATATATATATATATATATATATATATATATACCGGGTGTTCACTTTTTTTATAGGACATAGGAAATACAATGTTAAAATTTTCATTATACGATAGTTCGTTCCCTATGAATTTTAGAACAAAAATGTAAATACAAAAAATGTTCAGAATTAAAAACTGCATCGAACAAGCTTCAATTTATTGATATAATTCGTTCCTGTCATGAAATAAACGTAAAATAAAATTTATAATTTTTAGCTATTTACAGTGTGCCATGGAAAACAAAACATACAATTCAAACAGTCGTACTGTTTGAGTTTGACAGATGACATTTGTTATTGTCGTAAAGATTTAATAGTTATTGCCCTCATTTAAATTATTTATCAGTAATTATGGATACATTTACTATCTCTGAAAAAATTCAATGGATAAAATGGTATTTGGCTGGAAATTCGTTAAATCAAGTGAGAGATTTATTTAGTGCATTATATCAGGTCCGGCCTATTCCTGCACTTGGGACTATTAGCAGAATTATAAACCTGTTTAATGAAACAGGAAGTGTTATTCCTCTTTGTAATAACTTAATGACAATGACAAATGTTTTGTTTTCCATGGCACACTGTAAATAGCAAAAATTATAAATTTTATTTTACGTTTATCTCATGACAGGAACGTATTATATCAATAAATTGAAGCTTGTTCGATGCAGTTTTTAGTTCTGAACATTTTTTGTATTTACACTTTTGTTCTAAAATTCATAGGGAACGAACAATCGCATAATGAAAATTTTAACATTGTATTTCCTATGTCCTATAAAAAAAGTGAACACCCGGTATATATATATATATATATATATATATATATATATATATATATATATATATATATATATATATATGTTTCTTTTCGACTGATTAACTTTTTCAATCATTTGTCTAATCGTGAATATGTGGTCTTGAGTTCCTCTATTTGCTCTGAATCCACATTGTGTATCTTCTATCTTGTTTTCAATCTCATTTCTTATTCTTTGTTCTAGGATTCGTGCATAAACTTTACCTGGAACACTAAGTAGCGTTAGTCCTCTATAATTTTTACAATCCTTTGGGTCTCCCTTTTTAAAAATGGGTGTTATTATGCCAATCTGCCAGTCCGTGGGTGTTGTTCCTGTTTCCAGGGCATCATTCATTATTTTGGTTCGAATTATCTAATATAAAAAATTATAACAATGTCCATGAATTTCAAAATATATGCAAACTTGCAAATATAGTATTATGTTTCCCCCATTCTAATGCTGCTGTAGAACGAGTATTCACAATGTGCGTAGATATCAAAACAAAAAAAAAGAAACAGACTGAACACAGTTACTTTAGCAGCACTGCTTCGAGTGAAATTAGATTTAAAAAATACCAAAAATAGTTCTGTGACTATGAATTTAACGATAATCATTATCGTTTATTTAAGAATAAAGTTTATTAACACGTTATCTATTTTTTTTATTATTTGTTAATGGCCGATTGCATCAAGGACATTTAAAATATAAAATATACGTGAAATGAAAAATATAACACCTGTTATTTTTATCTGTACTGTTTTTAAACTATTTTGCCATAATGACCGTTAATATAAACAAGTGATTAAGCGTGATTAACGAGCATTTGATTAGCATTGTTTTATTTCTCGCAATCGTTTATGGATTATTTTAGAGAAAAATACTTGAAATAAAAATTACAGAAAAGCTAGTTGCACAAGTCTTTTATTTGAAGCATTTTTCTCTACAATAAGCCATTAACGATTGAGAGAGATAAAACTATGCTAATCAAATGCTCGCCAATCATCCTTAATTATCTTTCATTCTAACATTTGTTTTAGACAGTAACTTTTGTGCAATCGACCATATAGTTTTCAAGCATAATAATAAATAATTTAACAATTATTTAATTTTGCAAATTAAATTGCTTGGTTTCTTTGTTATACATTATATTTATAACTAAATGTCAGATATTTTTGTGATATTTATTAGAATTAATCTCTTGTTTTTGTACGAGTAATAGTTTATTTGTTATAAAATATATTATTACAAGAAATGTTTTGTGGTTTTTATTTATATTATTCTCAAAAACATTGATTTTCCCGCGTCTTTTATTATAAATTTGGAAAAAAATATGTAGGGAAACGTAGGGACTTTTTACATTTTCTGTAGGGACATCAACATTTTTTATTTGGCAACACTACAAACAAAACGAAATCATCGTGGTAAAATTGTCAAAAACGGTCTTGCAAATTGTGTTAAATTATTGTGTTTAACTGTAATTGAAAAAATATGGACAGTATCACAGAAGACAGTATACCTTCTACACCACTAGAAATAACGAAAATCGCTGATGCTACTACATATGGTTTATTACCGCAAAAGTCTAAAAATTTCTATGACAAAGCATACCAAAATTTTATGGACTGGCGTATTAAAATGAAGACAAATTCGTATTCAGAAAATGTATTGTTAGCATATTTTACTGAATTAGGTGAAAAATACAAATCATCTTCATTATGGTCTTTTTACTCCATGATAAAAGCAGTATTAAAAATGAACCACGATGTAGACATAGAAAAGTATGGGAAACTACGCTCATTTTTGAAAAGAAAATATGAGGGATATGAAGTTAAAAAATCTAAAACCTTAACACCATTTGAAATCAAGAAATTTATAACAGAAGCACCTGATGATTTTTATCAAAAATTATTATATTTAAGGTCGTACTGATCCTAGGAATTATGGGGGCATGTCGTTCTATTGAGCTTTATGAAATGAAGATTGAAGACGTTAAGGATTTGGAAACAACACTTTTGATAACAATACCGAAAACAAAAACTAAAGTTGTAAGCACTTTTGCTGTCACAGATCAATTTTATAAAATTGTAAAAAAATATACAGATCTTCGGCCAACACATGTTCAAATCAACTCGTTTTTTTTTTCTGAACTACCAAAAAGGAAAATGTACCATTCAAAGAATTGGAAAGAATAAATTCGCACTAATGGGAAAACAAATAGCAGCGTATTTAAAATTGCCAAATCCCGAACAATATACAGGTCATTGTTACCGGAGATCTTGTGCAACATTATTCGTTGACGGAGGTGGCGATATAACTGGTTTAAAACGTCACGGGGACTGGAAATCCTCAACCGTAGCAGAAGGCTACCTTGACCAATCAATCAAAAATAAATTAAATACTGCAGAAACTATAGCAAAACAGATGATCAATTCAGTACCGTCTACTTCTACTGCCAATACAGTTAATGCCGATAATACAACAACTCTAGAAAATAATGTTAATCACACTCTAAACTACAACATACCGTCATCAATTCAATTTATTAATTGTAATAATATAAACTTTCATATCAATTAGATGTAAATTAATTAGGTAAATAGATGTAAAAATTTATAGATAATATAAAAATTAACTACTTTTTATTAAATTAGTTGTATATGTTAGTCGTATATAAAGTATAGTATACAACTCGCTATAATGGCTATTATTACCTCGGATGATTACAAGCCTTGCTCGCTCGGGTTGCAAACTTCATCCTCGGGAATAAGAGCATCCATTATAGCGTCGTTGTATAATATACTATTTTATTTAAGGCGGATTCATGCAGCCATTTACATTTAATTAGTGTTGGCAAAATGGAAATTTTCCAAAAAGAAATAATAAAATCTTTATTGACCGTACGTCAAAGGCGAGGTTCAGCCAAGGGCTGTTCTTCCACCTAACCCGTACAATGATTATAACAGATTTTTATAAGTCAACAAAGTATTTTGTTTACAAAAATTAAATTTAAACAAAGATCAACAAAAAATAAAACGCATAGAAAAAGGAAAAAGGCACAGGTCGTATAGGTGTAATGAAATCGGAAAGCCATTACAAACCATGAATTATACAAATTTTTACATGATATTTGAAAGAACCATAAGCAAGAGATTTTAAATTTTCAGGTAAAGCATTATATAAAGATGGTGCTAGATATGAAGAAGCTGCCTTGAATTTAGATTTTCTGTAGGATGGTACTAGGAACAAATCTTTTATTCGTAGCGTATAATTATATTGCTTAGGAACTAATTTATTCGTTAAATAATGTGGATGTTAATTTTACTTTGTGTACGAGACAGAGATAGAAGGATTTCATGCGATCGTCTATGGTATTCATTTTAGCACGTATTCGGTACTGAGATATATGATCGTACTTACACCGTAAACAAAGCGTAAGCAGTAATCTAAAATCGGCAAGATTAATGTATTAACCAGACGTAATTTAACCTCGATGCGTAAATCATGTCTGAACTGATACAAATGTCGCATTTTAAGTCTAGCACAAATTTCAGATTCTCGTCCACAGTCAGACCTAATATTTTTACACAAGAACTTCTTTTAAGAGGCACGCCATCTAACGGTATGTTCTGTGTTATATGGGTGTAATTACCTATAACAAGAAGGGATGATTTGCTAGCGTTTATTCTTAAACTGTTTTTGTCCACCTATAGCACAATTTTTTCCAGTTCGTCGTTAACTATATTAATTTGTTCATTTGACGTAAATGGATCAATAGATGCTATGAGTAGAGTGTCATCAGCGTAGGAATGAACTTTGCAAAAATTGAAAGCAGATGGCATGTCGGCTACATATATTAAGAAAAATAATGGCCCTAAAATAGACCCTTGCGGTACGCCGCACTGTAGAGGAAACAATGTCGAACTAATTATATCTAAATTTGAAGACTTGCATACTTGTTGTTCTGTTACAAAGGTAATTATAACACCATCTCACTGCGTCATCGGAGAAGTTATAGTTTTTCAGTTTAGAGAGAAGTATACTATGATTCACCATATCAAACGCTTTTGAGAAATCTATTTGTATTAAAAGGGAGATTTTAGAATCATCGTAGTTTTTCAATAACATATCAACTACATTTAAGAGGCATGTATTTGTGCTATGTCCAGTTCTAAACCCAGACTAATTTTCTGGCAAAATGTTATTCTCCTTACAGTATTCTAAATTTTAATTATAGCACACACTCTCGAGAACTTTAGACAACGCCGGAAGAATACTTATAGGGCGCATGTCGTCAAAAGTAGAACAATCTTTATGTTTCACTAACGGTTTTACAATTGCGGCTTTCCACACATCAGTCACCTCACATTCAAGAATACAAGTATTCACTATGTGTGTGATATAGTCCTTGATTACAGGTAAAATAATTAGGATCATTTTCAGAGATATATTGTCTGAACCTACAGCATTAGATTTTTGTAGAATGTTAACCACTGTCTCACTGTCCGTACACTTAAAATTAAATGGTTGATTAGATTTCTCCATAGACATATTGTTCAAATAATCTACCGTATTAGGGTTAATAAAAAAAAGTAAGTACAAATAACGAAATATACTAAATAAATACAATTTATGTTTGATTTAGATATTAGAATGGTTGTACAATATTGTTCTGCGTCGTCCTACGAGAATAACTCTTTGAGACGTAAAAATAAATTTTTTGTTTGTATTATTATGGCTCAAGATGTGAGGGAAAGATGGTATAAGGCAATAAA
Organism: Harpalus rubripes; assembly: GCA_963082715.1. Taxonomy (NCBI): domain Eukaryota; kingdom Metazoa; phylum Arthropoda; class Insecta; order Coleoptera; family Carabidae; genus Harpalus; species Harpalus rubripes. The sequence goes on along the minus strand of OY720462.1, from coordinate 38,534,400 downwards.
TACTCCAGAAGTTTTGAAGACTACGTTTGGTTTCAAGCGTAGTTTCAAAACACAATGACATAAACGTCAAAAGTAGTTCCATTTTTGCTCGGTAGATGTCACTACGACCGCAAAACTGGTACGTCATTCGAAATTTTATATAAACAAACTTTAAAAAATTATTACTGTAAAACTAGAAACTTGTGTCATAAAATATATATTTTCGTAAGTAGTTTTAAATGTACTTTCAGAAAAAAATAAAATGGAAAATGTGGTATTACCCCATTGTGCTACCGACTTTGTCTAATAAATATTGCCCATAAGTATCAGGCTTAGAGAGTTTTTGGGATATTCTTTGTAACATCGTTTTTAACACCTAAATGTTTCATATTGTTCCAAAGTTTATTGGAATCATTAATATTTTTATTAATTTCATATTATAAGATGGCCTGTTTTTCTCTACGAATTGCAGCCGTGGTTACGAATTGCAGCCGTGGTCCAACAATGAAAATTTACCGGGAATATTTCTTTACTGCTAATGAAAGTTTTCAATATAAAGACCGATTTGAGGAATAGAAAAAAACCTATAGCACATAATAAAAAATACGTACGATTACAAGTCCTTCTGCTAAGTTGGTTGTCCGATCACTGACGATGTCTTCTGACTCTCATACTGCTGTTCTATTCGGCTGGAAAGAAATTTCATATTCACAAACTTCCAGAAGTTTTCTGATGTACGGCGGTATAAATTTCATTATGAATACTGAAACACAAGTTTATTTTTTATTAAAAGATTTTCTGTTGTACGTTAAAGTTAGATATTTATATGTACTTACTTTATAAATATCGAATGTTGAAAACACAGTAACATGTATTGAATTCTACATGATAGCTAACGTGTATAACTGTAACAAACAAACAAACAACCACAACACTTGCCAACCAACTCAACCTACAAACACCGGCACAGAACAGTGAACGTGAAAGATAATGTGATGATGATGTTGACCTTGCCAATCAACTGCAGCTGCAGCCTGCAGCTGTAAACATGTTAAGAATGCTAACAGTGTTGCCAAATGCACATACAATATTTCATTCATTTAAAATTGATAAAATAAGATTTGATAAAATGAAACAACTATTAATATTTGCACTTTTAAATTAAATATGAATTAAAAACAATAGGTATGGTTACACTATACTAAAAGAACGATTAAAATGCAGTATGTGGTTCGCGCTCAGTAACTAGAAAGTTTGAATGAGATATCTGAATGACATTCCAGTTGCATACATATAAATTTAAAAGTTTATTGTCACGTTTATTTATTTAAGGTGAAGTGTAAAAACCAGAGATATTTATAACTAAAATAAAAGTTTATTAAACGATAAATAAATAAGAAAAATAACGAACACTGAATAAACAAATATAAACTATAGGGATAATGTTCCGAATAATGGACCTTTCCAATTTAAAGAGACAGAAGATATGCGCAATGGGGATCTGCGCATAGTAAGAACAACTGAGATCTATGGCGTTTGATTCTAAAACATTTAAACGTAAAATGTGAGAATATCTCGGATAACTTTAAAAAATCTTATCGAAATAAGTTACAAAAGCTTTTATTGAAGGTAAAATGCCTAATGATGCAAATTTTCACTGAGAATACGGATATTTTAATGACTGCAATATTTTTGACGTTTCGTTTGACAGCCCAACTGGCAGTTGTTCGCGCCATTTTCTTACTATTTGCAGCGATAGAAAGAGATAGTCGTTAAATTGAAAAGGTCCATTGTATTCTTCGCCAACTATTATGTATTCGTATTCGAAATCGTCGAATACAGGAATACAATAATACGAATAATAAACCATGTAATTTTGGGCTGCAAAATAATTTAAGAATAAGTAACTTTAAATTTATTAAAAATTTTATAGTTAATTATTTTAGATGGTACATATTTATCAATACAGGAGTAAAATATTCTATAAAACGTAAACATCATTTGCTCAACATTCTTATTACAAAATAATGCTTCCCAATGAACCTTTTCAATTTAAAGAGATAGAAGATATGCGCAATGGGGATCCTGCGCATAGTAAAAACAATTGAAATCTATGACGTTTGGTTTGTGTCTAAAAAATTTACACGTAAAATGTGAGAAAAATATTTGACAACTTTAAAAACATCCCGAAAGAAGTTACAAAAGCTTTTATTGGAGCTAAAATGTCTAACGATGTAAATTTTCACCGAGAATACATTTATTTTAATCACTGCAATATTTTTGACGTTTCGTTTGACAGCCCAACTGGCAGTGTTCGCGCCATTTTCTTACTATTTGTAGCGATAGAAAGAGATAGCCGTTAAATTGAAAAGGTCCATTACAGTTATTCAAGTCAGAATTTATTAGGCTGTAGTGAGCTGATTTAAATTTATGCATTGTCCGTTTGTTTATATGTAGTAGGGCAAATTGATCAAAAAACAAAAATATATTCAGGGTTGGATGATGATTTTCATCAAGTTTACTAAAGGGACTGTAACATTGGCCGCGTTCAGCAAAGTACAGCGGTACAAGGTGTCTGACTATATAATTAAATAAAGATAGTATCACTATCAGGCGTTTTTTTTACAGCCGGCGGGCGAGAAAACTGGCAAATAGCCCGGCGGGCGTAATGTTCAATTTTACGCCGTGGTAACTAGATATAAACAAACAATATTGATTCAGTTGTGCATTAAATAATTTAAATATTAAGAACTACAACATCGAAATCAAAAACATGGTTATTCTGTTTTCATTTTATAATTGACATGATATTTTTTTCGCTTTGTGAACAAGTAGGCAGAATTTATTTCCCTATCTAAATCAACGCTATGTTCTTACGTGAATGAACTATTGGGATATGTAAATAAGAATGCGTACCTTGTGGCTTTGTAGCTAAAACAAAGGAACTATTTTATTTGATTCGTATGCTTTTACATGGACGCTTAGTTTATTTAGGATGACACTGAAAAACTGGCCACTCAAAATATTTTTTTACGATTATTTTTTAATTTTCTTGATATATTTGTAAACTAGACTTAGGGGCTCACAAATCATAGAATTTGGCATGATGATAGCGCTTCCCGTTGAACCGGTTGAAGCGCTACCATCATACCAAATACCATGACATCTGAGCCCCCTAAGCCTAGTTTACAAATATATAAAGAAAATTAAAAAATAATTATAAATAAAAAAGTTATTTCGACTGGTTCGTTTTTCAGTGTCCCCCTGTATAGCGGAAAAATAAATAATAGCAATAATATTTACAATTAATTAAAACTACTATTATTTATGGTCAAACTGACCCTAAAGGGGACATCAGACGTATGCACGTATCTGCAACTGTTTTGACAACAGACGTACGCAAAGTTGCAAGAAATATAGATTTTTTTTAGTCTCAACATTGATACACATGATATTTAATTCTTATTGTCATATTTTAAAGTTTGAAACTTTTATTTGCATTTACACGAATAATATCAGAAATGAACATCAAATTATTAGCTGCTACTACGTTATTTAAAATATGGATGCCTCGTATTCCACAGAGCTTCTTCTTTTCTTACGAGATCAATCAGAGTTTGAAAAAATTCGTCTGATTTTATTTCAACTCCAGCTCTTTCAGCCATTTTTAATGTCAAACAGTTTAAGGATTTTTACTTCCTACGCCCCTTTACTACGCATGCATATCTTGATAGTTGCAGGTACGTGTGACTAGTTTTCGAACAAGATGTAAAACTAGTTGCAGAAAAATTGTCGCACTATCACACGTCTAAAGTTGCAAAAACGCTTGAAGTTGCAGAAAATGTTTGACAGGTTGCAGATACGTGCGTACGTGTGATAACCCCATAAAGGGGGTATCAGACATATGCATGTATCTGCAACTGTTTTGACAACAGTTGCTGCAACTTGCAACCTACGTTATCAGATGTACGCAAAGTTGCAAGAAATACAGAATTTTTTTAGTCTCGTCGTTGGTACACATGATATTTAATTCCTGTTGTCATTTTTTAAAGTTTGAATCATTTATTTGTATTTAGACGAATAATATCAGAAATGAACAACAAATTATTAGCTGCTACTACGTTATTTAAAATATGGACGTCTTGTATTCCACAGAGCTTCTTCTTTTCTTACGAGATCAATCAGAGTTTGAAAAAATTCGTCTGATTTTATTTCAACTCCAGCTCCTCCAGCCATTTTTAAATATTTTGTACTGTTTGCCAGCTGTTTACAAACAAATGTCAAACAGTTTAGGGATTTTTACTCCCTAAGCCCCTTTACTACGCATGCGTATCTTGATAGTTGCAGATACGTGCGACTAGTTTTCGAAAAAGATGAATAACTAGTTGCAGGAAAATTGTCGCACTATCACACGTCAAAAGTTGCCGAAACGCTTGAAGTTGCAGAAAATATTTGACAGGTTGCAGATACATGCGTACGTGTGATAACCCTATAAGAAGAAACTAAACTGTGAAGTTATTCTAACGAGTACTAACTAAAGTATTTAAAATATTAAAATGAAAAATAATTAATCTACTGCTTCACTATTAAACAAGTAAATATACTTTACTTACCTAAAATAATAATAATAATAATAATAATAATAATAATAAACCCCGAAAGAAAGGTTAAATACAAGAAGAATCAAAGAAAAACTACTGACGTCAATGATACGCTTATGGAAATTAAACAAAAATGTTTCTTTGTCGAAAGTTTGACATATGGTGCACAGCGCTATCTCTACGAAGTGATATATCCCAATAATATTAAATTTAGGTGCATGGTGCATGCTAAAATATCACCGCCTATGACACAAGCGCATAAGCATTTAACATGCATAGACTTATTGCTGGCAAAATATCCAAAAGAACATGTTAAATAAATGGGGTTAATTATGTTTGGATATTAAGAAAAGTTTTGTGCGCTATGTTAGGTTATTGTAGTTATATTTAGAAGAATATAGTATTTCAGTCTATAAATTAACGTTACATGGTGTAAATTTTGTACAGCATTATAAAACAAAACACGTTGAATATTTAAGTTATAACCGGTGATGTTGTTTTAGCGTGAACCAACATTTCGTATTAAGTACACATAAGAGTTCTCACAAACGTCAAAATAGAGAGCGTGACGGCTCGACATTCCAATTTATCCATTGCAACGAAACACACAACACAAACTTCAAAATGCCGTGTAAAAAAATATTTTGTAGATCAAGTTGAAAATTGGCATTTGTTACTGACACACTTGAAACAACATCAAAACAAACTATTTCATTGATATCAAAGCCTACTCTATATTCGGCCGAGAACTTTTCACCTTACCCTTACGCGACTTTGACAAGTGCTTGTAGGGCCCCACAAGGTTACCAAGTATATAGCTTGTGTACCTTGCCTGTGTTGCCAAATTAATATAAGCGTAAAACACAAGCACAAGCTGCATACTTGGCACCCATGTGGGGCCCTACAAGCACTTGTTAAAGTCTCGTGTCCGCCCGCGCCTCAAGCGGCATCATTGCCTGCACAATTTTTTAAAATTTGTTTGGAACCACTTGTCAGGAAACTTGGTCTTTGTAATAAAATACATTTACTGAAAATTGACAGCTTTTATTATTTTCGACACAAAATTACATTCTATTTTTATAACTAACAACACTATGGTTACGATATTTCTATGGATCTGTCATTATGACAATTGTTATGACAGTTTGTCATTATGACAGATACAAATGACACAAATACATAGCAAACATATCGATCATTGATCTGTGTATCTTTAACACCACTTTAGGGGCGGCCCGGATAAAATTCGACTTGACTCCTTTTAAGGTTCACTCTAATATACATAGGTACAGTGAAAAATTTACGTACGCATGTGCCTTGAAGCCAAAATGAGATATAACGTTCACGCTTGTATTTTGACGTTATGTGGAAACTCTGTTAACATGTCACCAGATACAGTTTTTTTTTTTATTACATACATATCAAGTGGAATAATTTCCTTTACTATGAGTGATCATATGTGTTTTGAGAGTAGAATTTTGTTTAAACGATTTTTCACAAATAGAACACTGAAATTCTTTAATGTCACTATGAATTTTCATATGTGTTAATAAATTATATTTTTGCGTAAATTGTTTATTGCATATCGTACACGTATAGTCTTTTTTTCCACTATGAATTTTCATGTGCTCTTTTAAATTAAAATTTCGTGAAAATGTTTTATTACATGTTGGACACTTATGTTTGGGGAAACTACAATTTTCTTCCAGCGGTTCTTCTTTAATAAAAATCTTATTACTTTCTCGAATATGCATTTTCATATGTGTTTTTAGATTACTTCTTTGTATAAATTGTTTATTGCATATTGTACATATATGGTCTTTTATCCCACTGTGAATTTTCATATGGCTGTCTAAATTATATTTCTGTGTAAATAATTTATTGCATGTTGGACAGTTATACTTTTGCTCATACTTTTTATACTCTTTTTCTCCACTATGAATTTTCATATGTTCTTTTAAACGATAATTTGTTAAGAATGCTTTTTTACATAAAGTACATTCAAACTCCTTAATACCTTCATGTAATTTCAAATGAACTTCTAAGTTCCGCTTGGCTCTATAGTACTTATTACAGATATGGCAATGGTATTCTTTTATTCCAGTATGCATTTTGATATGCCTTTCTAAGTTCGCCTTCCAATTAAAACTTTTATTACATATTGCACAACAAAAACGTTTGGAATTAATATTTTTAGTTTCCCGAATATCATTATTTTTAGTATCAGTTGTACATTCTTCCTCCTTCTTTATACTTTGCAGAACATTTTCATAAACCTCTGCGTCCTGGGGATTTTCTTCCAGTGGTTCTTCTTTAATATATACTTCATCAAATTTTTCATAATTTGTTAGTGCTGTATGTGGCTCGATTTCGCTTCTGCTCTCCATAACTGATTCTTGATCAGTGAAGGTTCGTTTCACAAATATGGAAGTGGTGCACACAAGAATTCTCCTCAACTTGATAATTTATTATCTGAAACATAAATTTTCATTCTTATGAGACAAATTTATTTTATTTTGTTTCAAGTAATCATATAACTAAATAATGGCAAATGAAATATTTCAACTTTTTCATAATTATCTAAAGGACGAATTTTTCATTTTATGTTCAATGTGCAGAATACATATACTCAGGTGCAGCGAGCTGTTATTTATGATTTTATTTTTAATTATCTCGACAACTATAAGAGCTACGAAGTCGGTTAATTCAACAAAAATGGCTAGTCTAGTTTATCCAGAATTAAAGAATTTTATATTAATGGTTACATTTAGTTGGTAAACCATTAAAACACTAAATACCGCAAAAAATTGGGTGCGGAAAGCTATATTTATAGAGATTTTGGCATTTTTTCTAAAAAAAATAGGTTAGATGAACTACATATATTTCCAAGTTTAAATAGGTACTTACGCTTTCATACGAATAATACTGTTTCAGTTAATGTATATTTGCAAAATTATGTCTTATTTTCCTTCGTTTCCTCTGAGAGCCGAGCGATGTCGAATGTATGTGCCTGGTGTGCGTTAAGTATTATTTTTCTAAAACTATTATAATTACCCCTTAACCTTAAAATTAATTTTAATAAAAACTAGATACGTAGTTATTTAACTCCGTTGACCGGGAAGTCATATTAAAAATTAATAATAGATGGAGTCTAAGGTTAAATTTAACTAACCTTAGACTCCATCTATTATTAATTTTTAATATGACTTCCCGGTCAACGGAGTTAAATAACTACGTATCTAGTTTTTATTAAAATTAATTTTAAGGTTAAGGGGTAAGTATAATAGTTTTAGTTAAATTTAACCTTAGACTCCATCTATTATTAATTTTTAATATGACTTCCCGGTCAACGGAGTTAAATAACTACGTATCTAGTTATTATTAAAATTAATTTTAAGGTTAAGGGGTAATTATAATAGTTTTAGTTAAATTTAACCTTAGACTCCATCTATTATTAATTTTTAATATGACTTCCCGGTCAACGGAGTTAAATAACTACGTATCTAGTTTTTATTAAAATTAATTTTAAGGTTAAGGGGTAAGTATAATAGTTTTAGTTAAATTTAACCTTAGACTCCATCTATTATTAATTTTTAATATGACTTCCCGGTCAACGGAGTTACATAACTACGTATCTAGTTTTTATTAAAATTAATTTTAAGGTTAAGGGGTAAGTATAATAGTTTTAGTTAAATTTAACCTTAGACTCCATCTATTATTAATTTTTAATATGAATTCCCGGTCAACGGAGTAAAATAACTACGTATCTAGTTATTATTAAAATTAATTTTAAGGTTAAGGGGTAATTATAATAGTTTTAGTTAAATTTAACCTTAGACTCCATCTATTATTAATTTTTAATATGACTTCCCGGTCAACGGAGTTAAATAACTACATATCTAGTTTTTATTAAAATTAATTTTAAGGTTAAGGGGTAATTATAATAGTTTTAGTTAAATTTAACCTTAGACTCCATCTATTATTAATTTTTAATATGACTTCCCGGTCAACGGAGTTAAATAACTACGTATCTAGTTTTTATTCAAATTAATTTTAAGGTTAAGGGGTAAGTATAATAGTTTTAGTTAAATTTAACCTTAGACTCCATCTATTATTAATTTTTAATATGACTTCCCGGTCAACGGAGTTAAATAACTACGTATCTAGTTTTTATTAAAATTAATTTTAAGGTTAAGGGGTAAGTATAATAGTTTTAGTTAAATTTAACCGTAGACTCCATCTATTATTAAGGTATTATTTTTGTCAGGATTTTTTAAAAATTTCTTAAAAAATACGTGTGCGTTAGGTATTGTTTTTGCCAGGATTTTTTAAAAATTTCTTAAAACATTACTGTGCGTTAGGTATTGTTTTTGTCAGGATTTTTTCTTATAATTTCAGGTTAAACTGCATTTTTTCTAAAATATCTATTAATAATTACTTTTGTACCCCATTTTTTGTGTTTTAATGTAGTATTTTACTGAAAAGTGTATTGTGTCTTATTAACAAGCATTTCCAGTTTTCATTTCATTGCAAAAAACACAACTTTAGTATAGGTAAAGTTACACTCTCCACGCCAGCAATGAGTGCCCGTGAGGTGACGTTTGGTAAGCGCCCGCACGGTACAAATATTTCATCATTACCGATATCTGTGTACAAAGCAGATTGGCACACCCAGCAATGGGTAATAAGCCGATATGATATTCCGCGCTCCCATTTTGTGTTTCCTTATTATATTTTAGCTAAAAAAGACATTACAAATTGGAATTTCTACTATTCTGGATAAACTAGAATCCAGCCACAAAAGTTATCCTATATTAGGATACCATTTTAGTAACGCATTGTTTATTCAGAAGAAATGTATAGGTCACTAGATTCAGACAAATATGTAAATTCTGCAGTTTTTTTTTGTTTTATGCAAAACATCTTAAGGCCTTATCACACTACAATCATATCTCTGATTCTTTTTCGCTGACTTATTTTGTATGATCAACTCGAGCTATCACACTGCAATTTCTAACAACCGTTTTCTCTGACTTTTAGTGGATTTTCTTACTTGAAGTTGGTTATGATATAGTTTCTTTAATGACAACATATTTCAAATTTGTTTCACATTTCAGATTATTTCAAATAAAATGAATGAAAACTATGAAAAATAATGCAATTGTGGGCAAGCATAATAATTTTATGCGCATCAAACAAAGGTATTAAGGAGTTTGAATGTACGTTTTTGCAGTTATCTTTTAGTCTGTAAAGTTACATTCTTGTACTTCTGAGAAAGTTGCGCATGCGCGGTGAAGAAGTCAGCGATAAATAGTCAGAGGAAATGAAACCGAATCCATTTCATCTGACAACAGTATCCATGACTTCCTTCTAGCTATTACACTGGAGTAAGTCAGCGATATGAACCGAAGTCATGGATAATGCGTGACAAGTCAGAGATACTACTTCTAGTGTGATAAGGCCTGAAGTATGAAATAATTGTAATTTTAATTTGTACTTTTTTAGGGCACTTTCTTAAGCTCTTTCGAATGGCGATACTCATTTTTTTATCACTATTGGATTTCAAGCTACAGCAGTGTTTTCCAAAGATTTTTCCTCACGCCTCCCTTCAAGCTTTAAAAATTATTCGTACCCCCCCAACTCCGCCTGTTCCAGTAGTTTTTGAATCCGAAATAATTAATTAATTTCCTTTCACGGCCCCCTTGGAAAATTTCGCCCCCTCCTCAGGTCCCACTGTTTGGAAAACACTGAGCTACACTATTTACTAACCTTAGAATTGCCCATTAAATAAGCCAATAAGTGTACCTTCTGTTACCTTTTTGTACACTGCAATAAATACTCTGTCTTTCATTGGACAAAATTAAAAGTTTTTTTTTAAATGTTTCAAAAACTTGTTAACAAAAACGAAAATAAAAAGTGGTCCGTTTTCATTTATTGTACCTGAATGTATAATAGCACTTTTACGTTACAAAAGCGCACTCTGTTTAATTAAAATATGACTGAAGTTTGCAGCCGACGCCAGAAAATCAAATGAGGCTAGTGAATTAAGATAATGTTTATTTATGAAAAGAAAGTCTCGCAATGGCTAATTTTGACGCGTGCGAAAAAAGTCTTATAAATTAGTCCTTTATACTAATTTTGGTTACCTGAACCGACATTTATTTCCTGAACCTGAACCGTAAATACACGGTTCAGGTGCTTGTTTAACAGCACTGTTTTTGAAACATTTTAAATAAAACTTAATTTTATCCAATAGAAGACAGATTGTCGCAGTTTACAAAAAAGTAACAGATGGGCTTATCTGTTTACTTAATGATAATTATTATCAAACATGAAATTGTAAGGTTAGTAAATACTGTAGCTTGAAATCCAATAGTGATAAAAAATAGTATCCCCATTCGAAAGACCTTAAAAAATGCCCAAAAAGAAATGCAAATCAAAAACTAGAATTATTATAGTATCCCCAGTCGAAAGTCCTTAAAACGTGCCCTAAAAGAAATGCAAATCAAAAACTAGAATTATTTCATACTTTGATATTTTGAAAAAACAAAAAACTGTAAAATTTACATATTTGTCGGTATCTAGTGACCTATGCATTTCGTAGCTCTTAGGCTTGATTTACGTTAGCGGTACAAGGACCCATTTACATCTACGTTTACGGTACAATGACGACCCTTTGATATTTACTGATTTACATACCGTCATTGTACCGCTAATGTAAATCAAGCCTTATAGTTTATAGAGATAATTAACAAATATAATTTTTTTTTAAATTAATGACCCGTTTACATTGCACCTTTATATTTAAACATTGTTTTCAGCTATACTACATAATATTGCAGTTTTGACCACTGGATGATTGTGATTGGTCCTCCTGTGATAATACATTATATTAATTCGATCCCTGTGGGGCACTCTCCACGCCAGCAATCAGTGCCCGTGAGGTGACGCCTGGTAAACGCCCGCACGGTACAAATATGTCATCATCATTACCGACATCTGTGTACAAAGCAGATTGGCACACCCAGCAATGAGTAATACGCCATGATGATATATTTATTTATTATTTCGTCGTGGAAAATTATCTTATTTCACTCATATAATTTGACGTCAAACTATGTGAATTGATGCGAATCATTGATATCATTCATTGCAACACCAGTAAAAACTAAATACGTACTTCAGTGAAATTTTAGAATATTATCACACTTTATCCGATTTTCGAACTAAATTACTAAAAAAATATACTTACGATATAGGTGGTTTATGGTTTTCTATGTAAAGAAGACGTTTATAAGAACCTGTCTTCCTAAACAAATGTTAAACTTAAACTAAGCAGTGGAAGAGAGAAGAAATGATGTTTGGAAATGTAGAAACATCTGTGGAATACTGCAAGTATAATAAAGCAATATTAGCAAATGATAAATAATTATAAATCAAGATATAAATATTTGCATAAAACATACTTTGCAATTTGAAATCTATCAAATAGCCAACGTATTTTTTTAATACTTCAATTCTGTAGAGGTTAGTCATATCATTGATCTTCTATACTTTTACCACTTTTACACTGGTATTATAATCAATGGTTGGTATTGGTGTTAATATTGCAATTTGTATTATAGATGGCACTGTAGTTTAAGGCTTGTTTACACAATTTTTATGTGTAATGGGAGCGTTTGGGCAAAGCTTATCGCAGATGGCACCAACGGACTAGCGTACTTAGAGTACCTTTATAACTAGGGTATGGCCATGACGTGGCTCACCTTTCGTCCGCCATTACCGGCCAATCTGTTATATGTGTTGTTCTTGCGCAAATTATTATGTATTTTCGTGGCAATTTGTTTTATTTTGATGAAAAACGCATTTAATTATCATTTTAATATGTATTTAAAGTGTAAGTAATATTTTTATTTTATTTACTTGTGTAGTTTGTTAAGATCTCATCACGATTACTGACATATTGAAAACAACTAAAAATTACCAATATTAAGCACAATCATTTAAATTTTTAAAGGGTAAGTTTAGAATATATAATTATTTCGTAAATAAGAACTACAGATATTAAATTATATGTGATGATAACAACCCATGTCATATATTCTACATAACCTCTAAATGTATGTCTTAATAATAATTGTGTATCTCTTAAATGAATTAATTTTTATTACCTTTATAAATTCACAGTGTGATAATTTAATATTCTTGTATAATATAATATCACATTTATTACAAATAAATAGGAAAATGAATTACCGATAATGGCGGTGATCTTGGCCCATGGCCATACCCTGGTTATAAAGGTACCCTAAGCGTACTACGCCCGGGAATATTTGAATTCTTCCTCATTCCTTGTATAAATCAATTATTTATCATTATTATAATAAAGTTTTTACCCACTGAATCAAATACATATAATATACATTCAACTAAATTTGTTCGTGATTTGTTCTATGTACTAATATGTAAATCAAGCTTTATACCTTAGTACCTATAATTCATTCCACGAAGAAAATAGTGATGAGAAGATAAGTGCAGTTTGATCTTGTTTTTTGATTGGATAACATTTGGATATGATCCAATCAAACAACAAGACCAAACTGCACCTGTCTTCCCATCACTATTTTCTGACATGAAACGAGGTATAGTACATAGAGAAAGTAATATATACCTATTATTATTTCTTTTTCTATGGTATAGTACACTTAAGGCGATTTCGGGCAACATACCCGTTCAATTCTTCGGATTACTTACGGTTAGTTACGGTATGATATGGTTAATGGTGGCGCCAAAAATCGTTGGTTCACTTGTTGACACCGTGCTTGGTGGTTATGTATATTCTGCGACATTTAAAACTGTCAGAAATAGTGTCTGACAATTAAAATGCATTAACGGAGAAAGATAATTTTTTCCGTATTTGTCCAAAAAAGAGTCAACGAAAATAATGTCACCCTGTTTGACATAAGACCACGACTCCGACTGTTTTGACTTTTGACATTTCAAAAAAAGACATAATAAAAAGATATAGAAAAGGCGATTTCGGGCGACAACCGTTCACTTGCGGTATGTTGCGTTCAGGTACGTTCACACATTCGGGCGCTAGGAACAACATACCCGGTATGCTTGGATCAGTGCTCACAGCTGAACGGGTTTGCGAGTCGGGTCAGCTCTCTATCCACTGTTTCTATCTCTTTTTATCATGTCTTTTTTTGAAATGTCAAAAGTCAAAACAGTCGGTGTCGTGGTCTTTATGTCAAACAGGGTGTCATTATTTTCATTGACTCTTTTTTGGACAAATATGGATAAACTATCTTTCTCCGTTAATGCATTTCAATAGTCTTTGACAGTTTTAAATGTCGCAGAATATACATAACCACCAAGCACGATGTCAACAAGTGAACCAACGATTTTTGGCGCCACCATTGACCATATCATACCGTAACTAATCCTAAGAAGTGAACGGGTATGTCGCCCGAAATCGCCTAAATAGTGAACAGAGAGCTGACCCGACTCGCAAACCCGTTCAGCTGTGAGCACTGATCCAAGCATACCGGGTATGTTGTTCCTAGCGCCCGAATGTGTGAACGTACCTAAACGCAACATACCGCAAGTGAACGGTTGTCGCCCGAAATCGCCTTTAATATTTCAAAACAATATAGGACGCGAGCAGACACGTGGCTCGACGGACCTTGACGTGCTTAGAATCAGCTGATTTGTGTGCGCATGTCATTTTGACAAGAACAATGTCATGTTGACAAGACCAATGGTTTGACTTATTTCGATTTTTAACTGCTAAAATGTTATTATTTTTAATTTCATGTATTTTACTTAAGTCAAAACATTGGTCTTGTCAAATTGTCAATGTTCTTGTCAAAATGACATGCGCACATAAATCAGCTGATCCGAAGCAAGTCAAGATTACTCGAGTCACGTGTCTGCTCGTGCCCTATAATCACAGATTAAACCAAGGAATTGGAATTATTAAAATGTTACAAAGATACGACATAAAAGTAGCAAACTCTAATCTTTTTACCTCCCGTCATACCGTAGGTAAGGGCGGTAATGTTATCGGTCCAAAAATTTGATGATGAGTTTTCAGTGAATAAGCACGAATTAGGGTCCCCACAACACGTTTTTACTATTTTTACAATGATTGTGTGTGTGTGTGTGTCTGTGTGTGGGTCTGTGTGTGTCTGTGTGCGTGCGTGCGTGTGTGCGTGTGCGCGTGTGCGTGCGTGCGTGCGTGTGTGCGTGTGTGTGTGTGTGTGTGTGATGATTTTTTCGTCCACGATAACTTTAATAACAAACTTCCAAATATTTCTATTTTCCGTATTTAAGCTTTCTGCATTCATATAAAGAGTTGATTAGATTTTGGGTACAATTGGATAACCGGAAGTGATACTTTACATAAAGCCCATATAAATATAATCCAAAACTTCTCAATTTTAGTATTTAAGCCTTTTATATCAAGGGGAAAAACATTAGATTTTGGCTAAAATTAATTCACCAGAAGTGATACTTTACTTGAAGCTCTGAACAGATTTTCGTGAAAAATATGTTGATATACTCCAAAACTTGTCAAATTTAGTATTTACGACTTTTATATGAAGAGGAACAACATATTAGATTTTGGATACAATTGATAAACCGGAAGTGATACTTTATTTGAAGCTCTGACAGATTTTCGTGAAAAATAAATTGATAAAATCCAAACCCTTTCTAATTTGGTATTTAAGACTTTTATATTAATGAGAACGACATACTAGATGTTTTCTTAAATTGATAAACCGGAAGTACTACCTTACAGGAAGCTATAAACAGATTTTCTTGAAAAAATACATTAAAATATAATTCAAAACTTCTCAAATTTGGTATTTAAGATTCGTTTATAATTTGAAACAACATTATATTTTGACTATACCAATACGATAAACCGGAAGTGGTACTTAATTTGGAGCTCTTATCAGATTTTCGAGGAAAAACATAAAATATAATCTAAAATTTGGTATTACAGACTTTTCTATTTATTGGAACAACAAATTAGATTTTGTTCACAAACGATCAACCGGAAATGATACTTTGCTTAAAGCTCATTGCTATTTCAAACATGGAATTGACGGGAGGTCATGTGTTGGCCACATCAGATTTTTACAAATGTCAAGGATAAAATTAGAAAAGAATATAATAAAAATTAGTGATGACACGAAAATTCGGCTTTGATACTGATTCCGGCCATTTGATTGAAACTCCGGTTCCGGCCGAATCGTAATATTTTTTTTTATGAAACTTATTTCGGTATAGTACATATTTATTGAAAAAGAACTTTTTTTTGAGTAGCAATTTAAAAAATGTTACTCTAAAATATAATATACTCTGGGTACTCAACATGGTATCAATATTCAAAATTACACTTCGGCAAACTGCGGTGGTGATCAGTGAAAAGTAATTTTACTGCGTTGATTGGAGGCGTGATTGGAGTTACCTAAAGCGCCGCTCTTCATTTCAGAAAATGTGCGTTCGCTCTAAACGCTAGTTGTAGGGCTTGAGAGAAATCACTGAGCTTTTTTGCTTAATTCGGGATACAGTCCGGCATGGTCTTTCCACCAAATAATCAGAATTTCTCTCTATATTATTGGTAAATTCGAAAATGCAAAATAACGAACCATCTGGTGGCCGGAATTCCAGCGATCCGATTTAGCGAAAGGCCGGAATTCCGGTTCCGGTGATCCGGCCAAAAGACGATCCGTGCCATCACTAATAAAAAAGTCATCTACCAAATAAACTGCGCAAAATGTCACAAAACGTACATGGATGAAACCTGTCAACCCTTAAAAAAACGATCAAACAATAACGATACTATCAACATAAATATAATTGGAATTTATAAAGTTTCGGACTAGCAGTCAATATTACAATTTTATCCTCGCTGACATTTCGACTATAAAATAGTCTTCTTCAGGGCTAGAAAGGTCTAGTTGAAGGAAAATATACACATGTGGATAAGCGTAGATACATAATAGACGGACATTTAAAAATATAAATAAATAAATAAATAGTTAAAAATCACAGATCACAAAGTGAAAATCGTCAATTAATAAAAAAAACTTCCCCTAGATGACTAAAATAAACTTTGCTGCATACAATTTTTTTTTAAATGGTAACCGTAAAGCTGTTTTTTACAGAAATATATAAAATTGTAATATTGACTGCTTTATTAATTCCATTCATAACACAGTCGAACATCGTTCTTTGGATAAATATAATTTTAAACAAAAAAAAATGCTGCTCACAGCTCACTGGTGGAATCTTATTGTAATTATTGCAATACAGGTCATACATTTGACTTTGACAACAACAACGTTCACATTGTTGATAAAGTTAATAATAATTGGACCCTATTCTGTAACTCGATGGTTAATTTTTAACCACTGGTTAAAATTTTTAAACAATAGATATTGATTTGACACCTAAAAATCCCTTTTTTTGTTATATGTCAACATACTTTGAAGCCTATTCTATATCTCAGTGGTTAATATTTAACCACTGGTTAAATTTTTTAACCAATCAAGTATATTGACATAATATAACAAAAAAAGAGATTTTTAGTTGTCAAATCTATAACTATTGGTTAAAAATTTTAACCAGTGGTTAAAAATTTTGTCCAATGGATATTGATTTGAAAACTAAAAATTCCTCTTTTTGTTATATGTCAACATACTTGATTGGTTAAAAAAATTAACCAATGGTTAAAAATTAACCACTGAGTTACAGAATAAGCCCCTTTGGGGCCTATTCTGTAACAATAGGTATTTAATTTTTAACCATTGGTTAAAGTATTTAACCAATCAAATATGTTGACATATAATAAAAAGAGGGATTTTTAGTTGTCAAATCAATACCTATTGGATAAAAAATTTAACCAGTGGTTAAAAATTAACCACCGAGTTACAGAATAGGGCTCTTTATTGGTTAAAAAATTTAACCAGTGGTTAAAAATTGACCACCGAGTTACAGAATAGGGCCTATAGGTTACTCAAAAAAAGTTTATAAATTAACCTACAAAAACATAGGACTGTCAAACCATGAAACTGATTTTAAAAACAACCTGGCACAAAGCTTATATCAACACCTCCTGCTCCCATAGGTATATGGAAATAACTCGTTTTTTTTATTCATGACATTTCAAAGAGAACTTTTTAAAAATAGGTTAGTTTTATAAATTTTCATAAAAATATCATTTTTTTTTCAAACGTCGTTGAAATGGCATTTTTTGTAACTTGATTCACAAGGTAGCAATAAATAAATATCCATACAAACTATATAGAATTAGTGAATAAGAAGAAAAGTAATGCGTCTGAAAAAAAAAATTAAATGTGTCATTCGGGATAAAAGTGTCTTTGTGTGCGTCGCATGAAATTGTTCGCTTCGCTCGTCGTGCAAACATTAAATTTTGTTATTTTAATTATCTTTATGAAGATATCTGAAAAAGAAGAGGTTTTAAAAAAGTACACTAGGAATTTACATTAATTTATTTTTACTGGATAACATAAAACCTATTATAAAATAATCTCGAAAATAATATAAAAGAAAATTAAACATAATACAAAATTATGAGAAATAAACAATTTTATAAATTATGGTTGGTACCACAACCCTTGTTGTAACTAAAACGCTATTTGAAGATATGTGAAATTCAAATATTTAATTTCACCCTTATGTTTAAAGAACGATTTTTTAAAAAAGAATATTTGTTTGAATATAAACGACTATTTTAATGCGCATAAAAATTATTATTTTTTCACCAGTGGTTCACAAACTGGAGACCAACTTAGTTATTGTAAATGGAACTATACATTTTTTATTTACTTATTCGATAGATAATTTTATTCTTAATTCAATTATATATATTTATATCCTTACATAACGATATTTTTGAGCAAAATGCATATAAAGTATTTTATTAATCTGATTAAAATTTGGGTATAATAGTCTAGTCAATAAAGGGGTTGTAGAATGCATGGAGGGTGTCACAATTTTTGACTTCAGAACTTTGTTTGGAATCGTTAGGAGGTAAACATACTAAAAGTCCCCAGGCATAAGCGGTGAGCGGGGTGCAGGAGGGGGGGACCGAGAAGGTATCTATGTTTGGTTTGTTCTTATATTTTGAAGACGATGCGCCTTATCAAAAAAGTCGTTATACAGGGTGTAAATGAAATAAGTGCATTAAATTTAACCAGTAATGTAACTCGACGAGAGCAACAATATTCCTTAATAACTTTTTTTCCTAAGTCTTTTAGATTTTGAGTTAAAATTCTTTAAAGATTTGCTGCATATTTCGTTACCCGCTCATGGAGAACAAATGGCTGCTGCCGTACCCAAGTGGGATACAAACAGCTCAGTTACAGTAATTAATAAACGAGTCAACCGAAATAACATTTATTATTAATTAATTCGTAATAGTACAATTTTTAAAATGAAGAAATTTAAATTTTGGATAACAAAATTATAAAGTTGTGTATTAAACCAGAATTTTAATCACCTGTGAATAGAGGAAGACAAGGACGAACGAGGTAACGAAGAAGAGTAAAAGCATAGTTATTAGGTTAAGAGATGATTATATATCGTCGACAAATCATAATAGTTTAAATACGTTATTCAAAAAATGTAAGTACAAACTTTTGTCTATATAAACGAGGTACACGAATACCAATAATTAGTTGTCCATTTATTGTTCCCGCCCAAACATTTTTTAATGCAAATTTTTACAGCATTTTCGTCTGTCGAGATGTGTATTGTGCATAATAAATACACCGTCCCAAGTAAATTCAGTCTCATTAATGAACATTATGAGCCATTCTCAGAATTGAAGTCTGTTACGTGCTGAAAACACTGAACTTTTTGCACATCGTATGGATACTCGACGAGTTATATTACTGGTTAAATTTAATGTACTTATTTCATTTACACCCTGTATACAAAATGAAAGCTGACAAAATTTCCTACATTTCTAAGTTTATGAGATATCTGCTATTAAAAACGACAAATTTACGAAAAAAAAAATATTTTACCTGACGTTTTCTTTTGTCTCTAGCACTTCATCTCTTCGGATTACAGAAAAAAATCCCAGAAAAGAAGTTGTAGAGGATTAAATTTCCTTCAAAATGATATATACATTTTCTTTGTTATCTTCAACCTAACAACAGTTATGGCAATTTGATTATTTTGGATAAATATTGAGCTTCCGCTGTAAGACTACATTTAGTCTAGGAGTCTGAGGTACGCGCTTTGGAAAGTGTGCGTCTACGGATTTTCTCTTCGGATTATGTTTACAAGTTTGTTAGAGATGATTTTATCTTGGTCACAAGATCTGTAGCCCGTCAGTTTCTTTCAAAATAGCCGCCAAACATATATCCGTTTTAATTCATTATGTTAAAATAAAAATAGGCAATTTATGTCAAATACTATCATGTTTGGTATCAAATTAAAACTGTAGGTACTGCCAATTACTTTACAGTGTTAGTTACGCAAATTGATATGCATACCGGGTGATCGGCGAAAGTCCGGCACCAAGAATATTTCGTTTATTTACATAACACGATGTAGTAAATGGCAGTACTTGAAGTTTTAACTTCGATACCAAACATGATATTATTCGACATAAATTACCTACTTTTTCTTTACCATAATGCATTAAAACGGGCATGTTTGGCGGCCATTTTAAAAAAAAACTGACGTGCTACAGATCACATGACCAAGATAAAACATCTCTAACAACCTTGTAAACATAATCCAAAGAGAAAATCCGTAGACGCACACTTTCATAAGCGCATACTCCAGTCTCCTAGACTAAATGTATAGTTTTTTACCCAAAAAAATCAAATTGCCATAACTGTTGATCGGTTGAAGATAACATACAACTTCTTTCCTGGGAATTTTTTTTGTAAACCGAGGAGATGAAGTGCTAGAGAAAAAAATTTAACGGAAAACGCCATGCAAAATATTTTTTTTTTTTAGAAAATTTGCGGTTTTTGTGAGCGGATATTTCATAAACGGTTAAAGATAGAAAAAACTTAAACAAAGCAAAAACGTAGGAAATTTTGTCAGCTTTCATTTTGTATATAACGATTTTCTTGATAAGGCACATCATCTTCAAGATAGAAGCAAAAAACTACAAATAGTTACCTTCTCGGTCACCTCCTGCACCCCGCTCACCTACTATGTCCGGGGACTTTTAGTATGTTTACCTCCATGCATTCTACATCCTCCTTTTGAGCGTTTCGTTGACTGGACTATAATAAGAGTACAACGAATGGAAAAAATGAACAAGTGTTATTTTTTACATAGAATTAGAATGCCGTAAAAGAAATACGTGAATATTTTGTTTGCGTTGACATTTATGATCAATTAAAAGAACAAAATAATCACTTCTTTCTGATAGGGCACTCCAATAGACCATTTCAGAAGTTTGAGCGACCACTGCATTTACTTTTTGAACTAAAAAGTTAGTGCCGTTAAATGGCGGCATTTCAAATTTATACGCGACCCCGGTATTCTGTTTTAAATTTTAGAACTACACAGAAGTTGTTAATATGGATTTGAGTATAAGATATGATTTCAATTCTTATTTTACAAATAAAAACTTATTTTACTATGCGAAAAAATGAAGCCCATTCATCAATCAATTATAAAAATTGTATTACTATACCTAACCTACCTTTTTATTTTCTAAACCAGACAAAACATTTCAAATGGCAATATTTTCTGGACCTAGTATCCGTCATAATTATTTCAAAAACGAAACGAAACCAACAAAACAAAAACAAAACTGTAAAATTGACAGAACTGTCATATAAACAAGGACGGGTATACGGCAAGCGGCACTAACTTTTCGTCGCAGTCTAAAACTTGGCGCATGAAATTGTCTATTATATAAAAATACATGTTTTCTTTTTTTTCATTCGTGGCATTCTATTGTAGCCCAAAAAAAAAAAAAACTTATCTAGGGGCTTGCAAATATTATTTCACTGAATTCAAAATAAAATTCTCTATCTAATAAGTAAATAAAAAATATATGGTCACATTTAAAATAACAAAGTTGGTACCCAGTTTGAAAACCACTAATTAAAAACAATTAATTTTATTCTCATTAAAATGGGCCAGTAAAATAGAAATTGCTAATTTAACCGACCTCTTAGCTTTTATAGTGCTCAGATAGCAATAATGGACAAAATAAAATGAACAACCTGTATAATGAAAATTGACATTTCTTAAAAGAGCGTTTTAGTTAAAACAAGGCTTATGGTATAGTTTAGTTCATCATATCTTTGACTTCTATAATCCCTGCAATTTCGACTACAATAGCGAAAACGGCATATGGTGAACTTATAGCAATAGAAAATAGGTTTTACTTACAAGCTATTTCGGTTCATAGTCGCTTACACGACGATTATATAGAGAATTGAACTGGAAAATTTACAATGGACCTTTTCAATTTAAAGAGATAGAAGATATGCGCAATGGGGATCTGCGCATAGTAAGAACAACTGACATCTATGGCGTTTGTTTCTAAAAAATTTAAACGTAAAATGTGAGAATACCTCAGATAACTTTAAAAAATCTTATCGAAATAAGTTACAAAAGCTTTTATCGAAGTTAAAATGTCTAACGATGCAAATTTTCTTACTATTTGCAGCGACAGAAAGAGATAGCCGTTAAATTGAAAAGGTCCATTCGTACCAATTTGTCTAGGTATATTTACAAGAGCAATATCAATAATACAATACAAAATTCTGTTTTCCATTTTAATCATTATCGTTGTCAAAAAACAATTGTGTAGTCTATACTCTTCTCTATTATGCTTAATATTAAATATATGAAAAATAATTTTATAACATGGAAAATTATCAGCAAATAGAGGAATACGGCCCTCGAGTAACAGCATCCAGTGAAACAATTTGTTATCGGTCGTTCTTGCAAGGCACTTTTACTAAGAAAATTTCCAAAATGAGTACTACTCAGGTCAATCCTCTAAATAGTCGTTGTGTAAGTGATAGTGAGCCAAAAGAGCTTGTAAGTAAAATCTATTTTCTATAGCTATGAGGCGCGGGCAGACACGTGACTTTGACAAGTAGAGCCCCTCCTCAAGGGTGCCAAGTATACAGCTTGTGTAACTTGCCTGTGTTGCCAAATCAATTTAAGCGTAAAATTAATAAATAAAATTGTAAAACTAGTTATTATTAAAGAATATCATGTTGTTTTATTTTCTAATACATAAACTTAATTTTTAAAATATTTTTTTTTGTAAACAGAGCGATTAGTGCTGCTATCTACGATACAACGATTTCTTGGCGCGTTAAATTTGAGGAAACCATCAGTTCATGTTGAATGCTCTATTTTTATAAAAGTTATTTAAAAATTAAGTTTAATATGTCAGAAAATAAAACATGATAGTCATTAATAATAACTAGTTTTACAATTTTATTTATTAATTTTACGCTTAAATTGATTTGGCAACACAGGCAAATTACACAAGCTGTATACTTGGCATCCTTGAGGGGCCCTACAAGCACTTGTCAAAGTCACGTGTCTGCCCGCACCTCATAAGTTCACCATATGCGGTTTTCGCTAGTTGTCGAAATTGCAGGGATTGTAGAAGTCAACTATACCAGCTAAATGTATTTTGCCATTTGACAGCAGGTTAAAGTCAAGGTCGTTCGGCATGTAGTTCAAAATTTGCCACTACAGCCCTGCGATCTTAAAAATACATGCCAATTGTGACTTTTTATATGTTGCAATAAACCACTACTAAATGTAAATTGTTTATTGCATATTGTACATTTGTAATCTTTTATTCCGGCATGAATTTTCATATGATCTTTTAAATAATATTTTCCCACAAATGATTTATTACATGTGACACATTTATATTTTCTAATTCCTTTGTGTATCTTCATATGTACTGTCATACTTGATTTCAGCGTAAAATTCTTATTACATACTTCACAAGAAAAATTTTTAGAATTAATATTTTTAGATTTCCGACTCTCATTATTTATAGTAATTCGGTTGTCACATGCTTTGTCATTCTGTTCATCATTATCAGATATACATTCTTCCTTCTTTACACTTTCCAAAACATTTTCATACAATTCAATGTCTTGGGTATTTTTTTCCAGCGGTTCTTCTTTAATAAAAATTTCTTCAAAATTTTGATTTATGATTGGTGAATGCATCATGATATCAGTGCTATTCTGCATGATTGCTTCTTGATATTAATTAACGAATGAAAATTCGTTTCACAAATGGAACAGATTCACACAAAAATTCTTCCCAACTTGATAATTGTCTGAAACATATATTTTCATTTCGTTGAGACATTTATTTTCTATATTGCTTCGGATGATAGTGCTTACTTTTTCTATTGTGAGATTATTGTTTCTGTTTAAAATTTCTGTAGAGGTTAGAATTTATAATTTACACAAACATGGATTAGTAGCGTAGATTTCTTCAGTCATGGAAAAACCACTTTGTTGCTCAAAAATATTGAATTTATCACAACTATTCGAAAATGTTATTTAACCGTTACAATATACGAATATACAGGAATTTTCCACTGTTTCGTTACGTTATCAAATAAAAAAAAATGTCTCCCCAACAGTACTGCAATTTGTTTCATAGATGGCACTACGTACTGAATCATAAAGCTTGGTTTACAGAAAATCTTACGACGAAATAGGGGACTACAACTACTACTACTACTAAGAGAATTTTATTACTAAACATCATGGCACACCGTGGGCTAGCATAGGGTTTCTAAAAATTGGACTCTGATTGGTCAAAATCGCGGGCAAGTTTACATATAACTTTTTTTGCGTGACTAACCATCTATTTCTCTGGAATTGCATAGACATACAAATGTATAGTGCACGGTAACGTAAATTTACAATTTAATAATAATACAACATAATAATATATGTAAATAGTACTATAATGAAAATTATTAGATACAACAAATATTGATATGCAATTAAGCAAAATGTCAAAGTAAAGTTAATAGTATATTATGTTATTAGGAGTAGAAAGCGGTCTTTTTGTGTTGAACCCAGCTATTGTGGCCGAGGCGCTAGCCGAGGCTAGGCAAGCTGGGTAAAACACAAAAAGGGCGTTCTACTCCGAATGACATATACTATTTTTTCTTCAAGTGTTTCAAAGATTTTTTAGAATTTTTTAATTGTAGAGTTTGCAGTTTCAGCCAAAGCTGGCTGTGAACACTGCAAAACAAAAACGATACAACTGTCAAATAACAATTTTCAATATAATCTGTGTTGTTGTGACGAATGCCGCCGCTAGCGGTGAACAAAGACACCAACATTTTTTTACTAGTACAACAATAACAACATTTTTGTACTAGTAAGACAATGAATGTCTTCTATAGTGTGTGTACAGTAGCATAATATGAATATTATAATACGCTTGAAGAAAAAATAATTTTATCACTTTAAAGTTAATTTTTGTTTGTACGCCTATGTACAATAAGATATATGTCAGTTTCGTAGTAACCTTAGATTTTGTATTAATTATATTTGTCATTTGGTGGTAAATTCCTACTTTGTATTAACCTCTAGAAACAAACATTACTGTAACGATATAGTCTTATTTAAATTAAGATGTAGTTTTTGAAAATAATCTAATTTATAAAACTTCTATTTTCAGATATCTATTTACTTTATCAATAACTATATTTCTACATTTTTTCAATTGAATTGCATAAAATATTAATATTTATTTAGTAATAATAAAATTATTTTATTAAAATAACGTTTTTTTCTTCTATTTATGTATATTCGTAATTAAATATCACCAGAGTCAAATTTGGCGCCTAATTTTGCAACTAAACTTTACGTTTTCAACAGCGTAAATAAGTCTTCTGGTTAGTGTCTTCTTAACTAAAATACAGTTTAGAAAAAAAAGTATAAGCTTAATAATGAATTTTAATAAAGAAATAAAACGATATAATTGAAATACTTCGGAAATAAGGGGGTTTTTGTTACAGCAGCTCGTCCCTCATATGAATTCCATATATATTATTTTGATTGGTGGCTCAAAAACGGCCTATAAATATATAACGAATACCAAGTTAGGGGAGGAGCCTACTACCAATGGAAGTAGAGAAATTCAAATAGCGGAGGCGTGGCTATAAGTCCAGTACTGCAATTCTCAAACAGTTTCTATTTGGATATAAATGTTTTGCATTAAACTTCGTAATTACTGAACTACCCTATTTTTGAAAAAATTAAAGCACATCTAAGATGGCCTCCCAAAGACGCACCACATCGTATCTCTTATAGTTTCCGAGATCCCATTGGTGGCTATCGAAATCTAGACATCTGTATAAATAATTGAGCGCCCCAACTGAAATGTTTCTGATTTTAAATAATTGAATATAACAAACATTTTAAAAAGAATTTCATCAAAATCGAATCAGTTTATGTGGATTTAGAAGTTTTAACGATTTTTCCGCTTCATTCACTCGACTATTAGTTCGAAGGAAAGTATTGAAGCGCGTAGGGCGAGTCTAGTAGGCATCCATCAAATATTTTTTTAAGTTGCAGGCTTAAATGAAAATACTCCAATATTTTAAAGATAACTTTTTATAATTTTAATAGACCCTTTCATACAGTTTTAAGATATGTATTAATATAAATATTCAATTTTCTAATTTGTTACTCTGTTGGAGAAACCTATTGTTACGATAATACAAAAATAACAAACTAAATATTCCGTATATTAACACTCCTTTAAAAATTTTACAAGCTTTTAGGCTCTTCTTACTTACATGTACTTTTATGAAAGAAATAAGACACTTTGTGATTTATTATACTAAATTAAAGAATCCAGATGACCATCAATAACTGTTTGCTAAGGCATAGTAGAAAAGACAGAATTCGATAGGAATCAACCGTTTCAATTCTCAATTAATTTTACGAGATCAACTAAAGTCACCTTACATTGAAATAAAAATATATTTTTTGTGCAACCGGACGCGAAATAAGCATTTCGCAGCCGCAATACAGGCCGCGAAATTCAATTTCGCGACCGTTGTTATGGTAACGGCCGCGAAATGTCACGGTAGCGGCCGCGAAATTAGGTAAACAACCACTTTGACACTTGAGAATTGCATGGTTTTGTTTATTAAATGTTAATCCCATAGCCACCTTGAAAGCTAACTTTCTATTTACATTGAAACTGTTTAAAATTAATAAAATTTGTAATTACATATTTTTTACGGTTGCACAAAAAATATTGTGTACACCTTGTCCGCGAAATATCCTTTAGCGCCCTCGAGATTGTCTTGCCCCGGCCGCAAGCGGCCTCGGCGACAATTTTTCTCTCGATACGCTAAAGAGTGATATCGCGGTCTTGATATACAAATAACTATTTCGTACCTCCGTCCATTTTGATTTGTATTACAGAACTCAAAATCGTCCAGAAATGCGCTGTTACTGACCTATGCCGGCAAAAGGAGTTGGCATTACTGTTCTGGTGATATGTCAATTTAAGATTATTTTCAACACAAGAATTAACAAAATGTTTACAAATTTTAGGACTAAAACTTTAATTGTTGTAACTAATATATAACTAAATTTTGTCATAAAAATAATAATATGCTGCCATTACTGACATCTCGCATAGATTAATAATGTTTGTATGTTATACTTTCAATAGATATAAAATAATTACGCATTTTAAGCTCAAATGTAAGTAATTATAATTAAACTTGCAATGCAAAACCGATAAAAATATATGTTCATTTTTTAGGTTATGTAACATAGAATAAAGTGTAGAGAAATATACGAAGAATTTATGGAGAAGTCGGTACAAAAAATCTTGTGTATCACACGCCCAGAAACTGTTTGGCGAGATCTCGTATTTACAGGCCTCGCTTTCAGCTCGGCCTGTCAAAATAAACTCGGTCTCGTAATAACTAATTATTGATAAAAAAAAAAACATACTTGCAGCTAATACATAAACAAATCCTCTGAAAACTTCTCTCTAT
The DNA here is from genome assembly GCA_963082715.1 of Harpalus rubripes. Classification (NCBI taxonomy): domain Eukaryota; kingdom Metazoa; phylum Arthropoda; class Insecta; order Coleoptera; family Carabidae; genus Harpalus; species Harpalus rubripes. Next base: position 38,506,764 of record OY720462.1, on the reverse strand, counting down.
GGCTATACAAGTCTTCAAAAGGATTCATCGAAAGATTTATTGAGGGCTTTCTATTGTTCGCTATGGCTATGAGCTTTCTAGTAAATTTTACCAAACTTTCTGGTGAACTATGTGCCGTATCCCAGACAAAAATAATAATAATAATCGTGCAAATTTTCATTCTGATTACTCCAGCTCATATCCAAACGAAGTATACACACTAAAACTTGATTATCGCTTATAACGTAAGCATCTAACGTGTACCGACTTATTGCAAAACACCCGAAAGTGCATATGTCGTAGCCATATTGAAGGACCATATTGTAAAACCCGTCTTTTAATTAAACGCGGCCAGACTGTCAAATCTTTGTTGACTTAGCGATGTTGTACAATCGCTAGTATATTTCTCTAAATATAACAACAATAATCTAAAGCACAAAAGTCACGCTTGGAAAACTCGGGCCGACTTTTATACGTTAGGTTAGATTATTGTTCATTTTAGTCTATAAATTAAGGTGCATGATGTAAATTTTGTGCACAACTAAAAAGGTAGTCGTTAAATGCCTACATCATAAGCGGTGATGGCGTTTTAGCGTCTACTACAGCTACTAGATAATACATAGCTGACTCGTCCGCCATATTGGTGCCAAAATGAACGCAGTAAATTATGAAATAAAAGTCATAGACATATAATATATACTACTAGACTAGTTTACAATGTTAAGGCGCGAAATTTAAACGTAGGAAAAATATGTTTTCTGAAACTACAAAATATAAACATTATGTACACTGTAAACGCTGAAGACAATCAAATTCAATAATAAAACAAATTTATACATGAAACAAATAGCGAAACAAGCTTTGTAACCAAATACTAAACAAAGAAATAAACTTGAAAGATGCTGGCTAACAGAAATAACAGGTTACTGGACATCAAACATAAATTAAATAAAATTCCCTACAACTAAAGAAAATATTTATTATAATTATTGAAAAAATAATGTAAATTAAATATTGGTCGTATTTTTTATTGTTTTTTTTATTTTGAAACCCGGAAGTGCCAAAGCACTCAAAGCAGAAAGAACCTTTTCTTCTGCAGGGGCAATATGTACGAAATTCTGAACGTCTGTGTGATAAGACATTGGACATGATTTGTCCACTACGTGGACATTTTAAATCTCAAAAAAGAAGAACTGGTTTTGTCAGAAGTAATATCACAAGACCTCCTGATTTTATCGGTAAATTTTTATTTTGCACGAATTTTTTTGCATCACAATAGACACGAAAGCAAACTGCATGGTAAATCCCGATTCCGAAGGAGAAGGGGTTTTACCGAGGGTTTTACTTAATGTCAGTTTGCTTGAGTGATTTTGCTTAAAAGCAAAAAGAACAAGTGCTTAAAAATAAAAGTTTATCTGAAAAAATCAGAGGTCGTATGGTATTTGGTGAGATAAATTCCAAAGATAACGCAAAATGAAACAATTTATTTTATTTTTAAACTTGAAATATTAATTGTCACACTAACAGTTATAAACAATAACAATTGTTTATTTACTTGGTAGCGGAAATTTATCGGGGTAACAGAGTTTTATCAGTATAATACTGTTCCCATTGATTGAATTTTCAAGTGTTTTGCATCATGATTGGTTAAAATCTAGTCGTTGGAATTTATATCTTTGAATGAATTTAGTATTTTTATTAAAAATACTGTATTAATCCTTTATTAAAACTTATAGATTATTGTTAATTATCCCTTTGCTAGTGATGTGTCATTTGAAAGTTTCATATTGAAATTTTTAAACCTTAAGTTTCATGAGTTTCATAAACTACACTGCGCATGCGCCGCCTAACTCTCTGCAATAGACTTGCGCAGATGACATACACGCGCCTGCACTTATCTACGTGGAAGTTACGTTTGGTTAATTTACATGCTGGAACTTGTATATTTTTCGAATATTAAATTCAGGATTCAGTAGTTTAAATATGGTGAAAATTAAAGTTAGAATTTGGCAATATTTTAATGAAATAAATACAAACGACAATATACTTTCTATTTTAAATAGTTTAATACTTATTTTTTTAAAAATTTTGTATTACATTTTGAATAATACATTTTTATTTTGTTTTGAACCTTTTGTTTTTCTTATTTATTTTCAAATTAGTTAATTTGAGATCCAAATATTTCCAATTGAACTGACAAATGTTTCTTTAAATTTAAATGAAACTTTCATTGAAATTTTTATATGAAACTTCCATTGAAATTCATAGTGAAACATTTTGTGAAACTTTCAATAAAATTTTCACTGAAACTTTCAAAAATATAAGTTTCCGAAATTTGCACATCACTACGCTTTGCACATATTATAAAAATATGGCTAGCTAATTGGTAGTAGTAGAAGTAGTAGTAGTAGTATGATAGTACTATCATAGAAAATTAACTAAAAAAAAATACCGGTAATTCACCGGTTAGCCGGCTTTTAATTGAAATATATACCGTTTACCGGTAAAAGAAAATCTCGGTAATTTTGCATGCCCTAACATATTAACGTGTCCCTAAACACAGCCGTAATTATTCCACTACAGACATATTAAGTGGAATTATTAAAAATGCCATGAACGTTTCTCATGTGCTTTTTGAGATAAGAATTTTGTGTAAAAGGTTTGTCACACAGAGAACATAGATATTCCTTAGTTTCAGTATGAATTTTCATATGTTTGGACAGACTGCTATTAAGTGTAAATGATTTATTACATATTGTACATTTATATTCTTTTATACCAGTGTGAATTTTCATATGAAATTTTAAATTATCTTTTCGTGTAAATAACTGTTGACACGTAGGACACTGAAATTCTTTTACTCCATGACTTGCCATATGACTTGTTAGATGACTATTTCGTTTGAACAATTTTTTACAAATAGAACATACATATTGCTTAATTCCTTTGTGTATCTTTAAATGAACTACCAAATTATACTTCCGAGTAAATCCCTTATTACATACTGCACAAAAAACACAGTTTGAATTCGTAATTTCAGTTTTCCGAATATCATTATTGTTACATGCTTTGTCTATTTGGTTATCGTTCTCAGTTACACATTCTTCCTTCTCTATATTTTGCAAATCATTTTCGTAATCAATGTCTTGGGAATTTTCTTCCCGCGGTTCTTCTTTAATATATATTTCTTCAAACTTCTGATAATTTGTTGTTGTGTTCTCGCCCTTCTCTTCAGCGCTAACCGTATATAGTTGAGTGTCCATTAATCCACATAAGAATTCTTCCCAATTTGATGTCTGAAAAATATTTTTTTATTCAGGGTGGGGCCTATATAGTTCCTTTTTTGCAGGCGAATAAAAAAAGTTTTGCTGATCGTGCAGTTTTAAACAATCTTGAATGTAATGGTCATCGTTGTCTACAACTTCCAACATATCCGGAATTCGGGCTATTTCCTGCCGACTAAGATTATTCACCTGAAGCAGAGTTGTAGGTCGGTGTTTGTAAACCTCTGCCTTCAAATATCCCCATAAAAAATCACATGGCGTAGACGGTGGCCACCATCTTCAAGATGTTTTTTTTTAAAATGCATGATTTAAAAACTGTAACTGTTTTGTTATTATCCAAAAATAAATTTTGTCTATCAGCAATACTTTTTATTTTATTCGCCTTCAAAAAAAGGAAGTTTCTAAGCCCACCTGTATCTTACGAAACATTTCTTTTTTATATGTTAAATATCACTTAAGGTATATTAAAAAATGAAAATTAGGTTTAGATTTATGGTTTATACTTTAGATTTAAAGACTTTGGTTGTATATTATGTTATGACTCCATTCACACTTCAGAATTTAGGGTCTCTAAATCCAAATCATAAAGCTAAACATTGTAAGGTCCAAACTTTAGGTTTATGATTTAGTTTGACGTCACAAACTTCACCAATGAAAACGAGTCTGAAATGATATAGATATATACACACATCTTTATTTTGTATCCACTTGATGGATTTGGCTTTTTAAACAAATGCGAGAAAAACATGGAGACTGTCATAACTTAATTGCTGAAATATAACCAATAATGCCAAGCAAATGACAGTTTCACGGCGCATAGGAGTCTTGTTGAGTTCTGCTCTACCGATATTTTAATTTTGTTTTTAAAGCATTTACATAGATGTCTGCACATATCAAAACTAATTTTCAGGTAATTTAAACTTACATTTATGAATGACTTCCTTAAACCTAAACAAAAACCATAAACCTAATTTTCATTTTTAAATGCACCTTTATTTCTAACGATTTTATTTGATACGTGGGCTGACATTTACTTTACGTACAACTGCATTAAAATTGTTTGTTTACATCTTAGTTACCATGGTGAAAACTGAAAGATTACACTATAGACAAGGAAAGATATATACTAGACCTAGCATCCATCATGGCGGCAATGTCCAGCTTTGTACCCATTGACCTCTATATACAAAATGAACCAGCGACTCCTATCTCTTTACAACGGCATGAGCTGTATCCACTCAACTGTCATGGTGGGTTAGCTATCTCTTTCTAACAGTGAGAAGTACGCATGCGTCAGCTAGTACCAGTTCGACGAATTAACAATGCCGAGGTGCCAAAAGTGAGATTTTTTTTAAATATATCATTATATTGTAATTGTATTCTATATAATAAAATTAAAATTGTAAATAAAGGTATGATGGACCTTTTCAATTTAAAGAGATAGATGATATGCGCAATGGAGATCTGCGCATAGTAAGAACAACAGAGATCTATGGCGTTTGTTCTAAAAAATTTAGACGTAAAATGTGAGAATATCTCAGATAACTTTAAAGAATCTTATCTAAATAAGTTACAAAAGCTTTTATTGAAGTTAAAATGTCTAACGATGCAAATTTTCACTGAGAATACAGGTATCTTAATGACTGCAATCAGGCTACGGAAACCCATATGTACAATGTCGAGACCATGTAGTAGCCTATGAATAGTACTTTTCTTCCAAGCGCTAGATGGTGTCAGGTGCAATATGGCCGACGCGATAAAGTTAAGAAATTACATATTTCGAATTGATCTATAGAAAGCCGCGGAATTTTAATTTATATAAGTGTTATAGTCATTTATGTCAAATTTATATCTGACTTAAAATCACCTTAAGGTAAAGACAGCGATTAAATTAATATTAAACGATACGACTATTGTTAATTTCTGTTCAGTTACGTAGAGCTAATGGTACGTTAAAATGTTTATTATATTTTAATAATAATAATATACAAGAATTTAAATATTTCTTTTAGATATTTTACGGCTGTGCACTACATTACTAACATTCATGCCTGAGAGGGATTCAAACCCGGAACCTTTGCTTTGCTATTCTTCACTCTTTATTATTCTGATCTATAAACATTTCAAAAATGTATGCATTCATGTCGTGTGTTCCAGATATGCTGCTCTCTGGTGAATTGGGCTACGTCGATGAAAGTATTATGATTATTACCAATCATTGCAAACATTATGTAACAAAAATTTGATGACACCAGAAAATAAACTTTTTTCCGTTAAGTGTAGTCATATGTGATTTAAACGATTTTCTACTCTAAAAATTTAGTGTATTCCAAAGTATTGCAGGTCGCTGGTCCTCCTTGATATTGCCTATATACACACTAGGTTGCCTACTTCACAATTAGTTTTTCTTCCAAGAGCCACACGCCGATACGTGCAACATTGTCCCAATTGTTATAGTGGTCGTCGGCCATCTAATTTTTGACGTTTCGTTTGACAGTCCAACTGGCAGTTGTTCGCACCATTTTCTTACTATTTGCTGCGATAGAAAGAGATAGCCGTTAAATTGAAAAGGTCCATTAGACACTACGACCTTATTATTTTATTATATTTAAAAATCCTACTTTTGATCTCCTTATCCTTTTATAAAATATAAAAAGTTATGACTCACCAATATACTTTTTTTGTAATAGATATTTTAACAATTTCTTTTAACATCAATATACATATGAAGACCACACTGCAAAGAGAGGAAATGTCGCATTTTAAATGGGTTCAGGTATTCGTCATGTACATTAAATACAAAAAAAAAAAATTGTAGAAACCTCCAATGCAATAAGGATCATAGTCTCAATGTTATTTAGTTTTGAAATATAGCCATACAACAGAAAAACATGATTGCTATAACTTGTTTTTTTTTAATTTCTGAAAAACTACATAATAATGTCATTCCCCCTTTTTGCAGTGTGATTTTCATATGTTAAATCTTTCGAAGAAAGAATATATCAATTAGATTTCAATTAATTTAATTCAGAAAATGTTATTAGAATTTAGTAAAATGTTAGTAATTGTTTTTTAGTTTTACTTCCAGTCGATTTATGCTTAAATACATTTTCGCATTAAATAAAAGGATAAAGTGTGATCAAATCTGCTTGGTCCAACTATACACGAAAGTTAGAGAGAGATAGATAACTCACCAGTCAGGCGGGTGGCATTCACTGTGGATACACGCAAGTTATTGAAGCCGCCGGTCCATTTTGTATATAGAGGTCAATGTTTGTGCCGAATTGAACAGGATGGGCGCCATAACGAGACGCTAATTCTAGTGTAAATTTTACAATACAATGAAAAAAGTAACTATGCAGTAACTTAAAATATGTATTTTATGTAATTTCTTCATTTCAAAATAATAAAGCTCAGTTGTACAATACAGAGTACAACCGATATTACATTTACATTATTTTTTCAATAATTATAATAAATATTTTCTTTAGTTGTTGTTAATTTTATTTAGCCAAGTTTATTTCTTTGTTTAGTATTTGTTTACAAAGCTTGTTTCGCTATTTGTTTCATGTATAAATTCATTTTATTTTTGAATTTGATTGTTTTCAGCTTTTACAGTGTACATAATACCTATATTTTGTAGTTTCAGAAAAAATATTTTTTTCGACGTTTAAATATCGCGCCTTTCAATTAGCGCCTCGTTATGGCGTTCATCGGTTCAATTTAAACAACACTTATAGCGTTTTCAGCCTACAAGTCGAGTGCGCACTGGTGCGCACTTTTTTACACTGATAGCGTTTTCAGCTTACTCAGTGCAAGTGCGCACTGAGTGCAACATATCACATGACCACACTGAACGAGTTCTGCCCTCATTCGCCATATTTGCACTGACACTATTGCACTTGCCTAGGGAGTCAGTGCACAAAAGTCGCACTGAGCCAGTGCACGGTGCAACTTTTTCTTAAGCTGAAAACGCATCAGCTGACTAATTTTTGCACTCAATGACAAGCTGAAAACGCTCAGTGCAAAAAAGTGCGCACCAGTGCGCACTCGACATGAAAGCTGAAAACGCTATGAGCGTTTTCAGCTTGTCATTGAGTGCAATATTTAGTCAGCTGATGCGTTTTCAGCTTAAGAAAAAGTTGCACCGTGCACCGGCTCAGTGCGACTTTTGTGCGCTGACTCCCCAGGCAAATGCTATAGTGTCAGTTCAAATATGGCGGTTAAACAAAATCGTATTCAGCTTAAACTGCACTGCCACCGGATGAGGGCAGAACTCGTTCAGTGCGGTCACGTAATATGTTGCACTCAGTGCGCACTTGCACTGTGTAAGCTGAAAACGCTATTAATATTGTAAACTCAGTCTAGTGGTATATATTATATGTCTATGTCTACCATGCGGGCGGTACAGTAGCACATGCGGGCGGTAAAGTATCCATTCGGGCGGTAAAGTAGCCATGCAAGCGATAAAGTAGCTCATGCAGGTAGTAAAGTAGCACATGCGCTCGTTAAATAGAGCTAAAGCCAGGCGATTGGTAAACAAAACGTTAAAATATTTTTCTTCTATCCATTTTAACATGTTAAATTTCTTCTATAACCTCAGATTTATACGTCAAAATCATATACAGATCTGACGCGTCGCGTTTGTAAAAGCTTCGATAATCGGATAGATGTGACATATTTGTGGCGTCACCGAACAGATCCGTCGAATAACTTCGATAGAATTTACGAAAACGCCTTGTATTTGTTAGAGTTTATGACTTTCACCACTAGATGTCACAAGTAGTCTGTAAGAGTCAGTTACTAATAAGAGCTTCATGTGATGTCATGCTATGCTGTTGTAAAAGATAAATTCATTTAAATAGAATAAGTGTTAAATAGTAAAACCAAAAGTTTATTACTAATCATAACCCAATTCCAATAGTATTACTAGATTATTGCAACACCGGTACAAACTCGTATCGTAAAACACACGCTCCGGTTTACTGGAAAGGTCTGCCTTGAGGGAGACTTGAAACTAGGGGTGCGCCCACCGGCATACGTCTCCGGTATACCGGAGCGTGTGTAGCCGCCTTCATTCACATTAAGTATATTGAACCTGCTTATTACTACAAAAATTAACCTATCTTAAGTAAGATTTATAACAATGTGTAGGAACCCCTAAATGAAAACAATTAAAGGGCAAGATTTTTCAAAATGTACGCAAAATAAATTTTAAAACCCGCCAAAGATTCATGGGGCAAGACAGAACTAAACTTCGTTGTATAAAAGGAAATGGACCACTAGCTCTATATTAAACATGAATGTTAAAGTCTAAGCTATGCTAATTGTTGCAGTAATAAGAAGATTCAATATACTTTCCTATAACCACACCACAGTCCCGTCCATTTTTTAAATTTCGGAAAACTTATGTGCCATACATGTTACATTTTAATAGATTTTCCTAATAAATACACTTACGTACAACGTAGTTGATTTTCTAATTAAAGAAGACTTCCATAATAACTGTATGATGCACAAATAAAAGTGGCCTATTCAGACATCCTTGTATATCTTCCTAACGAGAAGTTAAGCAGTTCATGTTTCATGATGATGGTAACAAAATAACAAGAAACGAGGACACGGAAGAAACAAAGAAAAATATACCAGTGGAAACAGTGAAATAACTTTTAAGAATAATGAAATTTTTAAAGTATTATTACCGAAGCACTACTAGAAATATATACGAAAACTACCAAATATCAAATTTTCATATAAAAAAATTGATAAACTGATATTAGTGCAGAGTTAGAGGTTAGAATTCATATGTTTGTTTTATCATAGATGGCACTGCAACATAAAGCTTGTATTACACAATTTTCTTTTGCAATTTACGAACGTATCTTTATCTGCTGTATGTTGTCTAGAAATAATTATTTGATCAATGGTTGAAATTCTTTGAACAAAATACAACTTAAAAAAGCTTAGAACACATGGAACCTAAAAATTCACACTTACATGAAATTCCTCTAAAATTTTAAACATCTGCAAATCGACTCAGTTCGGTTTTTTACATCCAAAATTTCGACACGATTAAAGATAAATAGTTATTTGTATACCAAGTGTTTCTTTGTCGAACTAACACGTGTTCACACTATTTTTATACTCCTGCAAAATAAAAATAAAATACGGAAATAAAGAATTATTAAAAAAATTCAACGTTTTATTGTCAACCTGGGATTTTAGTTTCACGAAATTTCCTACTCTCCTGTTCATTTTACGGAAAAGACTATACAGTGCAAAGTTGTACAGAATTAAAAGTTGTATACAAAACTATTTTTACATTTCTTATTGTTTATGGTTTCTTCACAATTTTAAAAATAAATTTCAAGTCCCGTTAATTAGTAGCAATAGCCATGACATATGACATTGTAGAAAACAATATCAATAATCTGTATTTTTTTTTTTTTGTATAAACTAAAATAATTAATATGTATTCGAATAAGGATCGTGCCTTTGTAAAGAATTGTTATAATGGAAATAGTTATCGAAGAATAAGTGATTTATTTTCCATAAGTCAGATTGATGTTTGACGTTTATAAATAATTTCTGAAAACTAGAAAAAGCAAACCAAATGCCATGGCTATTACTACGAAGTAACAGAAATTTTGGAATTTGTTAAAATTGCGAAGAAACTAAAAACAATAAAAAAATGCAAAAGCAGTTTTAAATGTAACTTTTAAATCTAAACAACTTTGCATTGTATAGAATTTGCCGAAAAATGAATAGGAGAGCAGGAAATTGTGTAAAACTAAAATCCATATGTTCGCACCACTGAACTAAATGTAAACGGGAGCTCGCTTTATGGATCAATTTGCGCGCATCATAGGAGACCGCCATACTGCTCTGCCTCCGGGTTTTACAAGCGCGAATTTTGAATTTTTATTTTGATTATAAGAGTAATAGATTCCAAAATAGAATGAATCGAAGGACAGTAAAAAAAACACAAATATAAAAAAGATTAGTGTAAAGGAATTTTTTAAAAAAAAATAGGCCAATATTTAATAACCATTTATCTTTGATGCATAAATAAAATAATTTATTAAGAGATGTTCTAAATTGTAAAAGCGAATTTTACAGTATGATCTTGTAATTAATTAAACTAATTGTTTTTCATTGCCATCATCACCAAACAACAACTTTTATGAACAGCTGATGATTATCGTAAAACAAATTTTTCATTAAAAAATTCAGAAATATTATAAAACTAGGCTACAACAATAAATTATTAAGAAAAGTTTATAAATACCTCACTCCTTCACTTACGTAAACAGGTTATTTACAAATCAAAACAAAGATGAATAAATGGTAGTATTAGCGACTAAAACTATCGATGGCGGCGCTAGTGTTGTAGCATACACGTGCTCTGAAAATGGTATTGTGCTATAAGATCGCATACAGAAACATTGTATAACCAACATTCGTTTTGGAGTATACTAACAAATTCATTAAACTTTTTATAAATAGTGTTAGTAATAATTTTGGGTAAACTATAATGACATTCGAAGAAAGTTATCTTAGACTTATTTTTAAGGAAATGTTTACTTATTTGGAGGCAACAAATTCTTCTCGAAGTTTTATAAAAGGAGGAGAATTGAATCGTGGGTTGTTATTTTTATGTGGCGTTAATGAACAAAGCTACAGACTGAAAAAAAATTGGGCTGTGTTTAAACAAGTGCTCTAACGTCACATCCTCATGAGATTAGAACTTTAAATTTACAATTGATTATTTACAAAATGCTCTTGTATAGCTGGCCATCATAGTGGCCAGTGCAAACACATTGCAGCTGTCTTAATATTTTTTACAAGATAATAAAATAGTACAATATATTATTCATGGATGTAAAATAAATATATATTTACTTTACTTAGTTGGGAAAATTAAAATGGAACTAATGTCAAATATTTTTCAAATTGTTTTAATTACAAGTGTAAGAAATATATTGAATGCTACACATAAAGTGAAAAGTGTATTATTTTACTCATAAATTGGTCAGGAAATAGTACAATACTTTTCATTTTTGTTATCATCTTATGATTCGTCACTTGTTTTCCAGTTCGTATTTTCCTAATCCAGCCTTCTCTTTTGTCAATAGACTCCATTTTACCAAATTTATTTTGGATGTCACTTTTCCTCTCACCAATTTTTGGGACAGATAATTTCTTACTACCCCGAGAATGACAGCCATAAACGCAGCAATTGACGTTGTTAATATTTTTTCGTTCTTTGCTCTTATTGCAAAGTAATTTATATATTTTAAACCAAAAAGACAATCAAGAAACCGGCAAGGAATCCAATGCACTATATATATTTACTGTAAAGTTGAATAACAGAATACCATTTTCAAGAGTTGCAAATATCGTCCGCTTGAGGGATTCACGTTAATTTTAGTCGCCAATAACAGTTTACAAGTGACACACCTTTAAAATATCCCTAAGTGCAAACCTGAAATAATGAAATACACTAGAAGTAGAGTAGTATGGCGGTCTCCTATCGAGCGCCGGTAATGCACTCCGTTATGAAAGAGAATTTCGTGCTGAATTCAAAATTTCAAACCACGTTTTCCTATTTTTAACAGAATCATCAGAGTGGTGAATGAAAAAATGAAAATTTGTAGGAAAGTGTTGCCAACAATTATTTAAAAATCATGAACTTCTTTCACTGCCACGTTAAAGTTAAACTGTTATAAATAGTAAAACCAGTTAGACCAAGTATTAAATACGTAATATTATTTATTTTTTTGAGAAATTTAAATTTCATAAATTATTTTGATTAAATATTTTTTAACCTAACTCTTTGACAGTTCTTCCTAGGTAAAAGTGTAACAAGCCTTTTTCGTATAAAAAATGTCGAGCTTTAATTTTATATTCTAATAAAATTTTGATACGGGCAATTGTTTTTGAGAAAATGGGCAGGAGGCATAAAGCTAAGAATATATAATAGAGGGAGCACAAGTCCGCAATTTTGAAGCCGTACGGACAATGGTCCGCCATCTTACACTGGTCCATTTCTGAAATATACCTATAAAACTAAAATGTACCGCTGTTGGGAGTGAGATTTATGAGACTGACATTGGACGACTGCAGACATATATATATCTGCATATAGCTGTATTTGTCTAAGAATAGCTCTGCGCAAGCGCCAGATTGCTTTGATTTTATTGGCGTAGAACGGGAAAGAGTAACTAGCGGGAGGGAAATTTTTACAGTGATAAGGATAGACAATAATATTTGTAGCAGAATCCTCTTAAGTGAGAAATAGGGCATTAGCAGTATATTTTAGTTTTATAGGTACATTATTTTTGATTAGTTTTTTGCTTTTTGCTTGCGTCGGCGTGTACTATTTCCAATGTGTTGTTTTACCTTTTGTGTTTAAATATCTTTTTTGACCATAATTAGTTAATTTTAATAATAAATACGACAGTTTACCATATATTAGACTGCAGAAATGGACCAGTGCAATATGGCCGACGCTTCATTCCCCTTCCGTAACTAGGTATCAAGGTCATTGCCTACGAACTATGCTTCACGCTCCATTTATACACACATATTCTTAACTCTATGGCAGAATTCCGAAAACTTTTGATATGTTGTTCAGCGCATTTTTCTAGACAAGATTCCGAAAATACTTCTGTTGCAATTTCTTTTAGGTTGGGGGTGCTTTTGTAGTAGATTTCCTAAACTATTATTCACGAAAGATGACCATTCAAGGTCATTTGTAAGCCGTCTGATATTATATTACTTGCAGATAACTTCATTGCATTTCGTATGCATAGATGTGCAACATGAAATATTTATGGACACATTTTAACTGAAAAAATAAGAGTAATTTATTTGAAAATTATGTTTCTTTCTAAATAACGCCTTTCTGAAAGATTTATGTTCTTCACTTATGTTTTTGCAAAATACAAAAACATATACTTAACTTATAAATCAAGGAATAATAATTTGATTTAAACGTCAACGCCACTGAATAAATATTAGCACAGAGGGCAGTATAGTAGATAATTAGGTATCTGTAATTCTACGACATACGTCATTATTATTTATAGTGTGTTAGAAAGTAATATATATATATATATATATATATATATATATATATATATATATATATATATATATATATATCATCACGGCGTATTACCCATTGCTGGGTGTGCCAATCTGCTTTGTACGCAGATATGTGTTAGAAAGTAATGCCACTATTTACGTAAATCTGTCACATCACATAAATTAAATAGACATAGGTCAAATAATCTTTCTCTTTCTAATACAAAATGTTGCTAAGCTACTGTTGTAAAGTGATGTGTATTCTTTCTTCGAACAAATGACCTTGAATAGTCATCTTTCGTGAATAATAGTATTGGCGAAAAAATTCAAAGTGGGTGACGTCTGGCGGCAGATTTGTGAACTAGAGGAATAAGGAAACGTTGATAGCATACATTGAAACGTATGTAATTTCAAACATGTTTAATTTATATTTGTAGTAAAAGAAAGTTAGATATATAGTATATATTACATTTTCAGGTTTAAATAATGATCAGTAACTGCCATAGACACTGCTCAGTGCCACAATGGAGCAATTATAAATCAAAAAGTGTAAGTTTACACTATATCCCAAGTAACAAAATATGATCTTGAAATTTTCTTCCCTTATAGTTTTGACGTCTCCAATTGGTTCTATTTTTTTCTTTTTTAAAACAGCATGGCAGCATGATAAAATTCTTCTAATAATAACAGCCAAACTATACTGTTTATCATCCTTTTTAAGTTTTCCCCTTACTTTGTTCCAAATCTGTACAGTTTAATTTTCTATTTCTGCTACTCTGTAATACACAAACCCATAAACAAATAAATTAATAGCATAATAATATTGATAACTTTTGTTGTAAAATAATTAATATAGTTTTGATTTTTACTATCCTGTTTATATGCAACAAAACTGCAACAATATGTTTGCATTTGCCTCTCAATTCTGCTCTACAACTAAATTTGCTTTCCAGTAATTTATATTCTCATTTAATAGAATTTCAATCATATGAGGATCTCCACTCAAATGAATGGTTTTTAAACAAGATCCCAGTATTGTACCATGTCCATAATCTTTTATTCCTCAAAGCAATACATGGCCAGCCTTAAAAACTGCTTCGTCTTCCTTTATAGGACGTGCAAAAGCAATGCATTCAGAAATATCACTTAACTTTATGTTAATTTTCTCCATATCAAATACTTTGCACTTTGAAATGCATATTGCCAGCAATAAGGAATGAGGAAACTCTCCTTATTCCTCCGCCATCTTGCTACCGTCCGGCCTGCCATCTATAGTTTCAGTTTTTTCGCCAATAGACTAAATACATAGGAAAATAAAGGAGTATAAACTAGTTGTGAACTTGTAAATCAGGCTTTAATACAACAGTGCCATCTATGATATAAATTGTAATATTATTGAGAAACACAATTTTAATGTTTTATATAACAAAACAGTCGAAAGTACATTTAATATTGCAAACACAATTCGGCATTTTCAAATAATTACAAATTCCATATTTTTGGGGTACAAAATGTTTTTTTCTTGACTTAAAGCACGCTTTGAAGCCGTCTGCGCTAGTTTTCATATGTTTGTTTATGTATGTATTATACATTTTAACCTCTACAGAAATTTGAAACAAAAATAATAATCTAACAACAGAAAAACTAATCATCGTCATTTGAAACAAAATAAAAATTTGTTTCAGACATTTGTAAAGTTGGAAAGAATTCTTGTGTTCATCTGTATCATCTGTTAAACGAATCGTCATTCATATCATTAATTAATTTATTTATTTATCAAGAAGCAATCATGGAGAGCAGTACAGATATTATGGTACATTCAACAACCATAACTAACTATCAAAACTTTGAGGAAATATATATTAAAGGAGAACCAGTGGAAGAAACTTCACGAGACCTTGAAGAATATGAAAATGTCTTACTAAGTGTAAAGAAGGAAGAAGACATAACTGATGATGATAACCAAACGAACAAAGTATCTGAAAATCCGATTACTATAAATAATGATATTTGTAAATCTAAAAATACTAATCAAAACAGTTTGTGTTGTAAAGTATGTAACAGAAGTTTTATGTGGAAATCAAGATTGACACAACATATGAAGCTACACGATGGAATCAGAGATTTTGAATGTGCTACGTGTAATAAATCATTTTCAGATAAATCTTGTTTAAGAAACCATGTGAAAATTCATAATAAAATAAAAGACCATAAGTGTACAATATGCAACAAACAATTTACACTTAAGAGTGATCTATCCAGACATATGAAAATTCACTCTGAAATAAAAGCATATAAATGCTCGAAATGTACTAAATCATTTAGACAAACTTCTCATTTAAAAGACCATATGGCTGTTCATACCGGAATTAGAGCATATAAGTGTTCAGCATGTAATAAAACATTTAGACAGTCTTCTCATTTAAAAACCCATATTACATATATTCATAGCGAAATGAAAGACTAAAGGTGCGGTTAAATTATTTAAACGTAGAATATTTCCCAACATACGAAAATTATTCCATGTTCGATCTATGAAATAGTATTTTATAGAATAAGTGGCTAAACAGTGCTTTAAAGCTCACAACTGAAAAAAAGTACCGTTTAGTCACGAGTTATATACATATTTTTTTTGTAACACCACAATCATCAGTTAAATAAATTTAAAATAAATTTTAAAAGAAAAATGTCATTTTGATGAAAATGTCAAAATACTTCTATGTAAACTACTATTCACGAAAGATGACTATTCAAGGTCATTTTTGAGACGTCTGATATAATATTAATTGCAGATAACTTCATTGCATTTCGTATACATAGATGTGCAACATGAAATATTTATGGACACTTTTTAATAGAAAAAATAAGAGTAATTTATTTGAAAATTATGTTTCTAAATAATGCCTTTCTGAAAGATTTATGTTCTTCACTTATGTCTTTGCAAAATACAAAAACATAGAATTTACTTACAAACCAAGGAATAATAATTTGATTTAAACGTCAACGCCACTGGGTAAATATTAGCACAGAGGGCAGTGTAGTAGATAATTAGGTATTTGTAAATCTATTACATACGTCATTTTTATTTATAGTGTGTTAGAAAGTAAGCCACTATTTACGTATATCTGTCACACCACATAAATTAAATAGACATAGGTCAAATAATCTTTCTCTTTCCAATACAAAATGTTGCGAAGCTACTGTTACAAATGACCTTAAATAGTCATCTTTCGTGAATAATAGTATATTTACTATTCATTCTTTAAACTACAATCTTGAATACAACCATGAACTTAGCAACTAGAAAAACATGGTTTGAAATCACATTGTGACGACAAATGTCACTAGTGGTACTATTTCAACAATATACCTATAAACTTATATACTGCTGAAGTGCTGAACTCCTATCTTTCCAATAAGTGGAATGTGTCACAAGCACTGTATCTCTATCCTTGTCTGCCAGGTAAAACAAAAATTGAAAGCGCGTGCGCATAATCCAGAACAGCGGCTGTTGGAATATTTGAAATTTAAATAATATGTACGGTTACTTACGAATTTTTATACCACATGATTTATTAAAATTTGATTATAGTATTTTTTTAATACTGTTATTAAATGAAGTATTCTAAATACATAAATAAAATATCATTATGATTGTAATTTTAAAATTACAGACACAAAATTGCGAATTCGTGCAAAAGATTAGAAAAAAAAATTAAATACCTGTTCAAAGAATATATTTACACAATAGGAGAAGCAATGTGTTGAACACATGCAAAAGATTAATAAAATCCGTTACCTGAATAATAGTATAAAAGGTTATGTTTCAAGAAGAGAATACATGTAGATTAGAAATTGAGTTCCTGTAATAACTGTGTTTATGAAAATCCGTAATTTGTACATCTGTATAAAGGATTATATTTCAAAAATAATGTTATACAATATTGGGACTACTGAATAACTTTAGGTTTTAGGTAAAAACAAAAACTCGGAATAAGTAATATTTTATCAAAATTCATATTTTCCATAGCAAAATTACAAATACAATGTGAATATGTGGAGTTGTGTGAAGTTGAATTTATATATATTAAACTTAAAAACTAAACCTTAAAACTATTGGTTCTTAAAAATAACTAGCCTATTATATTTGGTGCGAATATATTTTTGTTTTTCACTTAGCAATTTCCCTTCGTGGTGAATTCTTATTTTTATGTACGTATTTGAAATAATTTTTATTATTTGCGTTATGTGATTATCTATAATGTCCAGATTTTTTATATGGTCAACAATTTCGTCATCCCGAAACACTTTAAATGCGCAGATTTTAATTAATATTTTATTACAAATGACTTCTTTAAAAATTTTCATTTTTCTTATTTCCCCTACATTCTCTAGGAAAACTTTCTCCGCCGTCATACATACGTATACTACATCATCAGATGGAAATATATATGATCCTCTATTTTTTAATACAATCAGATTAAAATTACATTTTTCTGACGTTAAAAATTTGGTACAAATAGTACATATTTTTAAATTTAATTTTTTTTCACTACATAACCAGCAATATATTGTACAACATTTTCTATGTATGGATTTATATCCCACAGCGTTTTACAGTATTCGTAAACAAGAAATCCCCTTTCCCTAAAGATTCTTGACCAATACAAACGAACTTATGTAGCGCTTGCGCATTGAAATTTGTTTTAGCTGAAGGACAGAGATATATGTCTACACCTTAGTCTACCGTACGGCTTTTATGTGCCTTTCAGCGATATATGTTTATTGGTATATTATTTCAACACAAAATGCAAGATCACAGTTCACCTGTTGTGGTTTGTTTTGTTGATAGCACTTATACATACTTCGTAAATGGACGGAAAGTAGACAAGGATAGTCTGTGGTTAACATTGTGCAATAAAGAAAGAGCGAGAACCACGTGACTAGGGTCTACTGTCGCCTAGAAACGTATTATATCGCTCTTGAAATTTCGTGTTTTATTTCTTTCGATAAGAAAAGTATTATAAACATAGTATTAGCATACTATAAATTAAAATGGATAATGTGAGTTGTGCATTAAATTGTGCGGAACGTGCTGTAAAAGACGAAATTTCATTCCACAAGTAAATATTTGTATGGTTAAGTAATTTATTTTTTGGTTTTATGGTATTCCTTTTCTAAGTTTTTCTGTAATTTGCTAATAATAGTTATTTATATAGTTTGTAATTTTTAATATTTATTCTAAATAAATTTACCCCAAGCTAAAAAATTGTTTTTGTTTTCATATTGACACTGAGTTGCAATGACTACACTCCTTAATGGGTAGATTATTATCCCACTAACATACAAACTAAACGGCTTGCTCCAATTGATGTAACAATGGTCTATCTCGCGCAGGACGGCTCGGCGTACTTCCGCGTCCCTTTAGATACTTCCGTGACGAAGGTCCTATAATAGCCACATATATGCCGATGAGCTCTGTATCGATAGCTCTTTGAATGCGCTACAATTTTTATTAGGATTATTTTCCGGTATAACGTAGCGTTCTCTTGAAATCGGCCAAGGAAACCAAAACTTTTTCCAAAAAACCACAAAGTGCTATGTTCAAGAAGCAAATGGATACGTTATATGTAACCCAACTTCTTTTTTGCACTGTATGATAAAAGAACTTCTCATTACAATTAATATAAAAATAAAATCAAATAGATCCAATGGTTTGCGCCCCACTGCGACTTTAAGAAAACTGCGCCAATGAGGTATACAACCCGCAATAATTCGGGTCTGCGGACCATTTCTAGGTGGCTACATCTGTTAATCGTTAGGGCATGGTCCTAGTAACATGTAAACCAAACGGCTTGCTTGCATCACAAAATGCAGGGTGGAGTCAAACATTCGCCTTTAACACCCGGATTACATCAATGTTTTGTCATTTCCCAAACATTCTGATAATTTTAAAGCTCTGTAGTTCAATAAGTATAACTCATAGAAAAAAATTGTAAATACAAAATTGTAGCAAATTTTGTCTTCTACAATATTGATAATAACAACTTTTACTCTCTGATATGTGACCGATCATATGTTTTGTCCCTTTCTCACTTCAGACTCGATCTTCAGTTCTGTCCCATGCTAACTTCAGACTGTACTTTCGACGCAGTGAGCATGCGTTAGTTTGAATAGCTGTCATATTTTTCTAGCGGTAAATTTTAAGAATGAGTTTGCGTAAGCGTGGAATTTGTTGTTATTTTGTTATTTGGAGGTTCTTGTGCATATAGCGATTAATTGTGTTATTGTTATTCATTGTAGTGTTTTATTATTTGTTTCTTTTTGTTATCTTGTTTGTTGTTATTTTTTTTATTGTTATTTTCTGTTGTTTGTGCAAGTTTGTCGTCGGACTATAATGTAAAACTGTTTGCTATCCCATGAAGCACCGATTATCGAGCTAATATTTAAAACCTAATCATATTTGAACATAAGTAACAAGTGACAATTTGTATAGGTAGGGTAGGTGTGGTAGGTAGGTTACATGTGAAAAACAAGAGAGACGTCGTCTGTGGCTCGTGGCCGTTTATATTTATGAAATATCACTTGCTGACATCGATTACTCAGATTTGATAGTAGGTCGTTGATGAAGACCTAAATTTATAAATTGTCAATTACTGTTGGTAATATTTGCTTTTCAAGCTAGAATTAAGACGAAGAGCATCTTGATCGTAATACTTATGAACATACATATGATCACATTGTTATCTTCCATTATATTATATTATTGAAGAATTCAATAAAAACCTATTTGATTCCTATTGTCTTCATTTTATTCTCATTTGATATCTTGCTAGAAATGTGACAGCTATTTAAACTGACGCATGCGCACTGCGTCGAAAGCACAGTCTGAAGTTAGCATGGGACAGAGCTGAAGATCGAGTCTGAAGTGAGAAAGGGACAAAACATGATAGGTCACGTGATCTTCCGTGCCCTATAGACCAGAAAAGTTAGGTTAGAATTTGCCTTTGGCACGAGTTCATAGTTTGAATTCTCTAGTATAGGTTTCATATAGGAGTTTAATTTTACAGGCAAAAAAAAGATATTTTGTAAAAGAAATTAAGCAGCTTTGCTAAGAATTCGATAGTTTGCTTATTCAGTACAACAGTTTAAACCTGTAGAAAAGGTAAAGTAAGAAAATAATTAGAAATTAAAATGCTTGGTGCAAGCAAGGATACCGTATATCGTTGACCCACCAATAAATAGGACAGAACAATAAAAGATGAAGCATGCACGATCAAACTAAGACATACGTTCAATGAATTTTGTAGTGTTGTATTATTATTTAAATAATTATAAACTGTGCACAGTTCATGTGAATATTATTGTACGAATCTGGAGATAAAGGATCGGTCTAGATGCTACATATAATGCTTTGCATAAAAGATTTACTTTTATCAGATTTTTCGGCCTGTAAAATTGAGAAAATATTTCCTAAGAAATACATGAGGATTGAAATTATGTACTCAGCGTTATGAACTGAATTTGAATTTCGCGCCTAAGTTTGACCGTTACACTTTTCTGGTCTATTGATGAAATACCGAAAAAAGGCCGAAAATTTCGAACTTTTTCCACTATAACTTTGATAGTACAGGGCTTTCGATTCTGCAAAATTGGTTTCTTATCACTGGCTTTGGTCCTTACAACATAGCCAAAAATTATACCTACCCGACCTTTTGCAACGATATTACGTTCTATTGTATATATTGACTGACTAAATAGTAATATAGCTATGTTATGTAATTTGGTTTCTCATTGCAACCCGTTCATCAAATAATCAGAAATCCTTGCGTTCGCGCTCTAATTTTGGTTTATTTTATTGAATAGAAAGCTAATGTACCGATATACAGTAATTTAAACGCATTTTAAAACATTGCCTGATCTCTATATTAGCCATAAAGGTTTAGTGTTATATTGTGTGACAGTTGGCACTAAATTTTAGAGCCTCATTTACAGTAAAAAAAATTAATACCATATCCTCATCTCTATATCTACGTCACACATTTACTCTATTCCAAATTACCATTGCTTTCAAGTCCTCTGCTATCGCCTTTTTAAAATAAGGAATCCATTTTCAAGTTTAAGAATGCAGAAAACAACGGAAGTGAATCAAATAACACTCGTTTAAATTTATGATACCACGTAAGATTCCACAACAAAAAAATAACGGAAGTAAACCAAATAACACTTGTTTAAATTTTTGATGCCACTTCAGATTCTACGCGTTGGTTGCGTACAAGAGTTATTTTAACATTATTTATGTACAGGATGTTTGGCGTAAGTCCGGCACCAAGAATATTTCGTTTATCTTGAGAGATACAAGAAAATGATAATAAATAAACTTAAACTAGACTGAGGGACTCATAAGATAACAATAGCAGGATTTTTTATCACTTCCGGTCCATTTTAAAATGACGACCATTTATTTTCAAAATATGTATTTAAAATACCATACAAAATTAAACATAGCAAGCTATGAAACAATTTTATTACCTTAAAACAAAAGAAAAGTATTTATCTACATTAGTTATGTCACCTTCCTATATAAAGTTGAGTGCTCTAACAAGTTTTGAATTTAATTTAAGATATTAAAATTGTTTCATAGCTTTCTATGTTTAATTTTGTATGGAATATTTTAAAAATAAATGGTCGCCATTTTGAAATGGTTGAAGAAAAACTATGATATTTTAGTATCATTGTGATATATATATATATATATATATATATATATATATATATATATATATATATATATATATATATATATATATATATATATGTCACAGATATTATTTTGCGTAAGATTATTTTTATTAAATTTATTATGTTTTGTCTCTAATTAGCTATTTAGGGTCGCCAACGGTATATTTTGGGCTGGCGCCGTCCCTGGTTTGGCGTAAGTCTGGCACCAAAAATATTTCGTTATTTTGAGAGTTACAAAAAATGTTAATAAGCAAACTTAAACTAGACAAACGGGCTCATAAGATGATCGTAGTAAGAATTTGGTACCGTGTGTCTGTTTTAAAGGTGTACATAGGAGATTAACATGGGAAATCAGTTTTTTGGAATTTCCTGCTCGCCTAATTATTTTAAGTAAAAACGCGTCAAATAAAAGTTTTAGGGCATAAAATTCTGCATATAAACTAATAAACATAATTACCTTTAGATGCTTTGTAACGACAGAAATTAAATATGAAAATGTGGAAAATTACGTTGAAAATATCGACAGCCGTGGAATTGAACAACAAATAAATAAATGCTTAACGTTTTATCTGTCACAACGTAAGTAAATAACCTGTTTGACAATTTGATTTGAAAAAACATCATTAATTATGACAATAATACAAATATTATACTGGATTAATAAATAAAATTAAAAAATACAGTTTTCTTTACATAATATGAATTTATTAAAAATTCTATATTACATAACAAAATTATGTATGATGCTGTGTGTATTCCCAACTCATTTCCAATAAATCTAGTCCTACAGAATGGGTCTACACTTATTCCTAGCATTCTCTCTTCCAGTAACGCACGTTTTTCTGCTCGTCCTATATTCTGATTACGCGGCTAACGTATTTTTTGAAAACACACTAGCAGTCTTTTCAAATTTTGTCACGAATTTAGCAATTATGAAAACACCCTCTTCATTAGTATAAATATTAATGTTTAAATAATTTCAGACAATAAAACTAGAGACAATTAAATTGTTAGAAACGTCAAATAAGTTAACTAATGTTGTGACAGATCAAACGTCATGCATTTATTTATTTTTTGTCTAATTCCATGGCTGTTGATATTTTCAACATTTTCATATTTAAATTCTGTCGTTACAAAGCAGGTAAAGGTAATTCTGTTTATTGATACAGATGCAGAATTTTGTGCCCTAAATCTTTCATTTGACGCTTAAAATAATTAGGCGAGCAGGAAATTTCAAAAAATTGATTTCCCATGTTAATCTTCTATGTACACCTTTAAGATAGACACACGGTATATATATATATATATATATATATATATATATATATATATATATATATATATATATATATATATATATATATATATATATATATATATATATGTTATAAATGACGATTAAATGTTAGCGCTGAAAATTAGAATATTAAAACACATTTATCATCCAAACCGGTATATACAGTATTAATACAAAAATAATAATAAATCTAGATGACCGTCGCCTGGCCGAACCCGGTCACGCAGAATCCTCCTTCACGCCGTGATTATTTCTGTAAAAGAATTAACACATGAGAAATACTCAGTGAGGAGGCAACCATTTACATAAGGTTCAGGCATTCACACACCGTACACACATGTTGGCAACTACGGGCAGTACCGCTAGTTACTACGGAACCTCTGCCGCTTCGGTGGTGATCCGGGAACACATCCACAGAGATCACTACAGCCCAAACTGCTGCTAACGTTGGCGACCCAGAAGCGGGTCACTACAGCCTTTCCCTGCTGCTGCCGCTGGCGACCCCCGGGTCCACACGGGCGGCCACTACGGAACCTCTGCCGCTTCGGTGGTGATCCGGGAACACATCCACAGGGATCACTACAGCCCAAACTGCTGCTAACGTTGGCGACCCAGAAGCGGGTCACTACAGCCTTTCCCTGCTGCTGCCGCTGGCGACCCCCGGGTCCACACGGGCGGCCACTACGGAACCTCTGCCGCTTCGGTGGTGATCCGGGAACACATCCACAGGGATCACTACAGCCCTAACTGCTGCTACCGTTGGCGACCCAGAAGCGGGTCACTACAGGTCTCCCTTCTGCTACCGTTGGCGACCCTCGGGTTCACACGATGCGGCCACTACAGTACACCGTACTGCTCGCACACACACCCACAATCATACACATGCTAGATTAACTCTCTCACCTGAATCTCTATAATATCGATGTTCTCACACTGAAATCTAGAAATAAACTGAAATAAAATACGTAAATACCAGTATCATTAAATGTAGCTCTTATCCAACAGCATCGGTTACGTACCTAAATAGCTAATTAGAGACAAAACATAATAAATTTAATAAAAATAATCTTACGCAAAATAATATCTGTGACAGTTCGGCCATCCTGAAAAGTTCCTCGTCCTCGAGGAATCAATCCCAAATTCCTGCAGCATCAGCATCAACATCCGAAGCGCTGTTGTCTTCCGACAGTACACGTGTATTTTAATATGGTTTCATCCTGTCAATCGCCACTACGTTACTATATTCTCCTCTTCTACTTCTATTTGTACCAGGCAAATCTTCTACTGAAAATCTATCGTTCAGTAGAACTTTCTTTATTTGGAATGGTCCTTCATATGGATGGAGTGAAATGGAATCGGTAGTTTCTCAATTGTATTCAATAGTTCTGGCTACTTTCTTATCTGTTGTTTATGGTAAAAACATCTGATACACAAGTCAGTGTACTTCGCGAATTTTCTCATTCCAGGAAACCAGTAAATTCCAAAATGTCCAAACTCATCAAGACAGGAACGTACTATCTGCAGCCGTTGTCCTCTCCGGTAAACCCGTTCGTCTCGTAAACAGTGATTTTTATGAATATTCCTTTCTTAGTTAGTTTCCTGTGGTTTACTTAAAATGTTCTTGATAATTTTTAACTTGTGATTCAAATGCTTTCTGTTGTTTCGCTTCCCAACACCACCGTGTATCCTTTCTCGTTAGATTAGTAATCGGTCGCACAATCTTAGCGTAATCTTTAATGAAATGTCGAAAATAACTTGTAAGTCCTACAAACTGTCTTACTTGATGCACATTCCTCGGTGCCTGAAATCCGGTGACGGCTTTTATTTTCTCCTTTCCAGGTCGAACTCCATCTTGACCAATCTGAAATCCTTAATAATTGATGCTGCTCTGAAAAAGAATCATTTCTTCATATCCAGTGTAAAGTTGTTTTCCCTAAACAAAATGTCAAATAGTGTCGTCAGTCGCTGAATTCCCTCTGTAAATGATGATGGGCAGATGATGTCATCTAAGTAAGCCATGGCGATGGTGTTGCGACATGATCCTAGAACTTTGTTGACCAGCCTCTGAAAAACTGATGGTCCATTAGATAATTTCGAGCTCTGCGCGATTGGCACATGGTAATATTCTGACGTCATATCTAAAGTTGTGAAGTAGTTCGCTCCTTGCAATTGATCTAGTTGGTCATCAATTCTTGGAAAGGGGTATCGGTCGTTTACTGTTACATCAAGAAGCTCCTGTACTATTCCCTGAACGCGTTGTCTCTCTGGAATTGACAATCTGTACGGCCTGTACGTAATGGGTGTATCATCAGTCAGTAAAATATCCACTTCGGTCGCGTTCGTGCATCGAATATCCGTCACAGTTTTTACAAAACAATCCCTATATTCCTTCAGCAGACGTATTAGTTGTTCGCGTTGATCCACACTTATATCCGTTCCCACGTGTAGTTCATCCTACATAAAGTAAATTCCTTCATTTTTTGCGCTTCTGTATTATCAGCTTGACACTTCCATCTTCTTGCTATAATTTTATCCTTCTGAATTGTTAATTCCGCATCAGTTCAAGACTGGTAGAACACATTCCATATCTTTGTCTGCTACTACATTGTTCGCGGGAATACGTGCTCGTTTCCTTCATGGTTGTGCAAGTGGACCCCATATCGACGTACGCTTAAACAATTACCGCTTACCTCCGCAGAAGTTGTTAAGATGTTCTTTTCTGACAGTTGTGGCTCTTGTTGACGTTGAACATGCTGCTGTTGACGTTGTTGTGGTCGCTGGTTCCTACTTCCACTGAATTCGCCTCCATTTATGTATAGCGCGTACAGTGAACGTACATACTGAAATTGAGGACTGTTGTTAGGTAAAGTCATGTTGTAATGTTGTTCCAGTTTCGTAATCCAGCTAAACATAAACGTAATCAATATCCTAATTGTTCCAAAAGCTGTGCTGGTGTGATCCCAAAAGCTGAAAGTTAAAAATGTTCTGATCCCACTTCTGAAATGTTATAAATGACGATTAAATGTTAGCGCTGAAAATTAGAATATTAAAACACATTTATCATCCAAACCGGTATATACAGTATTAATACAAAAATAATAATAAATCTAGATGACCGTCGCCTGGCCGAACCCGGTCACGCAGAATCCTCCTTCACGCCGTGATTATTTCTGTAAAAGAATTAACACATGAGAAATACTCAGTGAGGAGGCAACCATTTACATAAGGTTCAGGCATTCACACACCGTACACACATGTTGGCAACTACGGGCAGTACCGCTAGTTACTACGGAACCTCTGCCGCTTCGGTGGTGATCCGGGAACACATCCACAGAGATCACTACAGCCCAAACTGCTGCTAACGTTGGCGACCCAGAAGCGGGTCACTACAGCCTTTCCCTGCTGCTGCCGCTGGCGACCCCCGGGTCCACACGGGCGGCCACTACGGAACCTCTGCCGCTTCGGTGGTGATCCGGGAACACATCCACAGGGATCACTACAGCCCAAACTGCTGCTAACGTTGGCGACCCAGAAGCGGGTCACTACAGCCTTTCCCTGCTGCTGCCGCTGGCGACCCCCGGGTCCACACGGGCGGCCACTACGGAACCTCTGCCGCTTCGGTGGTGATCCGGGAACACATCCACAGGGATCACTACAGCCCTAACTGCTGCTACCGTTGGCGACCCAGAAGCGGGTCACTACAGGTCTCCCTTCTGCTACCGTTGGCGACCCTCGGGTTCACACGATGCGGCCACTACAGTACACCGTACTGCTCGCACACACACCCACAATCATACACATGCTAGATTAACTCTCTCACCTGAATCTCTATAATATCGATGTTCTCACACTGAAATCTAGAAATAAACTGAAATAAAATACGTAAATACCAGTATCATTAAATGTAGCTCTTATCCAACAGCATCGGTTACGTACCTAAATAGCTAATTAGAGACAAAACATAATAAATTTAATAAAAATAATCTTACGCAAAATAATATCTGTGATATATATATATATATATATATATATATATATATATATATATATATATATATATATATATATATATATATATATATATATATATATGTCACAGATATTATTTTGCGTAAGATTATTTTTATTAAATTTATTATGTTTTGTCTCTAATTAGCTATTTAGGTACGTAACCGATGCTGTTGGATAAGAGCTACATTTAATGATACTGGTATTTACGTATTTTATTTCAGTTTATTTCTAGATTTCAGTGTGAGAACATCGATATTATAGAGATTCAGGTGAGAGAGTTAATCTAGCATGTGTATGATTGTGGGTGTGTGTGCGAGCAGTACGGTGTACTGTAGTGGCCGCATCGTGTGAACCCGAGGGTCGCCAACGGTAGCAGAAGGGAGACCTGTAGTGACCCGCTTCTGGGTCGCCAACGGTAGCAGCAGTTAGGGCTGTAGTGATCCCTGTGGATGTGTTCCCGGATCACCACCGAAGCGGCAGAGGTTCCGTAGTGGCCGCCCGTGTGGACCCGGGGGTCGCCAGCGGCAGCAGCAGGGAAAGGCTGTAGTGACCCGCTTCTGGGTCGCCAACGTTAGCAGCAGTTTGGGCTGTAGTGATCCCTGTGGATGTGTTCCCGGATCACCACCGAAGCGGCAGAGGTTCCGTAGTGGCCGCCCGTGTGGACCCGGGGGTCGCCAGCGGCAGCAGCAGGGAAAGGCTGTAGTGACCCGCTTCTGGGTCGCCAACGTTAGCAGCAGTTTGGGCTGTAGTGATCTCTGTGGATGTGTTCCCGGATCACCACCGAAGCGGCAGAGGTTCCGTAGTAACTAGCGGTACTGCCCGTAGTTGCCAACATGTGTGTACGGTGTGTGAATGCCTGAACCTTATGTAAATGGTTGCCTCCTCACTGAGTATTTCTCATGTGTTAATTCTTTTACAGAAATAATCACGGCGTGAAGGAGGATTCTGCGTGACCGGGTTCGGCCAGGCGACGGTCATCTAGATTTATTATTATTTTTGTATTAATACTGTATATACCGGTTTGGATGATAAATGTGTTTTAATATTCTAATTTTCAGCGCTAACATTTAATCGTCATTTATAACATATATATATATATATATATATATATATATATATATACCGTGTGTCTATCTTAAAGGTGTACATAGAAGATTAACATGGGAAATCAATTTTTTGAAATTTCCTGCTCGCCTAATTATTTTAAGCGTCAAATGAAAGATTTAGGGCACAAAATTCTGCATCTGTATCAATAAACAGAATTACCTTTACCTGCTTTGTAACGACAGAATTTAAATATGAAAATGTTGAAAATATCAACAGCCATGGAATTAGACAAAAAATAAATAAATGCATGACGTTTGATCTGTCACAACATTAGTTAACTTATTTGACGTTTCTAACAATTTAATTGTCTCTAGTTTTATTGTCTGAAATTATTTAAACATTAATATTTATACTAATGAAGAGGGTGTTTTCATAATTGCTAAATTCGTGACAAAATTTGAAAAGACTGCTAGTGTGTTTTCAAAAAATACGTTAGCCGCGTAATCAGAATATAGGACGAGCAGAAAAACGTGCGTTACTGGAAGAGAGAATGCTAGGAATAAGTGTAGACCCATTCTGTAGGACTAGATTTATTGGAAATGAGTTGGGAATACACACAGCATCATACATAATTTTGTTATGTAATATAGAATTTTTAATAAATTCATATTATGTAAAGAAAACTGTATTTTTTAATTTTATTTATTAATCCAGTATAATATTTGTATTATTGTCATAATTAATGATGTTTTTTCAAATCAAATTGTCAAACAGGTTATTTACTTACGTTGTGACAGATAAAACGTTAAGCATTTATTTATTTGTTGTTCAATTCCACGGCTGTCGATATTTTCAACGTAATTTTCCACATTTTCATATTTAATTTCTGTCGTTACAAAGCATCTAAAGGTAATTATGTTTATTAGTTTATATGCAGAATTTTATGCCCTAAAACTTTTATTTGACGCGTTTTTACTTAAAATAATTAGGCGAGCAGGAAATTCCAAAAAACTGATTTCCCATGTTAATCTCCTATGTACACCTTTAAAACAGACACACGGTACCAAATTCTTACTACGATCATCTTATGAGCCCGTTTGTCTAGTTTAAGTTTGCTTATTAACATTTTTTGTAACTCTCAAAATAACGAAATATTTTTGGTGCCAGACTTACGCCAAACCAGGGACGGCGCCAGCCCAAAATATTTAGGTGGGCCAGACCCGGGCCAATAATTTTTAATGTGGGCCGGTATAAAATAATAAATTAGGATAGAAAATTAATGTTTATTATATAATATATATGTATATACAAAAAACTTTACAATAATTCGTATTTAAATCAAAAACATGAAAAAAAAAAACAAAGCAACATATACGAGTATATTACGTAGTAGGTACATACAGAGTGATCAAAAATATCTGAGTCTGTTGGCAATACTTCTAAAATGCTATATTCAATCCATTTGTACAAATCGTACCATGTTTCCTGAAAATTCCTACTTCTGTTTCCAAATTTTGTTTTAGGAAAATTTTGTATACGCGGTTGAATAGGACCATCCGCCAAATTTTGAGCAATGTCTGCGGGGCCTGGAATTTTTCGTAAACTAGTTGGTTTTAGTGGTTTTACAATTAATTTATTTATTAAATTTGGTGTCACTTTTGTTTCTTCATTTTGTTCGTCATTTGATAAATTATCATCATCATCATTACTTGGTGACATATCATCTTCACTAATTTTGTTATCATTGTCGTTAACACGGCTAACTAGGCTTTCATTTTGTATATTATTCTGTACCTCCTACAAAAAACATTTAATAAATCCATATTTTATTTTTATTTAACGATTTTTTTTCTAAGTATTTACATTAGAAATAGTATTTTCAAAATTTTCTTTATCTTCTGGTGCTGATGAAGATGAAGCAATTATCTATGAACAACAATTAAAGTATAATATAATTATTTATAAGTAAAATAGATTAAAGTATCCACCTTTGAATGCTCACTGCTCTGAGTTTTAATTTTCTTACTGCAAGAGGCATTAAAATAATCTGTTAATCTTTTATTCATTTTGCCAAAGTCACTAGTAAAAGCTCTTAACGTCTTAACTACAAATACATATAAATAAATACTCAATACCTTCGATACAATACAATACAACTGTTGAAAACTTCAGTATTTACCATATTGACAGACACCCAACACACAGTTCGCGCATGTGGCATGCAGCATGCGCAGTGCAGTGACCAATAGAAAATCAAACGGTCGGGCGCGCCAAATGGCATCACTCGCATTTTAAGAAGAAGAATAAGAATGATGCTAATTGCCAATCATATGCAGCGAGTATGTTAATAAATAAAATATACAATATGTATTTATATGTAACTCATAGCATTCCTATTTTAGAAAATTAAATTTCACTTTTTCGTAGTATTGGCCTAAATATTAGGAGTTGAGAGAGTGGGCCACATGGTGGGCCAAGATATTTTAGGGTGGGCCTGGGCCCACTCAGGCCCCCCCCTGGCGCCGTCCCTGCGCCAAACTCCCTATATTTTAGTAAGTGCTGAAAAATATTAATTTATGTGACTTCAATTATTATCGAAGTCCAATGTTTGGGAACAAAATAATTATATATACACGGTGTTTCCTTTAAAACAACCAGCGCTTTTTTGGACGAACTAATGACTAGAAAGAAATATTATATACAAGAAATGATTACGAAGAAGGGGCTAATTTATTAATAATAACAAACCGAAAATTCGACCAGTGGTTCTCAAACGGCAGAACAAAATTATATGTATTTAAATGATATCCTATACATATAATTTTTTAGCATATTAGATAAAGACTTTTTTTCTGATTTCAGCGATATAAATATGTTATAGGGTTGTAAAACAATTATTTCGAGAAAAATGGTATTAAAAATAATGTTATAATATTACAATAGGCTTTGCAATACACAGGTCTGTTGCCTAGTACCGCTAGTAGTAAACCCATTTTTTATTACATTATTTCTAATTTTTAATACCATTTTTCTCGCAATAATTGTTATACAACCCTATGCTATATTTATATCGTTGAAATCAGAAAATAATATTCTATTTATAGGGCTAAAAAATTATATAGGGTGCCATTTAAAAAAAATATAATTTTGTTCTACCGTTTGAGAACCACTGGTTAAATATTCGGTTTGTTACTATTGATACATTATCCCCTTATTCTTGATCATTTCTGGTATAAAACATTTTTCTCTAAAGTTGTTAGTTCACCCAAAAAAGCGCTGGTTGTTTTAAAGGAAACAGCCTGTATATATATATATATATATATATATATATATATATATATATATATATATATATATATATATATATATATATATATATATATATATATATATAGAGTGAGTCTGGGAAGACGCCGCACCCCCTTTAACTTTTTTATATATTCTTTTAATATTCTGTGACATATATATATATATATATATATATATATATATATATATATATATATATATATATATATATATATATATATATATATATATATATATATATATATATATATATATATATGTCACAGAATATTAAAAGAATATCGGCTTAACGAATAACAATTATGAATTTCTAAAACATCAAATCGCTTTCACGTTGGTTGAAGTTTCATAAAAAAAATATAAAAACAAAAATAATGGATGACCGCATTAAAAGGTAAAGTGTAAGAATATTATTGAAGTGATAACTTC
The DNA here is from genome assembly GCA_963082715.1 of Harpalus rubripes. Taxonomy (NCBI): domain Eukaryota; kingdom Metazoa; phylum Arthropoda; class Insecta; order Coleoptera; family Carabidae; genus Harpalus; species Harpalus rubripes. Next base: position 38,474,577 of record OY720462.1, on the reverse strand, counting down.
TTATGGGACGGTGAACCGCTAAGGAATTAGTATGTTCGGGAATAAATTATTTACAAAAGAATTATTTATTTAATTCAAATCTTTTAACAAATAATTAAACTTATTCTACTAATACTTAAACGATAAAATTATTTTACCTAACAAACGGGACAAATTTATCATTTCTGTCGAACGTTCAGAGTAGGAGTGTGCGATCTTCGAAATTATTTTCATTTGATAAAATCGATTTGTCGCGATTGATCGATAAATCGCAGAAATCGGTCTTTTTAATATGAAATCGAAATACAATATGAAAAAATCGATTTTAATAAATGACCAAAAATATATTTTAATAAAGAATTAAAAGATCGATTTTAATATTGGAAATATTTCGATTTTTAATAAAAAATCGCAAGACCGATTTTATTAAAAAATCGATTTTTACTGATAACAAGTTTCAACTACGCATACGCACATCAAATCACTAAACACAATTTACGAATAACACCTAACGCGCGTGAAATGCCAAATGCTGGTGAAAACAAGAGATTTTTTTTCTTCAATCTTAGAATGAATATTTTTTAGAAAAACCGATCTTCAGAATTTAGAAGATCGATATCATTTAAATAGATCGATTTTTCGGAATTCGGATAAATGTTTTTTTAATTGATCGATCTGTTATTTTTCAATTGATCAATCTATTTAAAAAAATCGATCATTCAATTAATCGATCTTTTCGATAAATCGATTTTTTCGATTGATCGATCTTTTCAAAATCTAAGATAAATCTAATTTCTTAAAAAAGATCGATCAATCGATCTTTTTCGCAGCCCTAGTCCCGAGACGCACATATTTTTTGAATGACCCGTGTAGCCCTCCTAACAAAATAGCGAAGCTGCGACCCTCATTCGTGCTCAGATGTGTACGCGGCTTCAGTAATGTTTTCGGTCCAAAAATTCTAGTGAATTTTCAGTAAATAAGCACGAATTAGAGTCTCCACAACACGTTTTTAATATTTTTACGATGTCTGTGTATACAGAGTGTAACAGCTAAGCGAGTTACATCAAATAATTTCTATATTATTAAAGATACAATGAATTGCTATAACACAATTTTACAGAAGATCAAGAGGGACATCCGATTAGAGGAGAAAATATTTTTTTAAACCAGTGGTTCTCAAGTTACATACAAAAGTTATATTTTCTTAAATGGGATGATATATATTTTTTAGACCCATTCAATAGAGTATTTTTTCTAAATTCAACCACGTGATTATTTTATACCCTTAATAACAAAAATATTGAGAAAAATTTAATTGAAATATAATTAATTTGATTTTCATAGCTATTTATCAGTAGGCTATGTATGAAAACAATTGAGCTTAAATTAAAATGAAACAAATATTTATTAATAACGACATAAACAGTGTTCTATTTGATTTCTATCCTAAGTAATTCAAATTAAAAAATAGAAGTTTATGTTTTTTGTACATAGCCTACTGAAAAATGTCTACAAAAAATAAATTTATTTAAATTGAGTATTTTTCAATATTTTTGTTATATAAATATATGAAATGATTATATGGTTGAATTCAGAAAAAAATACTCTATCGAATGGGCCTAAATATATATAATTCCATTGAGAACCACTGATCTAAAATAATATTTTCTTCTCTAATCGGGTGTCCCCCGATTAGAGTATTTTTTGTATCTTTAATAATATAGAAATTATTTGAGGCAGCTCGTTTAGCTGTTACACCCTATATATATATATATATATATATATATATATATATATATATATATATATATATATATATATATATATATATATATAGGGTGTTCGAAAAATAGAGGACCAAATTTGGAAAATATATTAATCAAATCAAAACAAGAAAATAATCCTTATATACCCATGTCCGGAAACGAACCATTTCGGAATAAAACACTCTTGTTTGAATTTTTAATTTTATTTTTAGTAATGTTTTTTACTCTCAAAATTACATTAGTTACGTTAATACTTATAATTTGTTTAATCACGTTTCCTTAGCAACTGTCATAATTTGTTGTCACCGTAATTAAATTATTTAGACATTGTGTAGAAGCTTTTCTATTAATAATGAACAGTTATACAAACTCAGAATTAGCCGACATGCATTTAATGTACGGACGTGCGCGTAGTAATTCGCGAGCAGCTAAACGTCTCTATGGAGAATTATTTCCCAATCGAAGGCAACCAAGCAGAAAAATGTTCGTGTCCATTGATCGTCGTCTTCGAGAAAAAGGAACATTCATGTTGGAGACTGTCAAATTTATTTCGTGATCGGTGGATAGGCAGAGGTGGTCCAACTACTTGGCCTCCACGTTCACCAGACTTGAATCCGCTTGATTTTTATCTTTGGGGTCATTTAAAGAGCTTAGTTTATTCGACGCCCATTAATAATGTAGAGGATTTACGGCAAAGAATCATAGACTGTTGCAATAGTATAAGACTAAAACCAGGAATATTCGAACGTGTACGTGTTATTCGACAATCCATGAGAAGACGTCTAGAATGTTGCATGCAAGTTCAAGGAGGACATTTCGAACAACTATTGTAATTTTGAGAGTAAAAATCATTACTAAAAATAAAATTAAAAATTCAAACAAAAGAGTGTTTTATTCCGAAATGGTTTGTTTCCGGACATGGGTATATTAGGATTATTTTTTTGTTTTGGTTTGATTAATATATTTTCTAAATTTGGTCCCCTATTTTTCGAACACACTGTATATATATATATATATATATATATATATATATATATATATATATATATATATATATATAATAGTAATAATAATAATAATAATAATACAACATACAATTGTTTTATACAGTTGGATAGCAAATTTCACGTACTTTTCAAATTTGAAAAAATATATAGGATGTTCCATTTGAAAATTAAAAGTTGCTATCAATTTCACCAAAACCGGAAGTAAAAATATTGATCTACTTCCGAAATTTTATAGAGGAGTTAACATACTATAATTTATGTTACATCGCTAAAAGTAATAATAAGCGAGATATTTGCTGGTTTATTTATAGACGGGTAGCCTGTATATACACAGGGTGTTTACGGAGTTAATTCGGATAATTGTTTTAAGGGATCTAAAAGTTACTGTCCGATCCCCTGCATGAATGTTTCCATGGCGATCAGTTTTATTTTTAAATACCTTTCAAATCCGTACTAAAAAACTACATAACTTTGTCTATTTAACCGACCTCGTAGCTCTTATAGTTTCCGAGATCCGAATTACCCAATTAATTTGGAACACCCTTGCTCGGTTGCATAAACGTTCATCAACGCTTTGTTTAAGTAACGGACCATCAAAATGAACAAATTCGAATCAGTTTCCTTCTTCCTATGACATTTAAATCATTGCTGTCAAAAAATTGCGATGCATTTGTTCGTTTTGACGATCCGTTACCTAATTAGTAAACAAAGCGTTGATGAACATTTCTGCAACCGGGCACCTGTATTGTAGTAACACATCAAGTAGAATTATTTTCACGACTATGAGTGTTCATATGCCTTTTGAGATTAGACCTTCCTAAAAACGATTTTTCACACAGAGAACAATGAAATAATTCCTTAGTTGTAGTATGAATTTTCGTATGTCTGGATAGATCTTGAATACTTTTAAATTGTTTATTACATGTGGTGCATTTAAAGTCTTTTGTTTCACTATGAGTTTCCATATGTCTGATTAAATGTTCATTTCGTTTAAATTGTTTACTACATGTGGTGCACTTATAATCTCTTCTTTCACTATGAGTTTTCATATGTTTGGATAGATGTTCATTTGTTTTAAATTGTTTATTACAAATGGTGCACTTATAATCTTTTGTTTCGGTATGACTTTTCATATGTCTGGATAGATGTTCACTTCGTTTAAATTCTTTATTACACGTGGTGCACTTATAGTTTTTTGTTTCACTATGACATATCATATGTTTGGATAGATTTACATTTGTTTTAAATTGTTTATTACAAATGGTGCACTTGTAGTCTGTTTCACTATGATTTTTCATATGTCTGGATAGATTTTCATATCTTTTAAATGGATTATTACAAATTGGGCATCTATAGTAGTTTGTTTCACTATGAGTTTTCATATGTCTGGATAGAGTTTCATTTGTTTTAAATTGTTTATTACAAATGGTGCACCTATAGTCTTTTGTTTTACTATGAGTTGCTATATGTCTTGATAGATGTTCACTTCGTTTAAATTGTTTACTACACGTGGTGCACTTATAGCGTCTTCTTTCACTATGATGTTCATTTTTCTCAGTATGAAGTTTCATATGAGCATTTAATTTATGTTTCGTTGTAAATAATATACGACAAGTAGGACAACGAAATTTCATTTTATGTTGTCTAATATGACGTTTGATATCATACTTTCGTCTAAATATTTTTTTACATACAGCACACATAAATATTTTATTTATGTAGGTTTTATTTATATGTTTTTTTATATGCTTTAAGTAATCTGTATTTTCAGTTCTCCGAATATCATTATTTTTAGTAATTGAGTTGTCATATTCTTTGTCAATCTGGTTATCATTATCAGTTATGCATTCTTCCTTCTTTATATTTTGCAAAATGTTTTGATAAAATTTGCAGTCCTGGGAGTTTTCTTCCAGCGTCTCTTCTTTAATACAGATATCTTTAACATTTTGATAATTTATTATTGTTGTTGTATCCTTGCCCTCCGCAACAGCGCTCAACAGGTCTAGTCGAGTGTCCATGGAAGCTTCTTGAAAAATTAACGAGTGAAAATTCGTTCCACAAATGGAATAGATTCACACAAGAATTCTTCCCAAATTGATGATTAACTGAAATAATTTAAAAAAAAATTATATGTTTTTTACTTTGTTTCGAATGTTGATATGCTTATTTTATTTTATTGCAGGATTTTAGATTTATTGGGGAAAATTACTTCAAATAAATTTTAGACTAAAGTGAAATAGAAATACGAGGAAAACATTTGTCGAATAACTTACACTCAAAAAAACTCAACCAACTTTGTTTTAGTCATAGTTTAATTAATAGTGCTGTCGATTTTGGAAAAAATGGAATCCGAAAATTCAGATGAAAAATAATTCGAAAGTTCGGATTTCGAATTTTAATATAAATTCGAAATTTCGAAATTTTAACAAAATTCGAATTTCATACACCTTCAAAATTGCAACTTCGAGTATTTACGAAGGTAGAATTACACATTTTCAAGTGTAAATTAATTGGCATTTATTACACTTTGCTTTGTTATTATTAACTTCAGAAAAAATATTCCCAAATTGTACTTCGGGGCGACATGTTAATTAAGAATATTTTACTTTCAACAAATAAGCGACAAATCTCGGTGTTTGGACTGAGAGAGCAAGTTTAAACAAGTCATGTCATTGTAAAACACGAATAAATAGATAGCGGCTTCAACTATCGAATTAAAAAATTCGAAAAATATTTGGAATTTTGACATCGAAATTCGTAAAAGTATAAAGATTATTTTTCGAATTTCGAATATTTAAAAATTCGAATTTTGTCAACAGCACTAGTAATTAACGCTAAATAAGAGCAAATACTACTAGCCATAACAAATGAAAACAGTTACCAAGCAGTAACAAATGATTATAAACTTCTTGATTTTCAAATCATAAATATGATTATCTCAAATTCTGATATTATAATAGCAGTTTATTGCAACATCAACTAAAGACTTTTGTAATGAATAAATCATGCAACACAACTTTCTAATGACATATAGGTACTTACAATAAAAATAGATTTCCTAATCCTAAATAAAGCCTCCTTCCATAGGAGCTTTATGTCTGAAAGAATTGATGCAATATTCAACTGTGGCTTATACTAACATCCTCATATCTTTTGGAACAAAGCAGTTCTGTTCATGAAAATAAGCCGAAAGCCGATGTTAAGAATGTAGAAGCATCAATCAAATGTGTAATATAATCAAACTTTTAGACTTATCAAAGCACTTCTGAAAATTATGACGCAATATTAACAAAACTGAAGATAAAAAAACTAAGTTATAACCACAAACATAGAACCTACTAAATATCAATCATATATCTGTAGAGGTTAGGGTATGTTTGAATTATAATTTATATCATAGATGGCACTGTAGCATAGCATAAAGCTTAATTTACGTAACTTTTACTTTTATGAAATATACAAATAAAATGATATTTTGTATGTAAAGTTACCTTTAAAAAAAATTAATAGAATGTTTCTATTCTAGTATACTATGGAAATTGTGTTTTTATCAAGGAGGAACAGGAGAGTTCACTTATATTGGCAACCTTTGTCATTTGTGGCGCCATCTAACCGCCAGGTCCCCAACTATTCGCATTTAAATTAACCAATGAACAAGCAGTTAATCGTCTCCTTGGCAACATATTGACATCGCAAACAAACAGCAATTAGAAATTTTTCTAGTTTTCACTACGATTTTTCTCGCGTCTTATTAAAGTACTTTTTGATTAAGAACGGTTTGTTGCATTCTGTGAATTTTCTTCAAGGTAAACAATAAGTTCACTTCGTGAGATAATGATATTAATTAACAATTACTAAATTTTTGTTGTAGATGGCGAAGAGGTTATGTCGTTTAGTTGTATATTAATTATATATTTTGATTAGAAGCCACTCCAAATCAATTAGGTGTTCAACAACAATAACTTAAAAAGGTAATATTATTCAGTTTATTATTTAGAGAAACAAAATTATCTGAACTTTTATTATCAAACAGAAAATGCAGTTAATGGGTTTATCATGATTGAAGAAAGTAAACCACACATTTCGTGACTCTTCCTAGAAATACAAGAATACAAATCAGAGGAGGCATAAAGATCATCATGGTATATTTAGATTTAATTCTGTTGACAAACTGTACCTAAAATCTTGCTGCTTAAGCGGACCATAAAAATTTGCCATTAAATTAGTTGTTCATTTAATATAAATGAATTTAATTATAAAGTACCATTTTTAACCAACTCAATTTTAGTATAATGTATAAACGCCCTTATTAACTTCATAATTATTTTAGAATACCGTGAAATTAATTAATTATGCTGTTGATTATGTATTATAGGTTAGCAAATGTATGTATTATATATCTATTTTTTTGTACTACAGGTTTTTGATGAAATATAATAACATAATATATCAATATTTCGTTTCTTTTAAGTTTATTTGTAAAAGAAATTAAATTTTAATAAAAAAAAAAATCGGAAAACTGTCATGAGAGACATCTTGCGGCCAGGTCCCCAACCAACCGACATGCCGCCTTGGCGGTTCTATTGTTTTAACATTGAGTGCACACTCCTGATCCTCCTTGGTTTTTATTAAGAAACAATTGCAATAATGGACAGTAGTTTGCATTAGCCAATAAATAAAACTGTTTATTATTAATATTTGTGCGATTTAATTTGAATAAATTTAGACAAAAATGGTGAAAACTCCAATGATCACAAATACACTAGATATAACTTCATAGCATTTGTTTTGTTTTCGGCTGGACAGAAAGAGACAACTAAGGATAGAGATATGTAAAGGCCCCTCACGAAGTATTCGCTAGATGTCACTGCTTGTTTTATTAAAATGAACTGTACTATATTTGAATTATTAACGAAAACCAATTATAAAATGCATAAATTAAATTGAGCCAGTGAATGCCATGATTATTTAATGGATCGTAATCGGGATTGCATGAAGCATACGAATACTTTTACATAGCCCTCTTCAAATAACGACTTATGCATGTTTCGACTCCGCAAATCTAGCCCATGAAGCTCATAGCCTTCTTCAAATCACGACTTATGCATATCTCGACTCCGCAAATCTAGTCCATGAAGTTGGCGCGTACCGAAATGCTCAAATCTTGACTTATGCACCGTGCGACAAAGATGGCTGACAATCTGTAATGGTTCGTTCGTTTGTTCCTCAAGATTTCATTTTGATACTGTCTAGTAACTATTTATTTTATATAATTTTCAACAGTGTAAAATAAGAAATTTAAAAATGAATTATTAATAATTGATATAAACATTTTTACTTAACAATAATTAATATAAAATAAAAGAATGTCAGTTATACCAACCTGTTATATGAATTTAATAAACTTTTTGTTGGTGATTAAATTTGTTGTCATTATGAATTTAAATTAATAGTTGTATTTATAAATATTTAGTATTCAATATTCAACACATTACTTATTACAGGAACAGTATTTCAATACAATTGAGAAGGTTATAAGGAATAGAAAAGCATCCAATAATCCAATATTTCTCAATACAATTATAATTGATATAAACATTTCTACTTAATAATAATTAATATAATATATAAAATAAAAGAGTATCAGTTAACATTAACCTGCTATGTATTAATCACTTACCAACATTGTTGGTAATTAATTAAATTTATCATTCTGAATTTCAATTAATATTTGTATTTATAAATATTTAGCATTCAATACATTATTTATTTCAGGAAAAGAAGAAGGGCATCCAATATTTTGCAATACAATTATAATAAACTTGATGAAAGGATAAATAAGTAGTGAAATAATAATAAAATTTATATGATCTTCAAAAATAGATTTATTTATCCCAGAATGATTCGAGCGACCACTTCTTTTAACGTAACCCGTTGTGAACAAGCCTCACACAGTACCATAGCCTTACAGATATATCAATGATAATTATTAAAGTTATTAACGTATAAATGACAATAAAATATACATTAAAATAAAGTATTATTAAAGATAATGCATATACGCAGGTAAGTGATGAATTTATTCATTTTGATGATACTAACCCCAAAAAAAATTACAGGTTATGGTAGCAGATAATAAAACCAGAGTGATTCTAGCGGCCAATTCTAGCGGCCACTTCTCTAACGCAACCTGTTGACCAGAGTGATTCTAGCGGCCAATTCTAGCGGCCACTTCTCTAACGCAACCTGTTGTGAACAAGCCTTACACAGTGCATTACCATGGCCTAACAGCTATATTAATGATAATTATTAAAGGTATTAACGAATAAATGGCAATAAAATATACATTAAATTAAAGTATTATTAAAGATAATGCATATAAAAATTCCCGGACGCAAGTAAGTGATGAATTTATTCATTTTGATGATACTAACCCCAAAAAAATTTACAGGTTATGGTAGCAGATAATAAACAAATGTATTTATTCCCTATATATCTTAAGAGTGCCGCTTCGAAATTATTATAAATAAATAGTATGTATTATAACAAATATACTCATATATATTTTGTAATAGCACCACCCGTAGGGCATTTGTAAATAATTAATAAAGTTTGCGTTATATCCTATGTGAATATATTTTTTCAGATTTCTCCTTTATAAGTCTGCGTGCCGCTTTGAAATTATTATAAATAAATAGTAGGTATTATAACAAATTATTAAATATATATTTCAATATAGGGCCCCCCGTAGAGGGGTATGAAAAAAATTCATGAACATTTTGTTACCTACTATATACTTGTAATCTTACAGATTCCCTACATAAAACCGCGTGCCAACTTGAAATTATTATAAACAAATAGTATACACTATGACAAATTATTAAATATATATTTCAATATAGCGCCCCCCGTAGAGGGGTATGAAAAAAATTCATGAACATTTTGTTACTTACTATATACTTGTAATCTTACAGATTCCCTACATAAAACCGCGTGCCGACTAGAAATTATTATAAACAAATAGTATACACTATAACAAATTATTAAATATATATTTCAATATAGCGCCCCCCTTAGAGGGGTATGAAAAAAATTCATGAACATTTTGTTACCTACTATATACTTGTAATCTTACAGACTCCCTACATAAAACCGCGTGCCGACTTGAAATTATTATAAACAAGTAGTATATACTATAACAAATTATTAAATGTGTATTTCAATATAGCGCCCCCCGTAGGGGGGTATGAAAAAAATTCATGAACATTTTGTTACCTATTATATACTTGTAATCTTACAGAGTCCCTATATAAAACCGCGTGCCGACTTGAAATTATTATAAACAAATAGTATACACTATAACAAATTATTAAATATTTATTTCAATATAGCGCCCCCCGTAGGGGGGTATGAAAAAAATTCATGAACTTTTGTTACCTATATCATATACTTGTAATCTTAGATATTCCCTATATAAGCCCGCGTGCCGCCTTAAAATTATTATAAACAATTAGTATACATTATACAATTTTTTTAATATAAAATATAGCGGCCCCCGCAGAAGGGTATGAGAAAAATTCATGAACAAGATCCCGTAAGATAGTATTTTAAAAAAATCATAAAGAGTGTGTGGTCCATCTTATATGTATAATTTCAGATATATTCTATATAAGATTACCTGACTTCTTTACATTATTATAAATAAATACAATGTATTATAGCAAATTATTTACTATATATTTGAAAATAGCGCCCTTACCACAAGACAAATATTTGTAGAGGTTAGAATTTATTTTTGTGTTAGAACTCGTATTACAGATGGCACTGTAGCATAAAGTATGATTTACATATTACAAGAGTAAAATTTATGCAATACATTATACATTGAAATTTAAAACAAAAATGATTTATTTTGTAACGGCTTTAAAAGAGATAAAATGGGCATTCTGTATAATATATGCAATTGATAATGTAATGTTGTACAGATGGAAACCATGATGACCCTCTAATGTTCATCTTACGTATTTATTCAGCCACTATACTATTTCTTTACACTGATATGTTATATTTTTAAATATGTGTTTATGAAGTATTATTAAATAAATAATTACAAACATACAAATAAGGTCACTTTTTCATTTAACCTTTACAGATATATATTTTGATATTTATTTTAATTAAGAATTATATTGATCTCTCTATACAAATATTACATATTTTTAATTTTTGTAAAATTTATTATTTGTACCTATTGTGAAATTTGTATTTAAATTTAGAAAATATGTAAGGATAGGTACGTATTATAAATTAAAAGAAATTCAGATAAAAAAATTGTTTTAACAATTGTAAGATTTATTTTGTCATATTACCTATTTAATTCTCATATTATTCAATATTTTTTAAATTTTAAATAACTATTTAAATCACGCTTGTATTTGTGATCCAACGTTTAGCCTTTGGTAATAATTTGAATTTATAGGTAACACTATGTACATGAATCTTTTCCATACCCTTCTACGAGGGACGCTAGAATGAAATATATATTAAATAATATATTATAATGCATACTAATAATTGTTTATAATAATTTCAAGTCGGCACGCGGTTTTATATAGGGAGTCTGTAAGATTACAAGTATATAGTAGGTAACAAAATGTTCATGAATTTTTTTCATACCCCTCTACGGGGGGCGCTATATTGAAATATATATTTAATAATTTGTTATAATACCTACTATTTATTTATAATAATTTCAAAGCGGCACGCAGACTTATAAAGGAGAAATCTGAAAAAATATATTCACATAGGATATAACGCAAACTTTATTAATTATTTACAAATGCCCTACGGGTGGTGCTATTACAAAATATATATGAGTATATTTGTTATAATACATACTATTTATTTATAATAATTTCGAAGCGGCACTCTTAAGATATATAGGGAATAAATACATTTGTTTATTACCTGCTACCATAACCTGTAAATTTTTTTGGGGTTAGTATCATCAAAATGAATAAATTCATCACTTACTTGCATCCAGGAATTTTTATATGCATTATCTTTATTAATACTTTAATTTAATGTATATTTTATTGCCATTTATTCGTTAATACCTTTAATAATTATCATTAATATAGCTGTTAGGCCATGGTAATGCACTGTGTAAGGCTTGTTCACAACAGGTTGCGTTAGAGAAGTGGCCGCTAGAATTGGCCGCTAGAATCACTCTGGTAATGTTTATGACTTTTTAAAAAATACTATCGTACAGGAGGCACTATATGATAGGTAAAAAATAATTCATGAATTTTTCTTATACCCTTCTACGGAGGGCGCTATATTGAAATATATATTAGTCAATTTGTTGTAATGTATAGCATTTATTTATAATAATTTCAAGGCGGCACGCGGACTTATATAGGGAATATCTAAGATTACAAGTATATGATATAGGTAACAAAATGTTCATGAATTTTTTTCATACCCCTCTACGGGGGGTGCTATATTGAAATATACATTTAATAATTTGTTATAGTGTATACTATTTGTTTGTAATAATTTCAAGTCGGCACACGGACTAATATAGAGATTATCTAAGATTACAAGTATATGATATAGGTAACACTATGTTCATGAATATTTTTCATACCCTTCTACGAGGGACGATATGTTGAAATATATATTAAATAATTTGCTGTAATGTATACTAATTGTTTATAATAATTTCACGGCGGCACGCGAATTTATATAGGAAATATCTAAGATTAAACGTATACGATAGGCAACAAAATGTTCATGAATTTTTCTTATACTTACCTTTCTACGGAGGGTGCTATATTGAAATATACATTTAATAATTTGTTATAGTGTATACTATTTGTTTATAATGATTTCAAGTCGGCACGCGGACTTATATAGAGATTATCTAAGATTACAAGTGTATATGATATAGGTAACAAAATGTTCATGAATTTTTTTCATACCCCTCTACGGGGGGCGCTATATTGAAATATACAATTAATAATTTGTTATAGTGTATACTATTTATTTATAATAATTTCAAAGCAGACTTATATAGGAGAAATCTGAAAAAATATATTCACATAGGATATAACGCAAACTTTATTAATTATTTACAAATGCCCTACGGGTGGTGCTATTACAAAATATATGAGTATATTTGTTATAATACATACTATTTATATATATAATAATTTCGAAGCGGCACTCTTAAGATATATAGGGAACAAATACATTTGTTTATTATCTGCTACCATAACCTGTAATTTTTTTTGGGGTTAGTATCATCAAAATGAATAAATTCATCACTTACCTGCGTATATGCATTATCTTTAATAATACTTTATTTTAATGTATATTTTATTGTCATTTATACGTTAATAACTTTAATAATTATCATTGATATATCTGTAAGGCTATGGTACTGTGTGAGGCTTGTTCACAACGGGTTACGTTAAAAGAAGTGGTCGCTCGAATCATTCTGGGATAAATAAATCTATTTTTGAAGATCATATAAATTTTATTATTATTTCACTACTTATTTATCCTTTCATCAAGTTTATTATAATTGTATTGCAAAATATTGGATGCCCTTCTTCTTTTCCTGAAATAAATAATGTATTGAATGCTAAATATTTATAAATACAAATATTAATTGAAATTCAGAATGATAAATTTAATTAATTACCAACAATGTTGGTAAGTGATTAATACATAGCAGGTTAATGTTAACTGATACTCTTTTATTTTATATATTATATTAATTATTATTAAGTAGAAATGTTTATATCAATTATAATTGTATTGAGAAATATTGGATTATTGGATGCTTTTCTATTCCTTATAACCTTCTCAATTGTATTGAAATACTGTTCCTGTAATAAGTAATGTGTTGAATATTGAATACTAAATATTTATAAATACAACTATTAATTTAAATTCATAATGACAACAAATTTAATCACCAACAAAAAGTTTATTAAATTCATATAACAGGTTGGTATAACTGACATTCTTTTATTTTATATTAATTATTGTTAAGTAAAAATGTTTATATCAATTATTAATAATTCATTTTTAAATTTCTTATTTTACACTGTTGAAAATTATATAAAATAAATAGTTACTAGACAGTATCAAAATGAAATCTTGAGGAACAAACGAACGAACCATTACAGATTGTCAGCCATCTTTGTCGCACGGTGCATAAGTCAAGATTTGAGCATTTCGGTACGCGCCAACTTCATGGACTAGATTTGCGGAGTCGAGATATGCATAAGTCGTGATTTGAAGAAGGCTATGAGCTTCATGGGCTAGATTTGCGGAGTCGAAACATGCATAAGTCGTGATTTGAAGAGGGCTATGTAAAAGTTTTCGTCGGTTGAGACCCTAGCCTCGTAATCCAGGATATCGTTATAAATACAGTCCTACCGAAATTCCCGTAGATAAATTTCTCATCGGGTCTCGTGGCCGCGATCCTGAGTGTCTGGTCGCTTATCTGGGGAACCGGGTTCGATCCCGACCGACACCAAATATTTATCCAATTTTAAATAGCACAAAATTGACCACTGTGGTCAGACAGAATTTAAAGTTACAAAATCGAGGCCCGAACGACCACAACTTCCAAACAAAAGAGCAAAATGTCATAAATACATTATATGGACTGTAGAGACATCTCTCGACAAACTTTAGAGTAGCCTTTATATATCTCTATCTCTAGTTGTCTCTTTCCGTCCAGCCGAGAACATAACAAACAATAGTGACGTATAGGGCATGTTTTGTCTAGTATATTTGTGGTCGTTGGAAAACTCCGAAATTATTGGTTTTAGGCATAGGATACCCTTAATAACATATAAAGATAACACAAAAAGCAATACAACCAATCAACCAAATAATAAAATACCTATAGGATGTTCCATTTGAAAATGACGAGTTATAGTCATTTGAAATTGAGTAAATTTGATTCGCTTTGTTGAAAATCCTGTATAATTATATGTTAAAAAATTATATGAAAACCCAGAGTATAGTTTATAGTTATACAGAATATTTTTTTTTACTATTAAAATAACTTTAGTATGCCTTTATAAAACAATGCGTGTAGTAAGTCATTTTTATAGGACAACGCCGAGGAAAATTTAAAAAAATATATATATGTGCGTATTAAAAAAAAGAGAAACAATTCTCGCCGAGCCGTAATAGACCATATTACTATCTCAATGCGCATGCTCAGAATGCACCAATCATATGCTTGGAAGTACTGCGGAAATGAAACCAATGTTATCTTATGGGAAAAATTGTATTTTTAAAGCAAAATATTATTTTATGTAGACGTAAATTAACGATAATCTGTCCAAGTCTTCTACTTTTTAGAAATTACATGTCGCATATGAATTTTGAATATAAATAAACGAAAACGAAATAAAAATTGCTACATATTTTGTATTTTTATACCTGTAATAATGTAATTAAAGTTTTTAGCATAAAATGATCGCCATGTTGTGACGTCAGCGTCATTACAGTCGTCCAGTTTTCTTGTGACAAGGTCACTATAAAGTGAACCATGCCTTTTCTGCTCATAAATTCGCGATTGGCTTTACACATACTCTAACATACACATATTTAATATATTCGAGTAATTTTTTATTAAGATCAAAAGAAAATTTACTTAATAAATAAATTTATATTATAATTTATGTTTTAATTACTGTAATCTCAATACTTATCATTGTTGTAATCATTTAGGAAAAAAGGAATGTATGTTGGATTAGTTTTTATTATGAACTATGCTTTGATTATTGTAATCAATACTGTCATTGTTGTATTTAATTATAAATAGAATATAGTTTAAATACTATTTTAATTTTAATAATGGCACTTGGTGAGTATAATAACCTTCAATATTATATTAAAGTAAGTTTTAAAATCACATTAATCAAAGCGAATGATTAACCTGATTATGAAAGCGAGCAAAAATTATTCATTTTACTTACCTGATTATTTATTTATATATTTGTTTAATTTATATATTTATTTATATATTTCTTTATATATTTCTTTATATATTTCTTTATATATTTCTTTATATATTTCTTTATATATTTATTTATATATTTATTTATATATTTATTTATTTATTTATTTATATATTTATTTATATATTTATTTATATATTTATTTATTTATTTATTTATTTATTTATTTATTTATTTATTTATTTATTTATTTATTTATTTATTTATTTATTTATTCATTTATTTATTTATTTATTCATTTATTTATTCATTTATTTATTCATTTATTTATTCATTTATTTATTCATTTATTTATTCATTTATTTATTCATTTATTTATTTATTCATTTATTCATTCATTCATTCATTCATTCATTCATTCATTCATTCATTCATTCATTCATTCATTCATTCATTCATTCATTCATTCATTCATTCATTCATTCATTCATTTATTTATTTATTTATTTATTTATTTATTTATTTATTTATTTATTTATTTATTTATTTATTTATTTATTTATTTATTTATTTATTTATTTATTTATTTATTTATTTATTTATTTATTTATTTATTTATTTATTTATTTATTTATTTATTTATTTATTTATTTATTTATTTATTTATTTATTTATTTATTTATTTATTTATTTATTTATTTATTTATTTATTTATTTATTTATTTATTTATTTATTTATTTATTTATTTATTTATTTATTTATTTATTTATTTATTTATTTATTTATTTATTTATTTATTTATTTATTTATTTATTTATTTATTTATTTATTTATTTATTTATTTATTTATTTATTTATTTATTTATTTATTTATTTATTTATTTATTTATTTATTTATTTATTTATTTATTTATTTATTTATTTATTTATTTATTTATTTATTTATTTATTTATTTATTTATTTATTTATTTATTTATTTATTTATTTATTTATTTATTTATTTATTTATTTATTTATTTATTTATTTATTTATTTATTTATTTATTTATTTATTTATTTATTTATTTATTTATTTATTTATTTATTTATTTATTTATTTATTTATTTATTTATTTATTTATTTATTTATTTATTTATTTATTTATTTATTTATTTATTTATTTATTTATTTATTTATTTATTTATTTATTTATTTATTTATTTATTTATTTATTTATTTATTTATTTATTTATTTATTTATTTATTTATTTATTTATTTATTTATTTATTTATTTATTTATTTATTTATTTATTTATTTATTTATTTATTTATTTATTTATTTATTTATTTATTTATTTATTTATTTATTTATTTATTTATTTATTTATTTATTTATTTATTTATTTATTTATTTATTTATTTATTTATTTATTTATTTATTTATTTATTTATTTATTTATTTATTTATTTATTTATTTATTTATTTATTTATTTATTTATTTATTTATTTATTTATTTATTTATTTATTTATTTATTTATTTATTTATTTATTTATTTATTTATTTATTTATTTATTTATTTATTTATTTATTTATTTATTTATTTATTTATTTATTTATTTATTTATTTATTTATTTATTTATTTATTTATTTATTTATTTATTTATTTATTTATTTATTTATTTATTTATTTATTTATTCATTTATTTATTCATTTATTTATTCATTTATTTATTTATTCATTCATTCATTCATTCATTCATTCATCACTCATTCATTCATTCACTCATTCACTCATTCACTCA